>CM035418.1:37364993-37542493 GCA_020310875.1 Ceratopteris richardii
ATGTATACGTATATGTATGCGTATATGTATACGTATATGTATGCGTATATGTATACGTATATGTATGCGTATATGTATACGTATATGTATGCGTATATGTATATGTATATGTATGCGTATATGTATACGTATATGTATGCATATATGTATCCGTATATGTATGCGTATATGTATACGTATATGTATGCGTATATGTATACGTATATGTATGCGTATATGTATACGTATATGTATGTGTATATGTATACATATATGTATGTGTTGATATATTTAGGTAGTGATGTGTGTGAACACTCTAGGACCGTTGGGGCATTGTACCAAGCTAGGAATCAGGCTTGTGTTGCTTACCTCCGAAAATAGTTGGAGAGTGAGCACATGAATGAAGGTGACTCTATGGACAGTTTGCTAATGAAGATCAAAGACTTCAAGGAATAGTTGATTTCTGATGATGAGGTTATACCAGATAGCTCACTTGTGCAAACCGTTCTGAATGGACTTCTTGATTCATATCAAAGTTTTTCTTCTACTCTTCGGTTGGTGATGAAAGGCAATCCCAATGCCTTATGATTTGAGGAGTTAGTCTTTGTTCTGTTGCAGGAAGATCAGTCGAGGCAGAACAAGTCCATTATGTGAGTTGTAGATCAAGCTTTCCTGGCTAGTCAGAAGGGCAAAGGAAAATGAAGCTCTTCAACTAGTAAGTAGAAATCTACTAATTCTACATATTCAAAGAAGGAAGATAAAGATGAGAAGAAATCAGAAAAGCAGAAATTGTTTTGTAAGTACTATAAAGGGAATGATCATATCATAAAGAATTGTCCAAAACTGACTGCTAAAGAGGCAAAGAAGAAAGAGGCTGGAATGGTTATTGCTGAGGCCTCTACACCAAAAATAGAGTCTCTTAATCTTGTGCAGGAAGAAGAATGGGCGTTTACTATTGTCTGTAGTTTTGACCCATCTTCTCATGAGCAGTGCATGTCTGCAATAGACTCAGATGTTTGGTATTTTGACAGTGGGGCCACCAAACATATTACCTCGCAGCGTAGTTTCTTCTCTTCACTTGAGCTTCCCCATACTGGGAATACTGTTACATGCGCCAACAACTCCTCTTATCCTATTATGGGAGTTGGTAAGATCATTTTGACTACTATTGATGGTAGTTCTTTCACTTTGTTAGATGCTTTATTTGTGCCAGGGATGAAGAAGAACCTGTTATCAGTTTCTGCATTAGCCAAGGTTGGCTTGGCTATCAAATTTGTTGATGATAGGTGTACAGTTCATGATCTATCAAATGGAGATGTGATTATTGCTTCTAGCATTTTATGGTGTGGGCTATATAAGCTCATAGACTATGAAAGATCTGTAAATGATTTGGCATGTGCATTAAATGATTCGTAGGCTATGTCAGATGCAAAGCTTTGGCATGCATGCTTCGGTCATCTGAATTTTGCTAGTTTGCTACACCTCCAGAAATCTCAAATAGTGTCCTCTTTGCCCAAAATGGAGGCACCTGGAAAACATGTTTGTGAAGGTTGTATTTTGGGCAAAATGCAGCGTTCGTCCTTTCCAAACGATGGTTCAGTTCGGGCTACTCAAAAATTGCAGCTTGTACATAGTGATGTCTGTGGTCCTATGCAGACACCTTCTTTTGGAAATTATATTTACTTCGTGACTTTCATTGATGATTTTTCTAGGCATGCATGGGTATATCCATTGAAGCCAAAGTTCGAAGTGTTCATGTGCTTCAAACAGTTTTTGGTTTTGGCTGAAAATTTGTCAGCATGTAAAATGGGCACCCTCCGTTCTGATCGAGAGGGGGGGATATATGTCTTCTGAGTTTAATGCATTTCCGGTAGAACGTGCGATAAAACACCAGTGTACAATGCCGTATACACCTCAATAGAATGGAATTGCTGAATGAAAGAATAGGTTACTCATGGAGATGGCGAGGTGTATGGTCGAGAGTCAGGCTTTACCACATACTTTCAGGCTTGAGGCTGTCATGTGTGCAACATATGTACTGAATAGGTGTCCCACTAAAGCGCTACAGTCTATCACTCCATATGAGGTTTGGCATGATTGCAAGCCATCTCTTTCTCATCTGCGTGTTTTTGGTTGTTTGGCATATGCATTAGTGCCTGAACAACGTCGCAGAAAATTGGATGATAAAGCAATAAAATGTATTTTTGTTTGGTACAGTTCTGAAAGTAAAGGCATCGTCTGTATCATCCACAAACTAAACACATTCTGGTTAGTCTTGATGTTGTTTTTGTGGAAGATGCTATTCAGTCATTGCTTTCATGTACTAAGGAGACATCTGTTAGCTCCAAAGACATGTATGTTACTTTCCTGCCTCTTTTCACAGGTGGATAGTCTAGTGTTGGTCCTAATGAGGCAACTTCTCAGCCTTCGCAGGTTTCATGTGATGATGTAGATCATTCCATTTCTGATGTAGATTTACATGATGAATATATATGTAGTATATATATACAATTATTATATATATAAGTAAACAAATAAAAAATAAATATATAAATAAAAATACAGTTAAAATATTAATTAATATATCTTTGATTTATATAAAATGATTTGGTTTAATAAATAATGAAAATAATTTTTAATAATGAATTAATTTGAACATGTGTAGATGATTGTTAATAAATAAATAATGATTTTTTATAGAAATAAGTTATGTGTATTAGTTAACTAAGTGTGTGTGTGTTAGTTGATGTTAGTATGCATGAAAACTAAACTAGTTAAACTAGTTAGTTATCTAGTTCAACTATCTAGTTAGCTAACACTAACTCTTAACTAATATACTCACTTATTTTTTTTAGTTCTTATATATATAAGATTTTTTTCAAATGTGTGCTAATGTTTTTCTTGCAGGTACGATTTCTATGCAGAGAGAGAGTGAGAGAGAGAGAATGGCCACGATAGTTCCCATGGAGATTGTAACCATGTTGATGAAGGAGGTGTTTGTAATATCCAGGCCTCAAGGGTTGCTTACTTAGGGGAATATCAAGGTGGATCATATTACTGTACTCATGTACAGAGAGAGAATTCTCTAGCTGATCGTGCGTAGAGGCTTCCTGAAGGAGATTGACTTTAGTTACACTACATACAGAGAGAATGGAGAGGGAAATAGAGAGGGATAGACTAGAGTCCTCCTCATTCACGACTTATTTTGTGAGAATGCTAGCCTCTGCACGTATCAAGCCTACGCATATTTCCCTGCGACCTCAGCTTTCTGGAGTCAGATCCATTTTTAATAGACAACATTAACACAAGAAGAAGCTACCTGCAAGGAAGCGGGGTTCCAATCCTTTCATTTCTTTGTAGTCCCATGCAAAGACATCGGTGAATTCTCAGAGTAGCTAGATTAAGCCTGCTTGAAATGTTTCCGGTAAGTTTTGCTTTATCTTCAAAGGATGCGGATGATCTTCATCTCCTAAATTGTAAATGATCAGCTGATCTTCGGGGACATAGAACTGTTGATGTTTCTCTGTGTCGTCTGTTGGTTTAAGGAGTTGCTGCAGTTCAACGTCATGTGTCGAAATAGTGTCTTCCTTCTTAGCCTCTTCTGTGATGGGTATTATTGTACAGACAGAAGCGTTCCAATTATCTACAACGGATTGTAGATCAACAGTCCCTAAGGAAATTAAGTCAGCATTATTCTTCAGAAACTCTTCTTCTTCATCATCTGACAATCCATCTAGCATATGGACTAGTTCAGCAAAATACGGTCTAGCGTGTAGCTCACAAGGTTGTATAGCATCTAATTTTACCACATATCTACGATTGGCACCTTTAAACGTAAGCTCTTGTGCAGACCAGTCCTGTATTACCTTTGCATGCTTCAGCCAAGGTCGGCCGAAAAGAAGGTTGTAATCCAAAATGGATTCCGACAGATCTAGTATAACAAAGGTCATTTTAAAGGTCGTACCTTGTAAAGTGATGGGTACATTCCGCACAAGTCCTACGGGATGGACTCTTGATTGATCTGCCATTCTAACAAGAAATTGAATTGGTTCGATTTTGGTCCATCCTAACCTTTTGCATAATGCCGCAATCGCAATGTTAACACCAGAGCCTCCATCAATTAGTACCTACGTAATCTTATGATTCTTATACCATATTGTAATCAAGGGAACTGAATGATCAACCGTAGAATCAGGTTCCGGTTGAACTGCTGCTGTTGCTGGAATACAAGAAGGCACCGGACTGAACTGTTGTTGGAACTATTGCCGAATTCCAGGTACTAATGCCAGTAGTTGGCCCAGAGGCAGAGTGATAGATGCCTTAGATAGGATTTCCCAGGCCTGTTGAGATTGATTGACAGGCTCCACCAATGTTGAAGTTGATGCCTCTACTACTACGGAGGTGTCTACGGTTGGTAATGTGTCTGCTGCTAATGATGTTTCTGCTGCTGACTCCTGTTGTTGTGTTTCTTCCTTTGTTAACGAGGGCTGGGTTACTGGAATAGGCTCTGGGAAGACTAGTGGTTCTGCTGTGGTCCATTGACTAGCCTTGTTGTACATTCTGTGTTGTTCACGTATCCCTGGTTTGAATATTTATGTTGCCGGTTGCAGTTGTTTACCGGATCGAGTCTGGACTGCAGCAGCCTGTGTTTCCACTGGTGTGATTTGTACCATGTTAGCCATTGGATTTTGACGTTCCTTCTTCCTTTGATCATACTCAGCTGCATCCTTGCAAAATCTCCTAATATGTCCAAGTTCACCACAAAAATGGCAGCGTGGTGGTGGTAAATTGGGATTTTCCGGTGGTGGTCCATTCTGCCAACGGTTTGCATTATAGTTGTTATTCCTCTGTCCTCTGTAATTTCGATATCCTTGCTGCTGGTTGTTTCTCATTTCTGGAGGCACATAGTGGTTGGCTGGTTGCCCTTGTTCCTGGATAATTGCATTGACAGTGGTTGTTCCCTGTACTCTAGTGTTGTATGCGCAGTTTTCGATGGTGTGTCTGACAATGTTGCAGATAGCGCAGAATGTCTGATTAAGTGTGCAATTGGCACTAGTATGTCCTGAATTTTTGCATGTGATGCAGTATACTTGTCTGGTTATATCTTCGACAACATTTTTGTTTGTTTTTAACCACTCCAAATCTTCTGTAAATCCGTCGACTTTGTTTTCAAGTTGTAGAGTCATTGCGATGACTGCATCGAGTGTCATAGCTCCGACACATCTTATGATCATGATCTGCTTAAGTTGTGGAGTTAAGCCATTGATGAACCATTGAGTGATAACGTCATCTGGTAAGTTAGCATGGGCCGGTGGTAGCTGCCTTAAGTGCGTTCTGAAGAGAGTAGCATACTCCTGTACGGTTTGATTTGCCTTTTGTCTGTTATTCTGCAGATAGTCAAAAATTTCGGCTGGATTCTTTTTTAGCCTGAATTGTTGCAGAAAAGCATCTCGTACTGCTTCGTAGGTGCCGAAATGATTAATATCATATTCTGTAAGCCAGCTGGCTGCTTCATTGACAAGTGTAGATTGGAAGACAATAGCTTTATACGCCGGATCCGGTGGATGGTTGATAACTGTGTAGCTTATCTCGAAAGTGCGTACGTGAGCATCCGAATCATCTCCTGGGAATCCACCAAACTTCGTGTACATCACTCCCGTTGGAGGTGGCCTGGGTGGACATAACTGTTGTTGTTGTTGTTGTCCGTTCATCGTGAGTGTATTATACCTTCCTTCTGTATCTCGAGGTTGAATATCTGAACTATCGGAATCTGTATCGTCGGATGGCGCACTTTTCGATGCGATGATCTTGCTTAATATGCTTCGAATCTCTGTTTCGAATAGCTTTCCTTCCTTCTTGATGTCCATTGTATGGGAATTTGCTTCCAAGCGCGGTGGTTGGGCTGAAGATTGAGCAGAAAATGCTAAACCGTCACCGAAAAATTGTGATTCTCTTACCGAAATATCACCACAATGGATCGAAACTATGCCCGAATACGGTGTTTTTTCACCTTCGCCGATTTCTTTGACTAGAGTGTTTCTAATCGTAGATGAATCTGATTCTTTTTTCGAGATTGTTAAATTAGTTTCCAATTGCATCTTGGTAGGTTCTGGAATTACTATATCTTCGACAGACTGTGCCGAAATAGTACCGGAATGTACCAGAGGCGTAACCAGTTCTACCGGAATGTGACCGGAATCAGTTCTAACGTTCTTAACTTTCTTGACAACTGGGTGAGACCTAGTTGTACTTCTACCTCCCAAAGTTGGCTTTAGTACATTAAGTACTCCAGACTGATGGTTCTTGGGATACTTTTCACCGGATCGAGTAATCGGCATGTATCATCTTTTGTACTAATCGCGTAGTATTACTAACGAAACGGTTTGCAACAATCTGGTTCTGTTGCTACTTCCAATCGAACGATAATCTGGATGTTCGATTCTGACAGATGATTGGCAATCTTGATGCCACCTTCCAACAGACGGCGCCAAGTGTTTAAACGTAAAATGTTTAAGTGTGTTAAACGTATCTCTTAGATTGTAGCGTCTCTAACTATCCGAAAATCGTTACCATACTAACGTGGGTTCTTGGGAGTGGTAGGGGTCTGTTAGACAAAGGCTCTGTACTTATTTCCCAAATCTTCGTCACACAATAAAAGCACTAATACACGTCTTTAGCTCAGTTACTAGCATTAACTGGACAATACTTGATTTCTATGTTCCGGGGTACCGGACTTCTTCAAACTAACCTGCTATAGGATAGAGCAGTAGTCCGATCTACAAACTCACCAGTAGTAAATCAACGAGAGCGAACACTATGGTTGACAGATTCATTTATCACAACACTTTACAATGAACTTCAGATGAAAGGTTCATGTTCACTAACTAGTTCTGCCTCGTATTCAGGTTCAAACAGATAATAACCCCGAATGCAATGAATCCGTTAGAACACCAAAACACATTACAACAATGTTTCAAGTGTCTATTCAAACTCGCACCGTGATATCACTACTCATACTAACTCATAGTACTTAAACCATCTGAAGAACACTCAACAACGCAACACGATAACAGTAATCAAACACACAACCCTTCACTTCAACACTTGTTACGGTGAACTACAATATGCGCAGATGATGCAGAACATACTCAATACTAATAGTACTCAGAACTTCACAGTGTAAACAATACTCTGATAAATATTCAGGCGACCAATCTGGCAATTCCAGAAAAAACGTCTCTCTCGACCATTCTCTTTACATTGCTTTATATAGATTTAACAGGATGCGCGTACCAACTTTTCGTGCGCGTTTCAAAAAACTCCATTACATCTGGCATCTGTTACATCTGTCCCACTCCGGCGGCCGACTAACACATATTTATGTTAGCAAGTAGAGTGCATGTGATGTAAGAATTCATGTGTATGCATGTGTAGGTATGTATGTGTGCATGAGTAGCATGTGCATAAGTGAGGTATGTGCATGTGATGTAAGAATGCATGTGTAGTTATGCATGTGTGCATGTGTAGTATACATATGTATGCATGAATTTAGGAATGAATTTATGCATGTGTATGCATGCATGAATGAATACATGAGTTGTGAAGTAAAATTCATGTGTAAGTTTGGATGAGAGCATGTGTAAGTATGATATGCATATGTAGGCATGAGATGTAAGATGCATATGTATGCATGTCTATTATAGTAAGTAACATGAGTAGTACATGTGTATTTATGCATGTGAAGTTATGAAAGCATGTAGGAATATGCATGTATGCATGTGAAGGGATACATGTGTACATGTACATGTGTGAGAATTTGCATGAATGCAAGTATATGTGCATGTGTGCATGAGAGGTGTGCATATATGCATGTTGTTGAAAGATGCATATGTATGATGCATGTATGCATGTGTAGCATGCATATGTATGCATGAGTTTATGTATGATATATGTATGCATGTAAATGTGTGCATGTGTATGCGTGAGAAGTATGAAGCATGTATGCATGTATATGTGAGTGCACGTATGCATGTATGTTAGAATGTGTAGGTATGATATACATGTAAGTTAGAAAAATGTGTATGTATGCATGTGAAGTGCATGAGATGCATAAATGCATATGCATGAGTGTAAGATGTATGCATGTATACTGAATGTATGCATTTGCATATTTAGGTATAATGAGTACGTTTGCATGCATGTAAGCATGTGTAGATATGCATGTGTACATGTGAAGTATGTATGCATATGGTATGAGTGTGTGTATGCAAGTAGATGTATGCATATGCATATAAATTAAGGAGATATGAAATGTGCATATATGTAAGTGGAGAGTATATGTATGTTAGCATGATATGTATGCATGTCAAGTGCATGTATGCATAAGTGATTATGCATAATTGTATGCATGTTAATGTGAATGTATGTATGCATGTTTAGGTATGCATGTATGTTATGTATGTGCATGTACATATATCAGTGTTGTATGCATGATTATGTGTTTGCATGTTTAAATGTGTATGCATGTGATGCACAAATGCATAAGAATGTATGAAGTGATGCATGTATGCATGAATGAATTGATGCATGTATGCATGTGTGTTTATGCATATGCATATGAGTATGCATGTATATTGAAGGAATCCATTTCAAGTATGAGAAGAATGAAGTGGATGTATGCATGTTTGTTAGAATAAGATGCAAATGTATACATGTTAATGAATGTGTACGTGTATTCAAGTATATGTTTGAATGTTTTCATGTGCATGTGTGCATAAGTGTAATGTGCACAAATACATATGCATGTAAGTTAGTATGTGAGTAGTGCATGTCTATGCATGTGAGCATGAATGCATGTATGCATGAGTGTATGCATGTTAATATGAGTTTATTTATGATGCATGTATGCATGTGTGCATGTGAAGAATCATGTGCATGTGTGCATAAGAAATGATGTATGTATATAAACATATGTAAGTAGTATGTTAGTATTCATGTATGCATGTATGTTAGTATATGTGATGCATGAATACATGAATGAAGTTTGCATGTATAATAGAATTAGCATGTTTCCATGTATGTGAGAGAGACATGTGTACATGTACATATGTAATATATTTTAGTATATGTGCGTGTGATAAGTGAACACATGAGTATGTGAAGTGAATTTGCATATATGTGTGTATTTATAAGTGCATGTGTGCATGTGGGTTAGCATGTGTAGTGCATGAGTATGCATGCAAGTATGATTATATGCATGTAAGCTTGTGTATGTATACATAAATGCATATGCATAATACATATATATAATAGAAGATTAATTAACATGTGTTAGCATAGGATTAAAATTATGTTTGAATGATAATTTAATAAATGAGTGTTTTATGTTTATTGAAAACATACTTATGTTTTGGCTAATGTTCTTCTTGCAGATCACTATGAAGAGATTGTGAAGGAGATTATGAGATTACGAGTTTACGAGATTGTGACATTACGAGATTGAAGCAGCTTATGATAATTAGAAATAAAAATTTGTATAGGAATTTTCTTTGGAATTGTATTAGATTTGTTTAGAATTGTATTAGAACTTATTATAAGTTCTTGTATAGGCCTAAAAGTTGATCCTAAAGTTTTTCATACTTTCATTCTGCGATTTAATTAAGTTCTTTACATTTTGTTTTCATATGTCTAAGAATTTAGCGTCAACAAGCGGTTCTACTACTAATAGTAAAGATTAGATAACTCATTTATTATAGGAACACATCTACCATCTCCTATTGAAAGTACAGTTAGTAACAAAAGTGAAGAAATAATTAAAGACCAAATAGTTGATGAGACTTTACATACATTAGAACACGATCGTTATAAATCTAGGGTTTTGCCTTTACTTTCTATAGTTTTACCGGAACCTGAGAACAATGAAGATTTGTTTCCACCTAATTTAAAAAGAAATACTAATTCAAAACAAAATGAAAACATAGTAGTTGATATCGTTAAAGATAAAATAACTAGTGAGGAGTTAGTTTTGCCTTCTTATTTAGAAGTTGTAGCTAGATATAGGAACGTACTTCCTTACGGGCCGTAGTGCTCTATTTTTCATGATTTCAAATATTGCTTCCACTAGTAAAAACCTAGTAAAAAAGAAGATAGATAACTCCTTCATTTTTAAAACACTTTTACCTATACCTCTGGTAAATAATATTGCCCAAGTAACAAAAACAAGAATAAAATAGTAGAGGTAGAAAAAGTAAAGGATATTATTGTATCAAAAAAATTATATACTTCACCTGACGATTATAGAGCATCTAGATTTAAAACTTTTTGTTCTATCGCTTTTCCTGAATCCGATGAGAAAGAAATTTTATTTCCGCCTATTCCTAATAGGAAAAAAAATCTGAAAATAACGAAATAGCTATTATTAAAAATTGTATTAGCGAAGAAAAACCTAATCGAATTATAGAAGAGGAATTGATTTTCGCAACATATCAAAACGCTAGAAATATACTTTCATAAGAATCTTAGTTCTTAAATTAAATGTAAATAGATTAGAAACCTCTAGTTTTTATTACCCATAAATTGAAAGCTAAATCCAAAACCCGAAGCATACTTAGAAACACCCTGCGTGTAGTCACATGGTTAGGTTAGGGTGAATATTTTAGATGAACGTCTGCCTCCCTTCATACCCTCTACGACAACGTCAAGCTTATGTGAAGTGTATAAAGTATGGAGGTTTGGGCTTAGTTGCACGAACAGATCCCCCTCAAGCCTAACACGCTTGATCTTCATAGCTCCTTGATCTCTTGTAGCCCAATCATCAATTTGAACATGTTCGTCTTTGTTTCATCCAATGCTTTGGTGAGTATATGTGCACATTGCAAATGATTTGATACATAGGATAATTGGATATCCTTGCTAAGAAATTTCTCTCTTACATAATGATAGTGCACTTCAATGTGCTTAGTCTTGGCATGATACACACGATTAGCAGCCAAATGAAGGGAACTACTGTTATCTCCAAAGATAATTGGAGTGTTGGAATGTATCTCCAAATCTGCATACAATTGCATAAGCCACATAGCTTCCTGAGTTGCATTTGCCAAACCTCTATATTCTACTTTTGTGGAAGATAAGACCATAGTTGGTTGCTTCTTGGATCACCATGATATGAGTTTTGAACTTGCAAAAGATAGGTACCTTGAAGTGCTCCTCCTATCATCCTTGGAGCCAGCCCAATCTACATCATAATATAGCTTTATATCTATGTCAGAAGTAAATGGGTAGAACAATACCTCATTCATTGTACCCTCTAGATACTTAAGCACCCTCTTTGCAGCTTCCATGTGTGGCTTTCTTGGTACATGCATGAACTGATTTAATGTACTTACTGCATAAGCAATATGTACTCTTGTCAAAGTAGCATAATTAAGACTACCCACAAGTTTTTGATAACCTGTAACATCTTCAAGTAGTTAAACTTCATCTGAACTTAGCTTATGGCTGAGCTCCATAGGAATACCTACAACTTTAGTGTTTTCCATCTTAAACTTTACCAACAGATCATGTATGTATTTCCTTTATGTGATGAATATACCTCAATCTGTATACACAAGTTCTAAGCCAAGGAAATAGGTTAATAACCCTAGATAATTGATTTTGAATTCTTTTATCAATTGATCCTTAACTTGCTTGATACCATCAGAGTCATTACCTATAATAATGATATTATCCACATAAACACATAAGTAGATGATCTCTCATTTATTCTTCTTAGCAAATAAAGAAGATTCTACCTTGCTTGCCACAAAGCCTTGATCCTGCAAATAGGTAACAAGTCTATCGTTAGAAGCTCTAAGTGCTTGCTTGAGACCATAGAGTGCTTTTCTAAGCTCACATACATATCGTGCTATTTCTTCATCTTCAAAACCTAGTGGTTGTGTGATATACACTTCTTCTGATATCCAACCATTAAAAAATGCATTCTTAACATCTAACTGATATAAATTCCAATTTTTGGATGCAGCAAGACGTACCAATACCTTGATTGTTGGCCGCTCTGCCAGAGGTGAAAATGTTTCTTCATAGTCTACTCCATGTATTTAGGAAAATCCCTTTGGCACTTGCCTTGCCTTGTACTTGTTTATAGAACCATCAGAGTTCTTTTCAACTTTGTATATCCACCTTGAACCAATTACCTTCATATGTCGCTTCTTGGGAACCAGATTCCAAGTGTGGTTTTCCTCCAATGCTTCCACTTCTTCCTACATGGCTTCTTTCCACTCTTTCTTCTTCTTGGCCTCTTCAAATGAAGAAGGCTCTTCTACCATAGATTCTTTAGTTATGTACATAGACTGCTTTGTGACTAAGGATGTATCATATCCATACCTTATGGGCTTCTTACTTTCTCTTTGTGATCTCCTGATTCGAAGACTCGGGTAGATCCTCTAACTATTTGTATTTGAACTTTCCTTTTGACTTCCAATCTCTGAAATGAATCTGCTCCTCATCTTCTGAGTTGATGTCCGCTGCTTGGTGTTGGTCTTCTTGAGTTAGGGTTGGAAATTCATTTTCCAAATCATATGGTAATTTGACTTTCCTGCAATCATCTTCAAACCATGAATTATTATCATCAATTACTACATCCCAACTAACTATGAATGCCTTGTTAGTGGGATTGTATAGTCTATATCCCTTTTGCTTCTGATCATACCCAATAAATATACATTTCTCATCCTTAGGGTCAAGTTTCCCTCTGATTTGTGATGGGATGTGTGCATAGGCAATGCACCCAAATATTTTGCAATGGTAGAATGAGGGTGTCTTGCCATTCCATGCTTCACATGGTGTCATACCATCCAATGATTTGGATGGAAACATGTTGACCAAATAGCTGGTAGTGGAAACAGCCTTTGCCCATAAATAATTAGGTATTTTTTTTCTCATTTAACATAGACCTAGATGCTTCAACAATTAGCCTGTTCCTTCTCTTTGCCACTCCATTCAGTTCAAGAGTATACCTAGTTCTTACTTCCCTCTTTATGCCTCTGTCTTGTAGAAATAGATCAAACTCATGTGAAAAGTACTCACCACCTTCATCAGACCTGATTCTCTTCAAGCTCCTTCCTATTTGGTTTTCAACTAGTGCCAAATACTTCTTAAAACATATAAATGCCTCATCATTATGCTTCATGAAATAGAGGATTGTCCACCTACTATAATCATCAATAAAAGAGACATGGTACCTTGAACCTGAGATGGATGGATCTTTGCTAGGACCCCACACATCAGTGTGTACAAGCTCCAAAGAATCTTCATGGCTGTATCCTTTCCCATTGAATGGTTGCCTATGCGTTTTGCCAAATTGGAAAGCTTCACATTTGTAAATCATGTGCTGCTTGGACACATTGGGAATGCCAAGCACACTTTGATCCCTGCAAATTTGCTTCAGAGTTCTCTCTCCTATGTGCCCTAGCCATTTGTCCCATATTTCCAACTCAGACAGGGTTTGGTGTCTATAACTGAATAGTGCTATGTTCCTTGTGTCTTCAATTTCAAAAGTAAGCAATCTACCTGCCTTCTCACCCTTGACGATCCTTTTAAATCCTTGTTGGGGGTCTTCCATATATGCCCCATGTTTAGTGAATCTGACCTGTAGAACTTTCTCTATAATCCACCCAACACTAATTAGATTTTTGGTTATAGTAGGCACATACAGAACTTTGCTCAAAAGGTTCATACTACCATCAAATGTTTTGAAATTTCCAATTTGCTTGACTCAATCTTTAGTGTCATCACCTATTTGTACTTCATGTTTCCCCTTGGGTTCTTCAAGACTAGATAATAGTGATACATTTCCTGCCACATTATTGGAACACCCTGAGTCAATGTAGAAAAGATGCTCATCATCTTTACCTTGCTTGGATGTCATGTTCATGATGAGTAGAGAGTCTTCTTGATCTTTAGCATAGTTTTTGAAGTCCCTTCTTCCTCTAAAGCCTCCTTGATAGTTGTTGTTTCTGTAGCCTTGATTGAAGTTATGGTTGTAGTTGTCTCCACCATTGTTGTACCTGCCTCCAGTTTGTCCATAGCTTCCTTTATGGAAGCCTCTTCCCCTTTGGTTCCTTGTATTTTTGCAGCATTCTTCTGTAGTGTGATTGTTGAGACCACACATGTTGCATGGTGAATTGTTGTAGGGTCTCCCCCTATCTTGTTTTCCTCCTCTGCCCCTATCTCTAGCACCTCTTCCTCTTCCTGCATAATTAGCTTGAGAGGTACTAGCCTCTTCATCCTATTTCTTAGTTTTAACTTTATCCTTAGCTTTATTCTTATCTATATAAAGGGTAGAAGATTGGTTACCTCTTGAGTTGTCACCATTTCTATTGATCTTTCTTTCATGGGTGAAGAGTTGTCCCATCAAGGTGTTGAGATCAAGTATTTGCATATCCATGTAGAGATCCATTGCTGTGGTGAAGGATTCCCACTTGTCATCAGTAATCTCATTGATGATCTCCCTCACTATGTGCTCTTCCTCTATCTCTTCTCGAATGCTTGCAAGCTGGTTTGCAACATCTTTCATTTTGGTTTCATAATCAGCCACTCCTTGCTTTGGTTGTTTCTTGAGGGTTGTGAATTCCATCCACAACAGATTCTTCCTAGCTCTTGTGTTGGAGGAGAAGTATGATGAAAGCACTTCCCAAATATCTTGGGAGGTTTTACAATTTCTAACATGTTGTAATAAGAAATCAGAGATTGAGTTTAGTAGATATGACCTTGCAAGAGCATCCTTTACATACCATGTGGTTAACCTCTCTTGCTCTTGAAGATTGGCATGTCTTCCATCTCCTTAGATGTATCCATATAAGCTTCTCCCTTGAAGATATGCTTGCATCCTTAGGGACCATGCTAAGTAGTTTTTCCTATCCAACTTGTCAATGAAGGATGGAAAAACATCTCCCATCTTGATTGTGCTTGCTCTGATACCACTGTTGAGGAGATGGTGGATAATCACAAGAGATGAGTTGGTGTAGCTGAAACCTGCTTCACACTTGCTATAAGTAATGGCTGGAGAATGTTGTGGGCCTCTTTAGCTAGCTAATGAGCATACGTAATCACATATGTTTCTTGGAAGATTATCCACTAATGATAGGATAAAAAATAGATAGGTAGTCATATGATCCAAGGTAGAAAACTTGCTATTTTTGTTGAGACACCTACTCGGAGTTTTGAACCATTCTCTGAGTACAATAGAAATTGATAAAATTCCTTTTGGGAAAATTCAATAAGCAAGCTACCAATCATGAGTGAAACCATCTAAAATGATAGACTATATGCTGAGAAATATTTTTATCAAGTTAAGCATCCATCCTGACTTTAACGGGCCTTAACTATTAGAGACTAGTGAGCAAAGATTGATTGATATCTAATCATTGCGAGAAACATTATCAATGAAACTTTTTAGGATTAAAGTGGATAGCATATGTGAGCTATCATGCTTTAAATCAAGAGAAATGATCCATTGTAGAGTGAGAACAAACTCAGACAAGTTCCCTATCCTCATGGAGTATGACAGAGATATGAGAGTAGGAAGTAATGAACATGTATATATTAAATCATATAAAAGTACAATGTCATTGGCAATAATCCACTGCTCAATGAGTGAGAAATGAGTGAGCTATGAGGTGAGCTCCTCTTCTCAATGAAAGTACATGGAAATGATCTCTGAACCTCTATATCCACGCGGGCATTTGATATCATCTTTTATAGTTTTTCTTGGAGCCAAGGATTTGAATTCAAATTGAAATATCCACCTAAAAGTAATCCTAAAGTATAGGATTGATTCTCTCTTGACTTCAACTACCAAATGATATGAGATTATATGCTTCCTAACTCCTCATGGGTTTATTGACCTTTTACAATGGGTAATTATGAAGCAAAGTTACAAGAGGTTGTACATAGGAAGCCTTCCAAATGTAATGTCAATACATCAAGCTTATGTGAAGTGTATCAAGTATGTAGGATTGGGCTTAGTTGCACCAACATCGAGGAGGTTTATTCTAGTAAGAAACCTAACCTTACACATCTCAAAATTTTTGGATGTGTATGTTATGTTCACATTCCTCAAGAACTAAGGAAAAAGATGGAGCCAAATTCAGAAAAATGTTTTTTTCATCAGATATTCATCGGAGCAAAAAGGATTTAGGTGCTACAATCCGGTGACAAATGAGCTATGAGTCTCACAAGATGTGGTATTTGATGAGTTGAGACCATGGTTTGGAGACAAAGGGAAAAGGAAGATTCTTGAAGAAGATTATGAAGATGATGGAGGTGCTATCCAAGAAGAATTTTGGAAAACAAGCATTCAAATGTCACATCTAGAAGCTTCTACATCACATGGAGAAAGGTCAACATGGAAGGGGAGACTAAGGAGTCATTCCTCATCACCAACATAAGATTATCAAAGATTTGAAGCTCAAAGTGCTGCCCAAAATAGTGATTCAAATGTAAGTGAAGAAGAGTATGAAGAGGTGATTACACCAAAGGTAAAGTTGAATTGGTTGAAGAAACAATATTCAAAAGGAAATGTAAGGAGGTCTTCATGAGCAAGGTATCCAATTCAAAGGCTGAGATATGATATTTTTATTGCAAAGAATTTTGTATATATGATAGAGGTGGTCAAAGACAAAGAACTGGATGCATATGAAGAAGCATGTACACAAAAAGAATGGAGCAAGCTATGCAAGAAGAGATAAAAGCTCTCAAGGAAAATCACACATGGGAACTAGTTCCAAAGGCTGATGGTACGAAGATTGTTCCAAATAAATAGGTGTTTAAAATAAAGTGAAATGCTAATGGTTCTCTAGCTAGGCTTAAAGCTAGACTAGTAGCAAAAGGATTCATGCAGATTCATGGCATCAACCATGAAGATAATTTCAGCCCATTTGCAAAGATGGGAACAATTAGAATGTTGATTGCAGTGAGTGCAGCAAGGAGATGGCCATTGTACCAACTTGACATAAAAAATGCTTTTCTCAATGGAGAACTTCAAGAAGAGGTGTACATGAGTCAACCAATTGGATTTGAAGATAAAACACATGCACATTTTGTTTGGAGATTGAAGAAAGCTTTGTATGGGCTGATGCAAGCACCACGTGCTTGGAACAAAAGATTGGTTGAGTACCTCATAAGGTGTGGGTATAGTCCAAGTAGTTTTTATCCTTCTCTCTACATGAAGAAAGAAGAAGGCAAGCAAGTATACATATGTGTATATGTTGATGACTTGATCATAACAGGAAGCAATGTTGTAGGAATACAAGATATCAAAAGAAAACTCGATAAAGAGTTTAAAATTTCAAATCTTGGTGAGCTGAAATATTTTTAGGCATTGAGGTAGTCTATGGGAAAGATGGCATCTACTTGATGCAAAGAAAATACTAGTTGATGTTCTTGTCAGATTTGGAATGAGTGAGTGCAAACCAGTCACTCAACCTATGGACATAAATGTGAAGCTATGCTTAAAGTATGGAGAGACATTACATAATGTAAATACATATAGAAGTATTATAGGTTCATTGATCTATGCTACGATCACAAGACCATATTTGTGTTATATCATTGGAGTTCTTTCTCAATTTATGCACACTCCAACAAGTGAACATCTAAATTCAACCAAACGAGTGTTAAAATATGTGAAGCACACAATCAATCATGCCTTGTTTTATAGATATGATGAAGAATTGTAGGTGAAGGGCTTTAGTGATGTTGATTGGTCTGGTTCGAAGGAAGATAGAAAATCCACTTCAGGCTATGTATTCATGATAGGCAGCAAACCTATCACATGGAGCTCAAAGAAGCAACCTACTGTTGCACTATCATCTATAGAAGCTGAATATAGAGGATTAGCATTTGCAACTTGTGATGCTATGTGGATTAAGAAGCTCTTGGTTGATCTTGATGTGTAGCTAGCATTCATTCCAATTTAATATGGTGACATGTCAAGCATTTACTTGACAAAGAATGTAATGTTTTATTCATGAAGTAATCACATTGAAGTGCATTATCATTATGTTTGAGAAACATTTTTGAGCAAGGATGTGGATATAAAGTTCATTAGAACTGATGACCAAGTTACAGACATGTTTACAAAGTTCTTAGATGCTTCTAAATTAAAGAGGTTCAAGGATGAAATCAATTTGCAGGATATGGCTGAAGGTGTAAGCTCACATGTGAGCTTGAGGGTGAGAAGCAGGGTCGTATAAATTTCACAAGAAGGATTTTCTTAAAATATAAGGAAAATACAAAAATGAAAAATGGAAGCATTTACTTCAACAAGTAGAGGAGGATCAATCCAAAAATTGAACCGAACGTGAAGAGTAGCTACTGAGGAGTTATGGAGAAGAGCTCATGAATTCATCATGAGAGCTCGTGGCCACTTGGCTAAAAAATAGGAAATGGAAGACACTCAAGTAGAGAGGAAGGTGTTGAAGTCCCATTGAAGGTAGTTCATTTGCTTTTAGTCATTTCATTGTCTAGCATATTGCAACAACATTCCTAGGATTCTAGAGTAGTAGGGAAGCATCCCAGACAAAAGATTTAGAACATATTCAACCACTCAATTTGCAACTCTCGCAAGATTTACCCTTAATTACTGATCAAGATTCACCCACTACCTCTAATACCAAAGAAATAGTGGATCCATGAAAATACTTTGGTCCTAAAGCAATGGAAGATTTACAGGGTGGGCAATAGAATAAACAACACGAAGGATAAAGAAAGAAATTTCCAGCGAGCATAACCTATGCTAAATACAAAGGATTCCTAGGAGAGGATCCGGATGCTCATGTCCATACTTTCAAAATTGATTACACTATGTTAGAAAATCCAAATGATGATGAATACAAAGCCATAGTTTTCCAATCAGTACTGGTTAATGAAGCAGTGCGATGGTTGAAAGTGTTTGACCTCAATCACTTCCAATGTTATGATGATGTTTAGAATGCTTTTCTGTAAGGCTTGCAGCTAAAGAAGAATGCTAAATAAATTTTTTATTTCCTATAGAAAAAAAGACAAAAAATGAACCAGGGAGTTCAAGAGTATGCCACCATCTTCCACACTCACCTATGATAGTTGCATAGGCAAATGCGAACTTGCAAAATGATACAATCACACAGTGGTTTATAAATGGGATTAACACATAATTATGATAGGTCATGATAATCTGATGTATTGGTGGTATGACACTGGATGCTATGATTGAGATAGATTTGCAGTTAGAACACAAAGTCGGAATATTTGCAAAAGACCTTGATTAGGTCAAGATGCGCATGAGCAAAGCAGAAGATGTTTTGAGACAATTTTTTGTGTGAAATTGCAAAAACCCAAGGCATGTGGCAGAAAAATGTGCTTTAAATTAGGTTCATTGTGCAATTTGCGAGAATGGGAGTCACTCCATAGAAATATGTATGTACAATGCTAAGACACATAACTGATTAGCAGTTAATGCAGCTATACTAGAGTTTGGTGAACTTGCAATGAATTATTTCCCCCTCATTTGTAGAATACGGCTTACTCCTCCTACATGAATTTGAGGGCACCATGACCAAGAGACTACAATCAACCATGCTCGAAACAAGGTATTGCCAACATGACTAATCACGCATTCGAGCCACATTATCGTTTCTATGGTGAAATGGGCCACACTCATAGACATTGCAAAGATAATGAAGAATATGACAAATGCAAGAATGATGAACAAAAAACGAGGACAAATATGCTTATGATTAGACCTACCAAAACACTAGCCTCTACCATCTAGATGTGATCTAGAAAGGTCCTACAACCAACCATTGAAGTCTTTGAACCAAGTTTTAAGGAGCAGCAGTAGATGCTATCCAAGGCAACCAAATGCACTCAAGTTGAAGCTCCCATTTTTCCAAATCCTTTACTAGTAACTTCTCAGAAAGTAGAAGCCCTTGTACCAAAAGTACCAAAGTCTTCAGCATTGGAGTCATCTAGACCATCAATCATACCACCGAAGGAGCTGTCTCCTAGCACAGCTTGGGGCATGTTGTCTAAAGTGTTGATCACCTTACTCATAGGACAAATGGTGTCACTTGTCCCTCGAATCAGACAATAGTTTCAATAGTAGATTAATATGGACCTGATCTCAGCACCCACTATAGCCACTATACATCCGAAACCAGACACAAGAGTCGATCATGTGGTCCCCTTGATCACCATCTGGTATAAAAATCATAAAATTTCACAATTCCTTATAGATGCTAGCTTGGGAAAATGTCTCTATTTCACCATCACCAGCTATTGTTCTCTATGTGTGTTTGTGCTTCCGTAATTTTCTCTGATGAGATGAACACATTCCTTACACCTTGATGCTTAGGTCACTTCTGCTTGCTGGAGCAGGAAGCCATTGTGGCACACCCCACTATGGAGAGTATTATCCATTCCATCACTATAGAGCCTGCATCTTCCACCTCTTGGACTTTGTTGCTTAGTGGAAAGGAGCTCCACATGACACTGACCAAAGTGGGTCAAAGATTTTTCTTGCCCATTGATGGTTCGACATCAGTACCTTCCATCTCCCGTGTTTTCATGGAATAGTGACTCCCTAGGCACAACTGTAAAGAATATGCTTTTAGTTGCCAACCAAAAATTGAGTGCTCCATGTTTCATTTCTTTGTTATTGCTTTAAACCACCAACATAGAAGAAACGGAATTTCTTGACAATTCTACTCAATCATAACCCATGCCACCCAGGGACCAATCAAATGGTCAATAATCCTTTTCAACTGCATTCATTAAGAATGTCAGCATATTGTTAGGCTCTTAGACAATGGCCATTATCCCAAAACATGCCTCTCATACCTACTTTTCATCCTATACCCAGAGACTTCCCCATTACCACTCCCCTTCTGTTGATTCCCCGATGGTTTGCATGATCGACCTTGCCCACTAAAGATGAGGATGAGATCGTAAATTTGATTTTGCACCATCCTTGTCGAACTCGGATGGTGGTCAGTTCATCTTCCTCCAGTGTTGAATAGATTGAACACAACATGATGGCAAAACCCTCATCTCCTCAACCCTCTTCTCGGGTACACCAAACATCCTCCTCATCCATCCCAGTCCCACCCTCTTCATTGCCTCCCATTCTTCACATTGATGAACCAATGCATGAACCCTCTCCTCCTTCTCCACCACCCTCTATGCTTATGAAAGCATCTCCTATTGTTTCACCCACTCCCTCTCCTTTGCGCTCCCATTTTCCAAAGCCTATCAATACTAATCAGAATTTGTCTCCAAAACGTGCCATTTATTTTCCTCCCCCTCCTTTGTCACCATCCTACTCTCCACCTAGCATAGCTCCTAGCGCTGTTTGGTCATCTCCCTCTCCTCCACTCTCCCCTTGGAATTCTACTGCACTGACTCTCGAAGATGAAATTGAGTTGTCTAAAATCTTACCCTTTCCAACAGTGCAAGAATATTTCTAGAAATTTGGCGTCAATGAATATTGTGGTATGCATGAGTTCGATCGACTTAGTAGCTACCTGCTACACATGATTCATGAAAGCCCTCATCACCCCATGATATGGATCACTACCAATGTATTTGCAAGCACTTCCGTGCCCGCAATGAATAGCTCGAACTCTATTATCACCAACTCAAGGATGAAGTACAGAATCAAGTGTTTACTAACTAGCAATTGGATGATGCATTACACCAAGAGTCTTGGAAAAATCAATACACAAATGAATAGTTTTCTACCAAGGCCGATCAACAGACTCAATAGCTCTTGGCTATGGAGCATCAAGTTTTCGCATTGTAGAAGACTGTAATTGAAGAAAAGGCATTGAAGGACCAAGCTCTCCAAAGTTCTGAAATGGAAGCTGAATGCCAAAAGCATATCGCTCAACAAGACTTTTACCTATAGGATGACTTGGGCCTACAACTCACTAAAGCTCAGAGCCATTCCATTGTGCCACAGGCTTCCACCTCAGGTGCCACTCCAGACAGTACAGTCACCCTACAACCAAATGGAGTAGAGTGTCTCTTGAAGACCATCATCAAGACGATTTAGCCTACTTTTTGAGTTGCTCGAAATTCCTTTAAGGCTAAAGTCTTTACTCCTTTTGACGATTAACCGGACTTATCATTCTCATTCTTTTTGAGTCTCTACCAACACTATCCGGAGGTTTGATTCCATATTGGTTCTTTATTCCATTGATATCCTCACATATGTAGCTTTTAACAAGATAGGAGAGACTAGAGAGAAAATCATCTTTCTGTCTCTCTTGCTCTCTTAGCACTTTTAAATACACAACTTCCTTTTTCATCCATCACATGTTGAATCATCTACTTCCGTATCCTTCATATTCCTTTATCTCTTCCATATGTGAGCTCGTGCATCATTTTGATGATCCCTTTCTTTTGTGACTCAATTTTAGGAGCATAATTGGAGAAATTTGCGCAATCCAGCATTGTTAAGTAAGTTTCATATGCATACGCTATTTTCTTATGAATATGGTAAATTGTATTCATCCACTATGATGTATGCCCATGTTTTTTTTATTATTATGATTATTATTATTATTATTATTATTATTATTATTATTATTACTACTACTACTATTACTATTACTATTACTATTAGTTGTATTTGATCCACCTATGGACATTCTATTGATTTAGTTACGTTTTTCTATACTTCTTTCTATGATCCTAGTAATTCTGTACACGGTTTATGCATTTCAATGGGATTTCTATCATACTTATAAATAAAGTATGGGAGATGTATGTTCCCTTATACTGCATAGTATTTTAACTTCCTAAGTTATGTCCAACTAAGAAAACCATGGATTTCTATGCCACAAAAAATAGCGTACATGTCGCCATAAGCATGCCTGGTAAATCGCTCATTTATTGACTTGGAATGAGCTTACAAACAATGTTAAAATACATGCATACATTGCATGTGAACAAAGTTCGTAAGCTTACTTGTTTTGAAAAATGATATATATATATATATATATATATATATATATATATATATATATATATATATATATATATATATAGAGAGAGAGAGAGAGAGAGAGAGAGAGAGAGAGAGAAGTTATATAAACGTTTCAGGGTCCATAAAACGGGACTTATTCAGAAACAAATCTTCATGTACCATTTGTGGGTCCCAAGAGGAATATACTCTTCCCAAAGATACTTTATTTCACAAATTTTATAGAATTCTTAAAGTTTGATTATTATGAGTGTGTTTTGTATTACCACAAGTGGTAGTTGTGTTAAGAAAACATAGATAACATGTATTATATATTAAATAATTAGTATCTTCATTTCTTAATATAAAATTATAAAAACATGGAAAATTTAAAATTCGGTGCGCCAATTTTTCTTCTATGATCTTACCCTAATGGAAAATTAATGGTAAACATTATCAATAAATACTGTAATTCTATCTATGCAATGGTTGTTTTTCATCTATTATTGGGAAAAATAACGTAAATGACTAAATGAAGTACTGGATTTAGGGGAAACATACATTGAATTTGCATAAACGTTTTGAATTTGTATACGAGACATATTGAATTTGTATATTGATTTTTTCTAGCTCATTCTGAAATTAAAAAAAAAAAATCTGCAACTTGCATATGAATGTGGGTCTCAAGAACAATATATTCTTCAAAATGATACCTTCTTTCATGAATTTTATAGAATCTCGAAATGTTGGATTATAACGACTCTGTTGTATATTATACCATAAAGAGACATAACCATAAAGTACTATATATGACATATATTTACTATTTCCATTTTTCACATTAATGCAAGGGAGACTAGGCCTCGGCAGAAATTCTTACATACATATATATATATATATATATATATATATATATATATATATATATATATATATATATATATATATATATATATATATATTAGAATTCCATTAGCACTATGGAAGATTTGAAAGAAAAGATGTGCGGTCAACGATTTTTTATGATTTATGATTCACTTAGTTTTTTGATATAAAGATACTATTGTTAAGTATACCATGCTCTCAAAAATCCTTTGAAACATTTTATCAAGAACCTTGCGGATCACAAAACTAACAACACATATGCTCTATATATGTGCCGTTTTTTTCTAATGACGTCCTCTCTTACGGAAGAATTGATGCACGAAAAAGACTTCCGAATAGAAAATGTATAGATTTTATTGAAGAGATTACAATATCAATATATAAATGAGTTAAAATATATGTATTGAAGAAAAAGTATAAATGGCATAAATGGCTATCAATTGAAGGAAATGTATATATGTATAAATTGCATAAATGGAGTAGAAGATTGAGTGATCACTATCATTTGAATATCCTTTATTGCATCCCCTCATTCTAGAGCAGATATTTATCCATTTTTCATGGGAGAAATATCCATAAAAGAGAAAATATTTCAATGATCGAATCAACAAACGATTTTATTGCTTGATTTTATATATTTTTCATAAATGTTATGATATAAAGCGTATACTTCATGAATTGCAAGAATCTTAAATATATTTGTTTATAGTCACCAATAATACAAATTTTAAAATCTCTAGTTGGACCATATAATCCTTGTATATGTTTTAGGGTTTTCAAAAAGAAAAGGAAAAAAAATTAATGATGTTCATTGTTGCTCTAAAAATCAGGCTTCTCTTTTGTGTGTCCAAAGAGAGATTAAAAAATTATTATATAAATAGATGGTTTTGTATCCTTATTTGCATAGTAAGTTTTACAGATTCATCTTACCATAGGAAAAGATCAACTTTAGGTGTATGATCTTCCTTGATAGAGTACATGTATTTTCCTACTAATAGTTCGAGAGTTGAAGAAAAAGCCCATGGCAAAAGATTAACAGAAAATCTACAAATATCCACAAATGTATGTCTTATTATATCTACAAATACCACAAATGTAGCTGATGAAGGTGTAATAGAGGATTTTTCAACATTCTATATTTACTCTTACTTTTATGTTGACTACTTCTAATCAATCATTGGCAACCCTACCAATTGCTATGAAGCTTCAATGCACTATCATAGATTCATACCACATGTCTTGACTTCTTTGGATATAAAACATGGTGCTATGGATATAAAATATGGTGTATACATTATTATGTCACATACCATGATTTCTTTTCATACCAAACATGGCATTACGCAACATGTTTGACCACATGTCATGAAAGATATCATGCTCGCAATCCCTACACGAAAATAGTTTTTAAGCATGAATATGTGAATGAACAATGTTCTTAGGAATTTCAATGATCGCAAAGAGTAGTTGGTCATCTATCCCACCATCTTATGGTTTGATGACCTTGTTTAAATGCTTTTCACAATGAGTTAAGTGAGCCAAAAGAAGTCAATCATGTGCCTTGACATTCACTGGTAAAGCTCTCTCTTCTTCTAGTAATTAAAAACCTATTAATGGTCGACAAGCCAAGAAATATTGAAAGGATGGAAATAAATAAAAAATTAAAAGTCATTTCTCAAGACATTACAAGATTTTGATCCTCTATTGAAAAACTACAACAAAGTCATTGTTAAATAGGAGGAAGAGAAAGAGGGGATTCTAATTACCTTATATATAATGAAAAATGATCTTCTATATATTATATAGTCTAGTTTTTCTCGATAAGGCCAATGACACACAATCATGAGATCCTGCTCATTACACATAATACTTTAGATTGTAAGGACACCTTTCTTAGGAAAAGCCATGGTTCTAAAACTAGCCATTGCCTATATGAAGCTCTATGTGACCATAATTGTGTCGATTGTGATCATATGTGGGTTTGAACTTTAAATTGAACACAACAAAGCTTATAGGGGATGTTCCCTTGTAAAATCCTTAGTGATGTAACCAAAAAGACCTACAATGTGAAGATTATGTCCACTTATGTCCCATTGGATGAGGATCCTTCTTGCTCAGAAAAGGGAATAATAAGACCTCTCCAAACTTCCAAAGCCAAATTTCATGCCTTGAAAGGCTTTCATCCGCATATTCCACTCTAAGGTTAGGGTCAATTTCCTGGATTCTTTTGCAATCAACTATTGTGGTTCCAAAAATGCTTCCATTGTAAAAATCATTTGGAATAGAGTTTCTTGGCTCTTTGGAGGTTCTCCATCTCCTCTTGCCTAATGACAGCAATGGGAAACTGGATGGAATCATTTTATGTGATGCCAATTGCCTAGTCCGGTTTGTATTAAGAGAGTGTTGAGGCTTCATATTATTCAAATATTTTCTTATAGGGAAAACCAAACTCAAGTAAAGAGTAAAAATAAGAAAGGTGATAGCCTAATCTTATGCCAATTAGGGTGCACTATAGAGAGACAATCTTTGAATTTTTAGAAGGTCAATTTTGACAAAGACTCTTTACCATTGATCCAAGATTTGTTCAAACCTTTGCCAAGAAACTTATCTGGCAAGGGCCCAATATGAAGAATCCCTAGGGCTCCCTTATCCTTAGGTCTAAAACAAATATCTCACTTGATTTTTGATACCCTTATCTTGTTGAGATCCCTAGTCTATAAGAGGCTTCTACACACCCTCTTCCAATTTTCCATATCCTTGCACATGGTCTCTAAGAAGCTAGGAAACAAATGATGGATAAATAAAAAAATGAGCTGACCACCATTCCTTTAGTTACCACATTTAGTTACATACCCTGCTAGTATTGCAATTTGGACTCAAACTTGTTCAACACCTATCCCTTCATTGACTCATCAAAACCTCAAAGCCCACAGGGATTCCAAGTAGAGAGGAAAATTGATCCTATTTAAGATTCTTGCAACCTTGGTCCCTAAGAAACTACATAAGGGACTTGGAAATTGTCTTGAACATCATCTCAAAGTCCCTTACTCTAGAGCTAGAGGTTGTACAAAAAATACCAAGGCATCAGAAACATTGAGAAATGCAGCCATCCTCATTATCATGAAAAATGTTTGTGTCTGAGAAAAAAACCTCAAGTCCATCTTATCATGGCCTTGGGGGAGAGCAAGGTCTCATATATTTCCCGAATGGGTAGAATTATTAGCCTGCATACGTGCAGAGAAATGTCAAGAATAGTGTCTATGTAGTTAGCTAATACTCTTGAAGAGATCAAGTTATCTATTTTGTTGAAGCTGGTTGAGGCATCATCCAGTATCCAAATGAAGTGATTTTAATCTCATTTGAAAGAAGTCTAAGTATAGTTTTAGTTGCCAAAATTTCATTTTCATTCTTTGCATGTACTAAGAGAAACTTAGAAACTACAAAGCATATGGATGAAAAGTTTCAAGATCCTAGAAGGGTTCATTTGCTTTCATTGTGCACATAGGAGTGTTTATCCTCCAATAGTGTTATCAGAGCTATAAGTGGAGTATCAAAGAGAGAAGAATGAGTTGTTGAAGTGAAGTAAAGACCTCATCAAAGCTTGAAGGAAAGAAGCAAAGAATGGGCATATCAACAAGAAGGGGAAGCAAACAAGTCACCATATCGAAGACAAAACTTCATCAAGAGGAGTAGCTCTATTTTTTGAGGTAAAAGCCATCTTTTTCAACTTCATTTCATCAACGGGGAGGTTCAAAGGAGCTAGAAGGAACCATGGCTAATCTCAATGCTCAGATTGAGAACCTTGAAAAGGGAAACTACCAACCATGGTGATTTGCAATATGCAATTTTTTGATGGGGAAAGTTTTGTGGGTACTTGTGAGTGGTGGAGAGCCAAAAACCTATATAGGTGAGTTAAAATCAACATGTCTTCATACCTCGTGAATGAGGAAGCAAGTTTGATTCTAGATTAGAACAAGAGTAAAAGAATGGGATGAAAGAGACAAAAGATTCATTTTTATTTTATCTTAGCATATTAGAAACTCCATGATAGGACATATTCAAGATTTGGATACATCAAAGAAGGTGTGGGAGTCCTTGGCAAGATTGTACTCAACCTCCACAAAAGCTAGAAAAATTCAGCTCAAGAATGAGTTAAATAATCTTAGGAAAGACCCCTCTCAAGGTGCTATATGTTAAAGATTAAAGATCTTTTAGATGCACTAGGGTGAATTGGTTGTGCCCTAGATGAGGGTGATCTTGTCACCCACACCGTAAATGGACTTAGGGATTATGAAAAATGGAGGGCATTCACAACTTCAATGTATGTAAGAGACTCACGTTCTAATTTTGATCAACTAATCACTCTCATGGTGATAGAGGAGATGAACCTTGGTGGTCATTATGCCAAGGATAGCCAAGGGCAATTATTGTACAAGAGGGAGAGGAAGATATCAAAGCAACCAAGGAGGTGAAGGACAACAAGAGAATGTAGGTGGAAGAGGTGGAAGAGAAACAAATAGAGGAAGAGGTGGAAGATTTGGAGGATAATGACAATCCACTTCAAATGGATGCTTTATATGTGGTAAGCCAAGTCATTTTGCAAATGAATGTTATCATAAAGCTCAAAGATCGGGGAATCAAATCAACAACAACAATTATAGAGGGCAAAGTAACTATTAAAACACATCATTCAACCAAGGGAATGAATATTTACTTGCAATGAGGTATGGTGAAGATAAAACTCAAGCTAGTGAAGATGTATGGTATGTAGATAGTGGATGTAGCAATCATATGTCATGTCGGAAGGATGTTTTTAGTAATTTGCAGGTCCCAAAGCATCAAGACATGTGCAAATAGGTGATACTGTAGAGCATACCATTCAACTTGTGGGAGATAATAGTTTGGAAGTAAATCAATAGGCAAAGTGCTTATCAGAGGTATTATATGCCCCTACGATTACCAAAAAACTTGAATTTGATAGGCCAAATGGTAGAAACGGGATCCAAGGTAGGTTTAATGAAAGAGGATGTTTTGTTGAGCATCCAAGGGAAGGCTTCAAGCTCACAAAAAAAGGAAAAAGACAAGGGAGGATGTTCACAATGGACATAAATCCCCACACCATTCAATGTATGTCACATATGGAGATAAGAGGATAGCAGATTTGGTCCTATGGCATAAACAAATAGGTCACATGAGTCTCCAACTAAGGGTCAAGGTGTAATTATGCATCCATTTCTATCATCCCCAACTAGTGGAGTTATTTTAGTTGAGGATGATCTAGACATGGATTTGATAAATTATATAGGTCTTGGTTTTGGAGTGGAGCACCACATCTATATTAAGATGTTTAATCCTATCATATGCTTTGACTCCATATTCACTGAACACCACATCGCATAGGTGGGTTGGCTAAGCACTAGCCTCTTGAGGTGGAGGTCTTTTGTTCAACCCTTAGGTGGACATGTAATGGCTTTGACTAGTTTAAACCAATTGTAACCATGTGTGACCTTGTCTAACCACTACTTTGTCGGATATGGGGGGTCTTATGGGTAATGTCCATTCATCTATATAGTTGTTGTTTCAAACTTAAATCTGGTAGGAGTAGGAAGTTGTCAAACCTCCATTTAAAAAATTAAAAACAAAAAAAAGCAATTTGACACAAGTAGATCGATATCATTGCAGCTTTTATATAGTTTTGTCCCAAAGCGCATTTGTTCATTACAAATTTTCATTTATTTCGTATTTGAATAGGACAAGTGAGATGGTTTAGAAATAATATATTACAAAAGCAGTATTAATTTTTGGTGAACATTCAATATTCAAAATGAAAGTCTCTTTCTTTGTAAAATTCTCTAGTAATCTATAAGTAACCCTTGTTTTGTGAGATATGGCGAGTCCCATGGGTGGTAGGTCCGTTCACTTGTACAATTCTAATTTCTATTAATTAACGTTTGTAAGAATAGGCTCTGTCGAACTTCCTTGAAAAAAAAAATTGAAAGTCTCTATTTTTTATGTTTTAATCACAAAAAACAACAACTTATTGCCACCAGCGAGACCGTTCAAAAGCTTATAGATGAAATGTTGAGAGTCGTTCAAAATATGCATGAAAAGCGGAGCTTTTTTATGATCAATATTCTCTCTCTCTCTCTCTCTCTCTCTATATATATATATATATATATATATATATATATATATATATATATATATATATATATATATTATATAGAGAGAGATACAGAGAGAGAGAGGGGAAGTGTGAATCGTTCAAAATATGCATGGAAAGCGGAGCTTTTCATGGTCAACATTTTATATATATATATATATATATATATATATATATATATATATATATATAGAGAGAGAGAGAGAGAGAGAGAGAGGAAGTTCGACCGTGCCCTACGCTCCTAGACTTTAATTAAAAATATTAATATTTTATTCATACAACTATTTTGAATTATTAATTTAACTATTTTGAATTATTAATCCACGAAAGCATATCGGCTTTCATCCTCAAAGTCTATGGAAAGCGTCATTTTCCATTGACATATTTCTAAAATCAATAAGAAATCAATAAGAATGGACAAGGAAATCTATTCTCGATCTTCTTCCTTTCAAATATGAAGTAAACGAATAACAAAGAAATTTCTTTTCTTGACTTTTGTGGCGACAAGTCTAATCAACTCTATGAATGAACCTCACCGCTGCACTTACATGATCTCATAAAGCTATGCGATAATTCAGATATTATTTTATATAGATGTGTATCCACACACGTAGAGATAGACACACACTATTATTATATATATTAGTATATGATCAATGGCTATTCTTCATGATTGTATATACTAATGCACATTTTGTAAGGCCCTCATTATGAGGAGAAGCAAAACGTGCATTATCCAATTGATGGAAATCTCAACTTGCATGCTGCATGAAAGTCAAATTGAACAATCTAAGGTATTATAAGGGAAGGGGGCTTGCAAAGTTCCCAATTGTGGGGTTTGAGGTAACGAGGAGCAACCCAAGCTAGGGGTTCCAAGGGGGCTAGTGGTCCCCCTAGTGCGGGTCCAGAGACAACACCCAAGATGCGATAATAAAGAGAATATTCCATGGAATATTCCTTGTTGAAATTAGAAATTATTTATGTTTGTTAGAATGGTTGAACCGACCTAAATTGTGTATGACCTAAGCTATCATATGAATTGAAAACCAGTAATTCTTAGTGTCATTTTCATTGACATATTTCTAAAATCAATTGACTGGACATGGAAATTTATTCTCGATCTTCTTCCTTTTAAATGTGAAGTAAACGAATTACAAAGAAAAGAATCTCTTTTTTTTTTTTACTTTTGTGGCGACAATTCTTATCATTGGTATGAATGAATCTCATTGGTACACTTACATGATCTCATAAAGCTATGCGATAATTTCGATATTATTTTATATAAATGTGTATGCACACACGTACAAACAATCATACACACATTGTTAGTATATGATAAATCTCTACCCCTCATGATTGTATGTACTAATGCATATTTTGTAAGGCTCCCATTATGAGGAGAAGCCAAGCGTGCATTACCCAATTGATGGAAATCCCAACTTGCATGTTGGATGAAGGTCACATTAGACCATCTAAGGTATTATAAGGAAACGGAGTTACCAAGGTCCCCAATTATGGGGTTCACGGCAGTAGGGAGTAGCCCTGGCCGGGAGGGTCCAAGGGGGCCAGTGGTCCCCATTGTGAGTTCCAAAGGAAGCACCCTCTGTGCCACGGTAAAGAGGATACTCCATGGAATATTCCATGTCAAAGTAAAAAATCATTTATATTTATTAGGTCGATTCAACTGACCTAAGCCATGTATGGTGACTACACTGGCGTTCACCACTCATGCTCTACCACCCATGTATAGCCGTCTGTGGAAGGCAACCCATTATCCTATATATACATATGACCTCTACACTACCTCAGACATCAAATCAATTCAACATACCTCTACGTTGTAATTTCCTATCTAGAGTTATTGAGATCACCATTTAAACTCTATCTTGAGAGCACATGGGTAAACAACAATATCATCTTTGTACTTGCTATTAGTAGAAAATTGATGAGATTCTACTATATTTGTTATCTTCTCTACTAATGCTTCTATGCTATATTGTGTAACTATTCTCTTACACACACATACACGCACATATATATATATATATATATATATATATATATATATATATATATATATATATATATATATATATATATATATATATATATATATATATATATATATATATATATATACATACATACATGTGCGTGTATGTATATATATATATATGTGTGTGTGTGCATACATACATACACGCGTCCACACACAGAATACATGTATGTATGTGACTGTATGTTCATGGTGTACACTCGGAATAGGAGATAGATAGGTAGGAAGAAATATTTTGAGCATTTAATCATACACACAATCAATTTTTTTCAGGAATTTTTAATCACATGTTTATGTACCAACAATGTGAATTTATGTAGTTGTCTAAACATATTTTCTCTAGCGCCGGTTCCAATATTCTGTTACTTCCGTGATGAATACCCAAAATTATATTCAAACTTTTCCTCTTGTAGATGATTGTTTCACAATTATGTTCAAAATGATAGCTTACTTCACACATTTAGCTAACCATATGATTCAAAACATTGCTGAGATCTTGTCTCCTTTTCTTCTTAAAAAATAATCACTTCAAAATTATGCGAAAAACAATAGCTTATTCACACATTTAGCCAACCATATGATTTACAACATTGTTGAGATTATGTGATTGTGTTTAGAAAAACTCCTTGTATTGAGAAAACTCCTTGTTTCTGTATTCATTTAAGCGTGTGTATAGAATGTGTGTGGAAACTAGTGAGAGAAAAAAACGGAGGGAGAAAAAACGGAGAAATTAGATACAAAAGACCATAATTTATCCACAACTATGGAAGTACCAAATATGATGGTTTCCAGATTATTGCAAACCTTCTAGCCGATAGAATCTCAAATCCTTTATAGCAACGGATTGACAAATATAAAAAATGATTTATCAAGTGAAGGTATATCCTTAAAGTTATCATATACAGATGTGGAGATGAATGTACCATGCGAGAGACTCTAGAAAAAAATCTCATCTTCATAGATATATTTGGACAAAGCTTATGATAGATCTCATCTTCATCCTCAAAGTCTATGGGAAGGGTCAGAAAATATATTATATGAATTGGAAAACAGTAGTTCTTAATGTTATTTTCCATTGAAATATTTCTAAAGTCAATAGAATGGACATGCAACTTTATTCTCGATCTTCTGCCTTTTAAATGTGCAATGAACGAATTAACAAAGATAATAATTTCCCTTTTTTCTACTTTTGTGGGAACAATTCTAATCAGTTGTATGAAAGAACCTCATAGCTACACTTACATGATTTGATGAAGCTATGCGATAACTCCGATATAATCTTATATAAACGTGTACACACACATTGATACTATTAACAGGTCCTTCAGCACACGCACACATAGAGGCAGAAAGAAGATGAAAAAGGAATCAAAAACTGAGAAACAATCGACGTGATATTGGGTGCAATCTCCCCCCGTGTACTCTGATGGACGAGTCTCTCAGAGTACACGAGTTTATAGGTTTATTTCTATTACGTTCTGAAAATAGAAGCTACATGAGGGTTGTCACTTTTAGAAGTGTCTTTTAGGAAAAACTACTTTATTTACAAAAGGTGTCGTTTTCTAAAGCGAACCACTACTTTTACAACAAGATAAACCTAAATATAACTATTCTAGAAGTCTTCGATTTAATCTTTGAGTTTATTTATTTACGCACATCCACTTGTAACCATGCCCTCATGCTTCTTCACCTGCTAAATCAAACACAACCACATTAAAATCTTCTGGACATTTAAAACATTAAAAATCCATTTAACCTTCCATGATTCCATAAAATACAACATGCCTCCCAATTGACAAGCAACTGATCTCAGTTGATAAATGTAAAAATAGACATCGATGATCAGTCGCATGTCCCATCACTGAACAATATTAAGCATGAACCATGTAAAACGCATGCATGGAATTGGAAACCTAAAAGTTTAATGTAATTGGGAATTATATGTAGAAATTAAATGATCATATTGAGATGATAATAAGGTCTTATGTATCCATTGTAATTCCTCAGGTGAGTGATTTTTATATTTGACTAAATACCTATGATATTGCTTACCAGTTCGTGTAGTGGTAACGTCATAATCTATTACTTTCTAGGGAATGAATATTTATGCATCCTCTTCAAGTAAAGGAGGATCATGTAAAATAGGCATGAGTGGTAAAGTACCTTGAAAAGATTTCAACAAACTTATATGGAAAGAATTATGTATACCCCAACAAGAAGGTATATCTAATCGAAAAGAAGTTTCATTTATTTTCTCAATAATGCGAAAAGGTCCATAATACCGTGGGGCAAGTTTTACCTTAGGATCTTGAGAAATAAACGCCTTTTAATGATTGGTAACCAAACTAAATCATTTTCATTACATTGTTTGGCTATGCGCTTCTTATTAATACTACGCATGTAACATTCTAGACTCTTCCTAATATGCTCATGCACTTCAGCAAGTGTAGAAATATGATCTTGTGCAAAGGAATCAGCCATAGGATTGTCAGTTTGAGTGAGACTCATGGGAGTGGGAAGCTTTCTTCCATAAAAAATTTCATATGGTGCAGGATCAGTAGTAGTGTGCGGGGTGTTATTATATGCAAATTGAAGTAAAGGGAGTTATTCATCCCAATTACTTGGATTATCTAAAGTGTAACAACGTAATAAATCCAAAATAGTACTATTTGTAGCCTCACTTTGAACATTAATTTCAGGATGAAATGCAGAACTAAAGTCTATTTTTTATCCTAGATCTTGAAATAATGCCACCCAAAAATGTTTACCAAAACGAACATTTCAATATGAAAGAATTACTTTAGGAAAACCATGATGTGGAAAAATACATTTAATAAATAACTTAGCAGCTTGAGGTGCAGTTAAAGTCTTTTTAGAAGGAATGAAGTATGCATGTTTACTAAACCTTTCAAGGATTGTCCAAATCATATCATTGTGAGATGCAGTTGTAGGAAGACCAGTAGTGAAATCCATAGAAATATGTTCCCATGGTCCATCAGGTATAGGAAGTGGCATTAATAATCCGAATGGTTTACCATGATGGCATTTTACACTCTGACAAAGAATGCAGTGAGAAACATACTGTGCAATATCGCTTTCCATGTTAGGCCAAAAGAAGAAATCTTAACATGCAGAAATAGTACTTTGTATGCCCCTATGACCCATATGGGGTGGTCCATGCATCTCTTTCATAACAAACTCTTTGAATACTTGTGTAATGCATAACTTGTGTTGGAAATACAAGAATCCATTATGAAATGTGTAATGATGCTCATGATGTGATGTGGAATTATTGAAAGCAATCCATGCTTGTGAAAAATACAGGTCATATGCATAAATGGAAATCATATCATGATATGAATGAATTTGAATAGCAAAAATATTATTAATTGAAATAGTGGTTGTTTGTGGGGATGGGAGAGGACTTAAAGCATCAGCTACAACATTAGCTTTTCTTGGGTGATATTGAATCAGAGGTTGGAAGTTTTATAGAAATGAAGCCCATTTAATATGTCTATTGGAAATCAATGGTTGATGTAATAAATGCTTAATAGCTGGTTGGTCGGTTTTAATTAGAACTCCTGAACCCATAAGGTAATGTTTCCAAATTTCCAATGCATGCACAACAGCTAACAGTTCCTTATCATATGTACTATAATTGTGTTCAGAAGGTTTGAGTTTCCTACTTTCAAATGCAAGAGGATGATTGTTTTGCATTAAAACAACACCTACACTAGAACCACTAGCATATGTACCTACGTGAAATGGTTGTGCAAAATCAGGTAATTGTAGAACATGCGCATGGGAAATTGCATACTTAAGTTTATCAAAAGATTGTTGTTGGGCTACTCCCCGTACAAATTTCAGATTTTTCTTCAATAATAAAGTAAGGGGAAGGGCTATATAAGAAAATCCCTTTACAAACTTTTGATATAAGCAAGCTAATCCTGAAAACGAATGGGCATCATTCACTGATTGAGGTTTAGGCCATTCTTCAATTACTTTAATCTTCTTGGGATCTACATGAACGCCTTGACTAGAGATGATATGTCCAAGATACTCTATCTCATTTTGAAAGAAAAAACTCTTTTCAAAATTAGCATAAAGTTTATTTTTAGGTAACAAATCAAATACTATTGCTAAATGAGTTTCATGTTCACTGTCATTCCTACTATAAATAAGTATATCATCAAAGAAGACAAGAACGAAGTCTTAGTATTCAAGGAAAATATTATTCATCATACGTGCAAAGGTGGCGGGTGCATTGGTAAGTCCAAATAGCATTACCATGAATTCAAAATGGTCGTGTTGAGTTCTAAAAGCAGTTTTATAAATGTCATGCAATGTCATTCTTATCTGATGATACCCAAATTTGAGGTCGATTTTATTGAAGACACAAGCTCCACGAAGTTTATCTAGCAATTCATCTATCCTAGGGATAGGATACCGATTCTTAATGGTAATTTTATTAAGTGCTTTATAATCAATGAACATTCTATATATATTGTTCTTCTTTTCAACTAAAAGAGCAGGGGCTCCAAAAGGAGAAGAGCTAGACTGTATTAGTCCTTTGTTGAGTAAATCTTTAACTTGTCTAGCTATTTCATGCCTATAAAGGTCCATGCCTATAAGGTGCTTTATGAGGAGGAGAGCTACCAGGAATTAAATCAATCATATGGTCAAGAGATCCCTTAGAAGGTATTGCAGAAGGAAAATCTGCCATAAAACAATCCTTATACGAGTCCATAAATGACTTATGTGCACTTGGAAGTGTATGTGTCTAATCAGTTATGTTATTCACAAAGATAATACATGAGCTATAACCTTTCCTAAAAGCTCGTTTGACTTGCGTATGAATAATGAGCGGGAAGGGTTGAAAATCATGCATTGTAGACAGTGAAACATATTTATTTTGAAATTTGAAAGTAATCGTGTGTGTATCATAATCAATGTAGGGGTTGTAATTATGTCGAAACGGCATGCCAAGTATAACATCATATGACTAGCAATTAAAAATGAATGTTCATCTACATATGAGCCTATGCAAATTTGAACATTATGCACATCATTAGTAACATTATACCAATTCCCTATAAATGTAGCCTTAACCTTATACATAGAAGGATGAGTAGTAAGGTTAAGATTTTCAACTAGCTTATGAGAAATAAAGTCATGGAAGCTACCATCATCATGTAAAACATTTACTACTACGCCATTAATGATGTCATGCATGTAGAGTAGAGAATGGTTAGAAATTTTGTTACCCAGGGTACTTAGTTCTTGCTCTAGTACTTCTTTAGACGAGTTAGGTTTAGTGTCAGCAGGAACAACCTCCATGTTGTGTACTTGAGTTTCAATGGGTTGCCTATTAGTAGGTCTCATCCTACAGGCAGCTTTGGTATGAACAATCTTTCCACAATTCCAACAAGTTATACGGGGTCATTTTTGTTGAGCATTCATCATCATATTTTGAAGAGTGGTAGACTTGTGAGGCTAGCCAAGGGTTGATTTGTCGGATGGTACTAAATTGGATTGAGGAGGGCATTGGAAATTAGGTGAAGTGAACATACTAAAAGGATGCTTAAAAGGAAAATTGGCTTTGAAGGGTGGTTGAGGTTCACGAATTTGTTGTACGCGAAGTGTTTTGGTGATAGATTGGAACTCCTTTTCAACATCATGCACGAAAGAGATAGCTTCATATAAGGTTGTAGGTCGGAGGGTATGGAGCTTTGCTTGGATTCCTATCTCCAAGCCATTTTCATATTTTCGTTGCAAACTGGCTTCAGGAACCTGCTCAAGTGAACGAAGTAATAAAAGACATTGCCAAAAATGTTTAGTATAAATGGATACATTATCTCCTTCTCTCCATCCAAAAGTTGTTTGTGCACGACGCGCATGTAGATGGAACTAGGAAGGCAGGAAGGACTCCTTAATTTTTGCCTGAAATGCATCCCATGTGGTAGGACGGTTGGTACTATTCTATAAAACATTCCACCATAGCTGAGCTCATCCTACCAAATAATTGGTTGCAAAATTGACTTTCTCACTTTCTGAACATGACTCATCATAGTAGAAATTGTCGAATCGAGAGAGACATGACAGGACAAATTGGCCATCCTTTCGTCCATCGAATCTGGAGAATTGCAAGTTCTTAGCACCTATCTTGGAACTTGCACATTCTTCTTGTGTAGTGATAATCACTTTCACCACTTTGATTAAGCTAAGATCATCACTTTGTACTTGCTGGAGCATACCATCGCGTTCTTGTACAACTTTTTGAGTTTCTTGAAGTTCTTGTCGCATAAGCTCTAATTGTTGCTCGAATGAGAACCCAGGTAAATGTGAATTGCCAAAATCCTCCATTGTTGTAGGATCCATATCTAGAGAACAAAACCCCTCTTTCAGACTATGTTGGATCCTCAATCTAATAGGTTATTAAAAAGCTGGTTCCAAGAGCTTTCTAACGATATATTATATGCTAAAATCAGAGTTATATATTATAAATTATGCCCTATTCTTTGATGCACTCCTCTAGAAAATCGACGGGCGCTTCCACATGTGTGAGATCATCTTGGAAATTTTAAAAGGAAGAGGGAGGTCAAAGTTGATGTAAATATGAAAAAAGGGAGATAGAGTGATAACTTAAAGAGATGGAGTAGTGGTTAAAGTACTTCCCTTGTAAGTAGGAGGTTGTGGGTTCAAATCCTACTACCTTAGGAATCCTAAACTCTCTATTGCCACTCAAAATTAAAATTGCCTTGCGCGTAGCCAACGGCTACCAATGGTCACCAAGGGAGACTTGGGTGCCAATGTTGCCAATGTATTGCCTAAGTTCTTTGCCTTAGTTGATGCCTTGGAGTAAGCGTAGGTGTAAACGTAGGTGCTGGTTCTGGAACTGGAACTGGAACAGAGACAGAGACAGAGACAGAAGTAGAAGTAGAAGCAGAAGCGGATGCGGATGTGGATTCGTTTTTGGATCACGAATAGAGACTACAAACAGGAATCAATCGTGGAGATAAACACAAATAAACCCCTCCACAATCATATGTGCCAGGCTCTGATACCAGTGTTAATAGGTCCTTCAGCGCACGCACACACAGAGGCAGAAAGAAGACGAAACAGGAATGAGAAACAGAGAAACAATCGATGCGATATTGGGTGCAATATCCCCCCATGTACTCTGATGGACGAGTCTCTCAGAGTACACGTATTTATAGGTTTATTTCTATTACGACTTGAAAATAGAAGTTACATGAGGGCCATCACTTTTAGAAGCATCTTTTAGGAAAAACTACTTTATTTACAAAAGGTGTTGCTTTCTAAAGCGAACCACTACTTTTACAACAAGATAAACCTAAATATAACTATTCTAGAAGTCTTCGATTTAGTCTTTGAATTTATTTATTTATGCGCATCCACTTATATCCATGCCCTCATCTTCTTCACATGTTAGATCAAACACAACCACATTAAAACCTTCTGGACATTTAAAACATTAAAAATCCATTTAACCTTACATGATTCCATAAAATACAACAGATACCGCACAATGGCAATAGCTTGGATGAGATCTTCCGTATCAAGAATGAAGTGTTGAGATCTCCATGGTGGAATCACCCTCACATGATCGTCATGTCAATGTCTTGCACTACAAAATCTATATTCGGATGCCAAACTATTATTACAGAACATATACAAAAGTGTCTAATGGCCATTTGACCTTTCACATGGGCACCAATGGTGAAAATCTCCCATCAAAGGAAAATATGGCCAAAGTGACTAGGGGAGAAAAATAAACAATAATAAAGAATACATGAGTGTAGGTATAAAAATTATAACTCCACCCTAATGGGCATGCTTTGCAATGTACATATAAATCTGCATTATTAGGCATTAAGTAACTCCCATCAAGTGGCAAAAGTGTTAGAAGCTATGTTGTTCTAGAGATTTAGTCAAAGCATATGTAGTGAACCTTCTAAAGAATAATATGCTTAGTTTCTAAGCAATCTCTAATGAACTCATACCTCTCCTCAATGCTCTTAGTCTTTGCATGATAGACCAGATTCTTAGCCAAAGCAATGGCACCTTGACTATCACTAATAAAAACAAGGTACGTGTTGAGGTAGAACCACATCTCCAGCAAGATACGAAAGCCACAATGCTTTCTTACATGCCTCACTTGCTGCAACATACTCTACTTTTGTAGTGGAAACAATAATACATTCTTGAAGATGATATCTCAAAGAGATAGCACCTCCAACAAAGTAAAAAATGTACCATGATTTAGACTTCGGATTGTCTACACAACCAACATAATTAGAATTTGTGTAACCAATAATGGATTCCTTTCCTCTAGCCAAGCATATACAATTGTTCTTAGTGATACTCAAATATCTCAAAATCACCGTGATCGCTTGTGAATGATTCTTGCTAGGATTAGACATATATCTACTAACAATGCCCACTACAAATGCAATTTTTTGATCTTGCAACTACCATAATAGCATAGGTGAGGCTACTAAAAGTAGATTGATAAGGAATTTTGGTTATGAATTCATTTTCCTCATCTGAGTTAGGGCAATCATATATGTGAATAAAGGTATAATCAATGCCTTGCCACCATGTGTATTGCACCTATGAAGTACTTTGGATATGTACTCACTTTGAGACAAATATATGCATCTTTTACTCCTATCATAAGCAATGGGCATGCCAAGAATATGTTTGGCATCCTCCAAATCCTTCATATCAAATGTCTCACTCAACTTCTCTTTTTGCAATGACAAGTTATTAGAGGACTTCTGAGCAATCAACATCCACCGACATAAATTATCGAGCATATCAAGCTGCCATCTAGGCATCTATTTGTGTAGAGATAGTGATCCTCATTGCTTTGAGAATAGCCTTGAGATCTAATAAAAGCATCAAACCTTTGGTGCCATTGTCTAGGGGGTTGTTTGAGTCCATATAAGCTCTTCTTTAGATTAAAAATTAGACTTTCTCTGCCAAGAAATACATAACCCTCTCATTGTTCCATATAGGTCCCATATGTAAGATGTCCATGTGAGAAAGTTAAACAATAAACAATATGCATACGTATACATATATGAAAACATAAATATAATGCATATTTCTACATAAATGTAATGCATATGTATATTGCAATGCCAATGTTGAAGGGAGCCAAGGCCCTTAAGGAAGTATGGGGTTATCTAGTCCTATCCTTTATGAATGACTATATGATAAGTGTGTCGACCTTAGATATGGTTCTCAACTTGCATAGGGAAATTATGTATACATATATGTATAGATAAATGTAAATGTATACTTATATTCTCTCTCTCTCTCTCTACTTATATATATATATATATATATATATATATATATATATATATATATATATATATATATATATATATATACATACATACATACATACATACATACATACATACATACATACATACATACATACATACATACATACATACATACATACATACATACATACATACATACATACATATGTGGGATTTGAACTCATGACCTATCTATTATGAGTATGATGGGCAAACCACTTGCCCCAAAATCCATGGTTGAGAATTACTTCCTAATCCTCCCTCTTAAGGTGTGATTCAACCATCTCTTACATGTCATATATTGAGTCTAACACTCTCTTTCCCTTCTAAAGATCGTTTTCCTCAATGATCAATCCTTGATCTCGCCTTAAACTGACATTCTCACTCTTGGAGAGTCTCTTGAGCCTTCTAATTCTCAACCTTGGCCTCTTGCACCTTGCCTTTATGCTTCTTGGCCACTTACCTACGGACTTGCCTTGCTCTAAACCTTGGTGTCTTGAGCCTTGACTTTCCGCTTCTCAGCCACTTGCCTATGGACATGACTTGCTCTCAATCTTGGTATCTTGAACCTTGCCTTTCCACTTCTTTACCATTAGCTCATGGACCTGCCTTGCTCTAAACCTTGTTCTCTTGAACCTAGATCTCACCCATGCAAGGTATCTTGGATCCTCAATCTAGTGCTTCCATTGAAAAGTTTGTTATAAGAATGTTTACTTTATCTCAACCTTGGTGTCTTGAGCCTTGCCTTTCTCCTTCTCGGCCATTTGCCTACGCAGTTGCTTTGCTATCAACCTTGGTATCTTGAACCTTTCCCTTCCACTTCTTGGCCATTAGCCTATGGACTTGCCCTTGTCTAAACCTTGATCTCTTAAACCTGGTTCTCACCCATCAAAGATACCTTGGATCCTAAATATAACACTACCATTGGAAGGTTGTTTTAAGAGCTTTCCAATGGTATCATACATGTCTAAATTCGACCTATGGATTTAGAGATACACTCTATTCTCTGATGGACTCATGTTTGAAAGTGACTGACTCACCTTCCACCTTGTCCAAGCCTACTTCTTAGGCTTTGATACCTATTTTGGGATTTGAACTCATGACCTATGTACTAGGAGTATGATGGTTGAGGATTAATTCATAATTCTCCCTCTTAGGGTGTGATTCAACCATCTCCTACCTATCATATCTTGAGTCTAACTATATATATATATATATATATATATATATATATATATATATATATATATATATATATATATATATATATATATATATATATATATATATATATATATATATATATATGTGTGTGTGTGTGTGTGTGTGTGTGTGTGTGTGTGTCTATGTGTGTGTATGTATGTGTGTGTGTGAGTGTGTATGTTGGTAAAAGCATGTAAACATGACATAATTTTTATGCTAATTAGCATAGGCAACTAGCACATCCCATTATCATATATTTTCATGATTTGAATAGCACGTTTTTTTGTTCCATATGCATTTATTCCAAAGTTGTCTCCATCACCATCTCCAATCCACCTTGCACGCCCCATATATGTTCAACCCTTAGTGAAGTTTGTCTCTAGTGAAGCGCTACATTTGCCATGATGAAAAGGATGGAATCCATATTTGATGGAGCTACAAACACTACTCAAGAGTTTGCATAGTGAATTCCAAATGGAAAGAAAAAGAAACATATACCCAAATTTATCATCTCGTTGGGAGAGAAATTGAGAAGCATATGATTTGTTGTTAGGTCTCCAACAACATGAGACTTCAGATTCGAAGTTGTGCTTAGACATTGGAATAAAGGTTTTAGTATATAAAGAAACACCACAAACTCTGGCGTTCTTTGTGGAAAGTTAGAATGATGACAATAGAATTTTTATTGGACTTTCATGCTTACTAATAAGTATAGAGTTAATGTCATGCTTAGCTGCATAACCTTTCATGTGGATATTAAAAAATTTCCTATTATAAATTTTAGGTTCAAGTGGAGAGTTTAAAATATGTAGTGCAAACCGTTGAGTGAAAATTTCACCTAATTCTGAAGATGAAGTGCCTCCATACGAATTACTTCTGTTAATCAATTTGTTGCCTCGTAAACTGATTTTTTTGAGGGGAAGTAAACCGTTATACATATCACCAAAGGTTGAGTGTAGCGTGTGTGGGTATCTCATTAGATTAAAAGATATAACTATAATGGTCAATATTTCCTGCGATCATGCTTACCATTTGTATGCTCTGTAGTTCTTGAAACTAGCCCCATAAATTTTTGTACTATTTATTGCCTTCTACTCGAAACTAGCCCCATAAATTTCCATACTATTTATTGCCTTCTGTTCGAATATTTTATTGTGAGGATATATGATTGTTAGTACATTTGTTATGATTGGAGAATAATCATTATAGAATATAGCATAATGGTTGTGCTCGTTAGCACAATTGAAATTATCATAAATCTACATCTAATAAGCAGAAAAGATATGGTAGTTATAGAATCTTTCTATTAGATGGCATAGTTGAGGTGATGATTTGCACGTTACCAATGATAATGGGCATAATGTCTTAACATAGTAGCTATGCTAATTATAATAGAGGTTGTGTTAACTAGCATGTTTATTATGCGGCTTAGCGCACAGGACTTTCCTAAAATGATTATGCTAGGTAACATAGTGATTCTGCTAGTTAACATAGTAGTTGTGTAAATTAGCATACTAAGTGTGCTAGTTAGTATACTAGTTGTACTAATTATCATAGATCGTATGATCGCTAACATAAAAATTGTGTCAGTAAGCGTAATTATTTTCATGATTATCATAGAGCATGTTAATTACTATACTAATTGTAGTATTTAGCTATTTGGCTAATCTCATTAGCATAATGACTATGGTAGCTAATATATTAATTATACTACTTAGCATATTGTCTATGATATATAATGTACTAATTGTGATAGTTATCACTATTCATGCTATTTCTCATAGAGATTATGTTAGCTAGCATATTGATTGTGTTAGTTAGCATAGCAATTATGCCAAATAGCATAGAGTCTATGTTAGTTAACATATAAATTATGTTGGTTAGCAAAGGTGTCATGTTAATCATCATAGAGCCTATGTTAGCTAGCATATTCACTATTTTAGTTAAAAGATTGGCTTTCCTAATTAGCATAATGAGTATGCTAGCTAGCATGCTGATTCTGCTAGTTATGAAGGGATTTGGTGTGCTGAACAAGAGGAGCAAGGAGGATATGGAGGGAGAGAGATGAAAGGATAGAGTCACACACATGCGTAGGAGCCTCAAAACCCACATAATGATCTCCATGAGGCAATGCTCTATAATTATATATATATATATATATATATATATATATATATATATATATATATATATATATATATATATATATATATATATATATATATATATATATATATATATATATATATATATATATATATATATATATATAGGGGTAAGGTCACATGACCCTTACATCCCCAACAATATCCGGATTATACTTCAATGTGATCGTAAGTGGTAAATCATACAAAAAAAAGATGTAGGACTATACAATAATGTATAGCAAGAGTCCGGATCTCAACCTATACTGATCAGCCTACACCAACTTCCTCAAACAAGTTGTATCCATGCACCCCAAATTGCTCTAGACTCCTATCGACAAGAGTTGAGCTGACATCTGGTTGATGCAAGAAGTGATGAAGTTCTTGCAAACCCCTCACTCACTCTATGCCTATTTCAATCATCAAACAATTGAAAACTCCAAGTGCAAATGCTCCAATAGAAACTGCACTGTTTGGTCTCGAGCATAATAACTCCTATATTAGACTCCCTAAAGCTGACAAAACCTGTGCTCTCATGGCTAACCTAAGCATGTCAGCCATGCCTATATCCATGGCATCCATAGCACCATCATCAAGACCAAAATGCCCTAATATATCCATGTCAACATCTGGCATGAGTGAATCCAAGAATGACTACATAATCACTGACTCATAAACATCTAAATCAATCATCCTTTGAACCAAGGATGTATCTAGCAGTGCACCTTGAGAGCTAACATGCTCTACCAAACACTCTACATCATAAGATTTTTCATACTCTACCACACCAAGTGTATGAGCATGCTCCACATGAGCTAAATGCACAACATCAACACCAAGGTCAAAGTGATGATCACACTCTAGTTAGAGTATCATCATAATGATCTACATGAGCATCCATATCATTCTCTAAAGCATCCAACTGATCATCCAAAGTGTGCTCACATGAGCATCCATATGATCAATAAAATCATTCTCTACAAAAGCATCATGAGCATCAAAAGCATCATGAGCATCAAAAGCATGTTCTACATGTGCATCCATATGGGCATATGAATCATGCCATATATGTGTATCATGAATGTCAATAGGCCTATGTGTAGGTAGACAAAATGAGACATGAGGAGTCTCATATCACACATAAGGTTGAACTCCCACTAAGACAAGAATGTCTCTCACATGGAGTATGTGCAATGGATACATGTGCCTAATCCTAGCACCTCTAACAAGCATAAGCTATCCCAACTGCAATTGAAAAATGATGCTTACCAAGGAATGCAAAACATCTGCTCTCCTATAATTGGTGAATTGAAATCAAGATCATAGACGATGAAGGCACATATCTTTTATTTCTGAGTATAAGTGATGCTCCACTAGGTAGCGTAAGGCATACATCTCCTACACCCTCAATGTCATATGTCGTACCATCAGGCATGTGCACACATCCATGACTCTCACATGAGAATTGTCAAAACCACTCAGGATGTGAAGTAACATGAAAATTGGCTAATGCATCAAGCAACCAAGCCATATGTGTGCTATCCAATGAACAAGAGGACTCTTGAGATGAACCATAGGAGAAAGTGATATTGCTATCACTAGCATAATAAACTACCACAGAATCTCATGAAACCACTACCTCACTTGCATCACATGCATACCTCTGACGTCGTCATTGCATTTGCATAAAGCAATGTCATCTAGTATGGACCTCATGGTCACAATGCCAACATGGAATTTGTCGATGTGATATATGTCTCATATCAGTCAATGGACTCCCATACATATCATGTAGTCTCTGTCATAATGCACTACTCATCTCCTCGTGCATGATAGACTCATACATAGAACCCATAAGTTGTAATCAGATAGTGGAGCAAGTCAATGCATCCATATCCATCCATACATGTTCAGGCATGTCACAAGGCCTCTATGCAGCTCTATGCACATACATGTGTAACCCTACATGAACATGTATGTCATACTTGAGCTTTCCATCTCAAATAGTTAGTGCCATCAAATCGAGAAGACACCATGCTAGCACAACAAAAGACTAGCAATGTAACAAGAGAATAGAAATAATACTATATCACCAATAGGATTACATATGCATATCCATATGCATAACTCACATCATGCATGTCGCACTGGAGAAGAAAAGCATGTGAACCACCTATCACATAACCATGCATAGTAGATGTGAAAAATTTCTAGGAATAATTTGACAGATTATCCCCTATAAACTTAGTAATCAAAAAAAGATAACCAGTAGCAAAAGAAAAATGAGTAACATATCACCACCTATCATTGATCCAATCAAAGATAATGGCAAATACACATGCCAAAAACTATTGTTAATACATGCCGATACAATGGTGATAGACCTCCCACTCAAGAATGAATCCTGAAAGATGATCCAACCTTTCATGAATAACCTATGATCAAGTCCAACTGAATGGAGATAAGAAATGATCCAAAGATATTAGACAAGAAAAAAGGATGTACTAGAGTACTCTTCTAGAGTAAAAGCCGATGAAATTTTGGTAGCATCTCCTTCATAAAATGGACTCTGAACCAAAATAACCATGTGGGAATTTACCATCCACTAATGCCAAACCATAGTGGAAATCATATATAATGATCAATGATAATATTGCTCAATGCAAAGCCAACATAGGTGATACAATGATAGATAGCTAAAGCTCCAACTAGATCATATACCTACAAAGAAAACAAGAATATAAGTACTAACAAAGATCCAAAATTAAATCATATAAATTATGTGCAACTGATAGGCTAAGCTATATCCAAGTGGAATAAACAAGATATAGATCACAATACCACTATACATCCATTGACAATACTATGATCAAACTCGTGATGGCATAAACATGAAAGGTAAATCACAATTCCATCTCACATACCAAATACTTGACAAGATCATGCTCTACTCTCATAAAGAGGAGCTACCATAGTGGTCATACATGGCAATATGCAAACCAAGTCCAGAAGAAATGATCTCACACACTTCACACAACTACTCTTGCACCAATGAAGATCTAAACCAAGATCTAAAGAGAAATTTGAAAATAATTCCAATCTTCAACTATTTCTAGGGTTGCATAGGAAAAATATGATAGTTTGCATATTGCACTTTTTTGATGGTCCAAACTTCTTGATTCGCCTCTAGGCTCTTCAAGAAACTTGAAGATATTTTTCTCAAATAGGTAACGATACTTAGAACACCTCAATCGGTGGTGTGTAGCTCCAGGTATACACAAAACAAGAATCTACCTTCAATTTCACATTCACTTGTGGCACTATTGCTCTGTATTTTGCATTTTCAGCAATCTAGCACTCATTCTTTGGACCTATCTTCATTTAAAACTATAAATGCTTTCTCTTGCTATGCATAAAAAGTTGGATCGCTTCAATCCGACCTGTAAAACTCAAGTTATAGTCGAAAAACTAACCTATTGTCCAAGTGATTGTAGACTCATATTCTAAATATATCTGAGTTTTGAGATTTTTCAAAAAATTGAGATTCCAAACTAGAATCTGTGTCTTCCTATGAAATTTTTACCTCTCTATCTTAGCTATAAAGAACTTTAATTCAAACCAATCCGAGCTTCCTAGTGGGATTTATGACCAAAATATGGAGTGGCTATCAAGAGCGTGCCGACCTACACATTCACCTCTTGAATCCTAAACTTCCATTGAAGCTCTTTTCACTCTAGCCTTCAACACGATTTGGTACCAATGAAGGGCTTTGGTATGTTGAAAAAGAGGAGTAAGGAGGAGATGGAGGGAGAGAGAGGAGAGGAGAGAGGCACACGCATGCATGGGAGCCTTGAAACCCACACAATGATCACCACGAGGCAATGCTCTCTCTCTCTCTCTCTCTCTCTCTCTCTCTCTCTCTCTCTCTCTCTATATATATATATATATATATATATATATATATATATATATATATATATATATATATATATGTATATATATATATATATATATATATATATATGTATGTATGTATATATATATATATATATATATATATATATATATATATATATATATATATATATATATATATATATATATATATATATATATATATATATATACATGAATATGGGGGTAAGGTCACATGACCTTACATCCCCAACAAGTTATTATTGTGCATTTTCTAGTTAGCATACATATTGACTGCAAATGCATAATCTAAATCTCATTTTGCTCCTTGAGTGTATAGTTTTTGGAAAAATTGATAACTGAGATAATAACATCATCTAGATATTTCTAAAGACAATCCTTGAATTGTTGTGCTTGGCATCTAGCAACATACTTATGGGTGAGAAAAATTTTCATTTTACTCTTCTATGAATATAAGAAAAACCCATAATTCATTTTCTTCTACAACAAGATTTTTCTTTCTGAGTTTCTTCCATGTTTGCTTGTTAACTTTCTCATATGCAAATAGTTTGATGCCCATTACAATACCACACATTGCAATCTCATTGGGTCACGTTTTGAAGCTCTCAACTCCACATTCCTTATGTTCTCCCATCAAGCATGTTTTTTCATGAAAAGTTGAAGTGGCCTCCATTGGGTGAAATATTGACTTCCAAAGATGGGTAATAATCTTGAATGTGCACCAATCTACAACACAAACTTTCATCACATTAGCATGCAAGATTCACAAGAAGCACATTTTTGTTGGCACCGAGCTCCTTGAATCTTAAATGGATCTTGTTCAAGCTAACCTTTAGAAAGGAGATTTTTATGTGGTACTTATAGAAATAGGTATATGTATCCTTTACTCATCAGACAAAGAATGGCTTGAACAGCTCAAAGTTACTCAAGCCAATCATGCACTGTGTATATCTCTATTGAAATTTTGAAAGTGCTCAACTTGCAAGGAAAACAAAAATCTATCATTAATTATGATTTAAATAGAATCTTTAACTACCATATCTTGCTAACAAGAAAGTCTAGCTAACACAATGTCTTGATAGTGATTATGTGAACTAGCATACAAGGTTTGCTAGCTATCATAATGACAATATTAATTAGCATAATATCTATGCTAATTAGCATAAAGATAGTGCTAATTAATATAACGAATGTGACAGTTAACATAATAACTATGCTAATTAGGATACATAACATGCTAATTATTTTATTGATTGCTAAGTAGCATAATCACTATGATGATTAGCATATGGACTTGCTAATTAGCATAATGATAGTGCCAATGAACATAATCATCATGCTAATTAGAATACATAATATGCTAAATAGCATACATAATTTGTTAAATATCATACATAATATGATAATTAGCATACTGACTATGCTAAATAGCATAGTGACTATGCCAATTACCATATGTACTATGCTGATTAACATAATGTACATTCTAATAAGTATATTGATTGCTAATTACCATAATGAATATGCTATTTAGCATATGAACATGCTAGTAATCATAATTGTATTGCTAATTGGCATAATGATCATGCTAATTAGCATACATAATGTGCTAACTAGCATAATATCTGTGCTAACTCACATAATAATAGTGTTGATTAGCATATGCAATATGATAATTAGCATGGTGAATAGCATAGTCATTATGTTGTTAATTATCATAGGTACTATTCTAAATTGCATAATGAGAGTGCTAATTAACATAATGGTTGTGTTTATTAGCATACACAATGTGCTAATTAGTATATTGATTATGCTTAGTAGCATAGTGAGTGTGCTAGTTATCAAATAAATTGTTTTAGATAACAAACTACTATATTATTTAGTATAATGATATATTAGCATACTAAATGTGATTATTAGAAATAATTATGCCAAGTAACAAAATAATATGGTAGTTTTAGAATAATGATATGCTAGTTAACATAATGAATGTGTTCATTATCATATCACTATTCTAATTCACAAACTACTATGAAAATTAGCATAATGATTTTGCTAACTAGCATATTGACTATGCTAAATAACATACTGATTTGTTTTACTTAGCACAAGTACTATGGTATTTAGCATACGGATTTTGTTGATAAGCATAGTTAGTATGCAAATCACCATAGTTTTTTCCTTAGAACAAGACTTCAGCATTTCTCCTAATCCATGCATGCCACAGGAATGCAGCCTTGACTAACATCTAGAATGAAGCATTGTCCAAGAAAAGATTCCTCTAAATGAATCACAAAATAATGTTTCAATTCCTCATCATGGTCATATCAATATCATCAAATTTCTATAATTTATTATGTTTCTAATATATAAGCAAATATTCTACAATTACACATAGTTGGACATCATAAAGAAAAGTATCTTTCATTCCTTTCATGTGGTTCAAGCAACATGTGGCTCAAGCAAGATGTAAGAGATTACTTGAGGTTCTTCTAAGATATCCACTAGTTTTTGCACAAATCATTTTCTCCCATTTCTTTTATTGAACACCTCTTTGATGTTGGGGGATACACATGTCTCTATTTTCTAGAAGGTATAGATTAGCTCCTTTGTTTCTTCTATGAGTGGGCAATAGTGTTGTTGGTTGTGACAAGCAACTGATGAGGATAATCCAATATACACATTTGTATGAAGATATGATTTTGTTTTGTATTGAGTACAACAACCAACCTTCAAGACCACTAGAATGTTTGCCAATTTTCATGTTCTTGTTAAATTGAACATCATTAATAATGTAGAGTTTCTAAAAAAAAATTCTTGATTGGATCTTGGTTGCTTCATATGAGCCAATATGTTCCAAACATTTGAAAAGTTTGAACTTTTAAGGTGCATGTCCTCAATAAGGAGATGGTTAATCATGTGCACTACAGGATGTTGAAGAATGAAACTCCATATTTCCTACTTCATCTCCTCGAGCTGACCTTGGGGCCTCTTCTTAAAGATACTGGATTTAATTTCCAAAAAAAGAAACTCACACTTCATTGTTTATGGAAATCTCTCAAACATAATGATAGTGTAGTGGCTTTGTTCTAGCATGAAAAATAGGATTTGAGGTCATATGAATGATGCTAAAGTTATCCCCATATATCAATGGTACATCAAACTGCACATTCAAGTCATGAAACAACTTTTTAAACCACATAATCTCAATAGTATCCAATGTTGAACCTTAATTGTAGACTATTTCGTTTAGATCCATGTTAATGTCTTGTTTCTTTCTATCACAACATATCCAATTGTGGACCTTCTGTCATCTTTATATCCATCCCATTTAGCATCACTAAATACTTTAAGAGTTAGATGAGCATCATGACTATAAAATAATCCTTTGTTCATTGTACCTTTCAAATATGTAAGAACTCTTTTGATTGCAGGCATATGAGGTACTCTAGGTTCATGGATTAACTATGACAATACTCGCACTTTGTAGCATATATCAGGTGCAGTTTTTCTTGCTTAAATCAAGGATCCTACCATGGATCTATAAGCCTTCATAATCATGCAACTCATCACCTTCTTTTGCACTCAATTTTACATTACATTCCATTGGAGTATAAACAAATTTACATTCATGCATACCAAACCTTTTTAGCACATCACATATATACTTTCTCTGTATCAACCACATATCTTCACCTCCATACACAATCTCAATCCCGAGACAATATCTAAGAAAACTAAGATTTGAAATTTTAAATTCCTTTCTCATATTACCTTTGATCTCTTCAATTCATTTTGGATTATTCGCTATAATCAACAAGCCATCCACATAAATGCGTACATATACACACGTCATCTACATGTTTTACATAAAGTGAAGGATCATGATGACTCATTGTGTATCATTGGAGCATAAGATACTTTACCAACCTTGCATTCCATGTCCTTGGTGCTTGTTTAAGACCATACAATGCCTTCTTTAACTTTTGTACATGATTAGGACATTTTGCATCCACATAACCATATGATTGTGACATATACACTTCTTCACTTAACTTACCATTAAGAAAAGCATTCTTTGTGTGTAATTGATATTTATTTGATCTTTTACTTACAGCTAAAGCCAACAAATTCCTCACTAGGGCCACGTTTCCTACTGGACTAAATGTTTCCTCAGAGTCCAATCCTTGAGTTTGACCATATCCTTTCACTACAAATCTAGCCTTATATCATGATATACTACTATCACTATTTCTTTTTATCTAAAAAACCCACTTGCAAACAATTACTTGTCTTGGTGTCTTTGGAACTAAAATCCATGTCTTGTTATCTTGTAGTCCATTTCTTCTTTCATTGCTTTCTCCCACTTTTCATCTCCTTTTGCCTCATCATAACAAGTAGGTTCATCTTCTTGCTCAACCTTTGAAGGCCTATTCAGGAAAAATGGGAATTACACAGGATTTTGAGACAATTCTTTGTGTCCCAATGTTTTACGTTTTGGCTCATTCACACATCAAAAACATGTTATTATCTCTTGATTGGAGTATATTCAATTGCAATTTATTATTAAGGATGATTGTATTGAAAATGGGGTATCAAGGTTGGGCTAAAATTTAAGTATTTAACACAATTACTAATATAAATGGGACTTGAATAATTCCCGAATTTCCTGAATAGGCCTTTTTGTCATAAAATTATAATGAGTACTCATAAAATATTCATAAGTACACCTTTGAGGTTTCTTAATCACTCTTGAAGTTCTTCTTACCTCCTATGTAGGTGTTTTTGCTTTTTTATTAGGAACCTTTCATGACTCTCCATACTCATATATACTGCCAACTTCTCCTCCTTCATCATTAACCTCAACAAGTTTGAGTTTACCTTTACTTTTAACACTTCGAGGTGACTCTTGCCTTGATCTTTTATTGAAAGGTAGATCTCTTTCTTCATCCAAATCACTCTTCTCATCACTTAAACTTCTTGTGGACTGAGGCAAGCACTCATCTCCTTCACTTGTATCTTCTTCATCTCCATCTATGACCCTACATACCATGAATGTGATTCATCAAAGTTTACATCTCTTGAATCAAACACCTTATTGAAATGATGATTATAACATCCATATCCCCTTTGAGTATTTTCATAACCAACAAATATAAACATTTTTTATTTCACATAAAGTTTTGATCTCACTTCACTAGGTACATGCACATAAAATATGCAACCAAATGCTTTCAAATGATTTACACTTGTTTTCCTTCCATGCTATACCTCATATGGTGTCAAATGATGAACTCTAGTAGTAGGAACTCTATTCATAATGTGCACACTTGTGCAAATAGCTTCAGCCCAAAAACAATTAACCAAACACATATCATTTAGCATGCTTCTAGATGATTCGACTATGATTCTCTTTTTAATCTTTGAAAATCCATTTTGTTGTGGAGTATACCTAGAAGTAGCTTGCCTTTTGATACATTCATCATAAAAGGAACATTAAAAGCTTGAGAGACACTCTCCCCCTCCATCAAATCTTAGCTTGTCTTCTTGTTTCCTTCTCAACAAATAATTTGTAAGTCTTGAAACAATAAAAAACTTCACTCTTATGTTAAGTAAAATACATAAATATCATTCTACTATGATTATATTATTACCAACAAAGGATGCCTATTTAGAAGGACCCCACACATCCTTGTGCATAAGGTCTATCAAATCATCACTTACATAGCTTGAATGCTTGAAAGGTTGTCTACTCTACTTGCCCATTTCATATGCTTCACAAAGATGCACCATATTTTACTTGGTAAGATCAGTAATCCTTCAACCATCCTCTTGTTTGATAGTTCCTTTAACATGTGTACATTCATGTGGCCAATCCTTTTGTGCTACAAATAAAGTTTAGCTCTCCTATGCATACCATAAGAGAAATAGTTTGTATGATTGTGATTTACCTTGAATGTAAATAATATACCTTGTTTTTGGTCCCTAGCAATTAACGTCCTTTGATTTTGATCCTCAATGAAGCAATATGCATGATTAAATCTTACTTGGAAACCTCTTTCTACCATTTGATCAACCGACATCGAATTCTTAGTGATCATTGGCACATAAAATATGTCCATCAAGAAATTCCTCTTATACTTATCCTACATGAAAACATCTCCAACATGACTTTTACCATGAAAACCATGACGCATCATGAGACATATGCTTAAAGCAATCACTATGTACATACCATACATCACTAATCCAATCATATTAGTTTCTACATTCATCATAAGAAGAGAATCATAATCATGACTTTTACATCTCTTCTTGAGTAGCCTCCTCTTTTATTACCACCTTGTTTATTCTCATTCTTATAACAGTCATTGGAATAGTGTCCATACCTTCCACATATATAGCAATTTTTGTTAGCTTGACTCCTTTTTCTTTGATTTTAATTGTAGTAGCCTCGTGTACCTCTAGTGATTGATCTTCCTCTTGTGTTGAAGGAACTACTTGAAGTCCCTTCATTATCACTCCTTATTCCTTGACCTCTATTCAAACCTCTTCTACCTTTGCTTCCTCCTCTGATCCTGCATAGAGAGCTTGTCCTTGAGATGCTTTTTTATTTGAAGGAGAGCCATTTATATTCATCCCATTCATGAGCATGAGGGCAACAAGATGATCAAAATCTATTAATTCTCCTATGTCATAGCAGAAGTAATGAATAGTTTCCATCTCTCGTCATCCTTGAGTCCATTGAGAACATGTACAACCAAGTTGTTGTCCTCCACACAAGCTTGAATTCATGATAGCTGATTTGCAATCTATGTAACCTTCAATAATTAATCATTGATCAATGTCCTTGTATCTTTCTTTATCTTTATCAACTCATTTTTTAGTTGAATCTTCCTTTCTCTTGTACTTGTAGCATACAACCTTTTCAATGCAAGCCAAACATCCCTACTAGTGCCTAGGTCTTTATGTGTCCTATCATTGAATCTTGAATATTTTGTTATAAAATGACTGTAAACCTTCTACCTCCTTCATTCCAAAGTCTAAATTCCCTTAATTTATGTTGATTTGGATCCTTTGATAATACAGGTTTCATATTTCTGCCATCAGTCAAACCATACAAGCCTCTACCTTGCAAGTATTTTGTTATTCTAAATCACCATGCTTGATAGTTATTTTTATCAATCTTCGTGATATTTACCTTTTTAATGAAGTTTATGCACCTTTCTTTGCTTGGATGTTTCTTGAGATGCTTCCTTACTATTTCTTGCTACCTTTGTGTAGCATTGATTATGAACCTCTTCTCCAATAGCTTAAATTCCTTATAAAGGTATCCAAAACTTCTCCAAGATTCAATTACTTGTATTGATATCAATTTTGGAGTTTATTGACCTCCATAATATAGCTAGAAGTAGGTGGAACCTCTAGGAACTAGTTGACTTTTTCACAAACTGGGTTTCGTGCAACAGCCAATGCACTCTGACTATTAGTGAGAATATGCATAGCAGCATCAATCTCCATGCAAAGATCCATCAATAGGCATCTTAGCCATATACACTCCATTGTAGCTCTCAAAACTGCCCTGTACTCGGCTTCACAACTCAATGTCGCCACTGTAGGTTGCTTCTTACTCAACCAAGATATGCATGCGTCTCCAAGAAAAAAGCAATTACCACTAGTGGACACATGAGTATCATAACAACTAGCCCAATCACTATCTATAAAAGCATGCAAGCATGGCTGAATATCTCTTCCATAAAAGAGACCTAAGCTTAAAGTGACTTTGAGATATCTAAACACACATTTCACTGCTTGCCAACGCTTAGTGCCAGGGCTATGCATGAATCGACTAAACCGGGAAACTGCATATTGTATATCCAACCTTGTGTGCATGCATATATAAGACATCCCACAAGTTGTTGATAAAGATAAGTGCCAAATGTATTATTGGAATCCTCAACTGAGAATCTAAATCTTGTCTCAACTGGTGTGGAAACTAGCTTGCAATCCTCAAAGTCAAAACGCTCAAGTAGTTTTTCAACATACTTTGCTTGATGCATAACAATTCCCCCCTCAACGGATACAAACTGGATGCCAAGATAGTAGCTCAAAAGACCAAGATAAGTGACATCAAAAGTATGTTGCAAATCAGTCATAAAAATGTCAAGTTTTTCATCACATGACCCACCCAAGAGTATGCCATCAACATAAAGAACAAGCACTATAAGATCAGTCCGATCTTTGCATACATAGAGTGTGCTTTCAATTGGACTACATCTGAAGTCAAGAGCAATCAAGTGCATATGGATTTTGTCATACCATGCACCCCAAGCTTGCTTGAGACCATACAAGGCTTTATGCAAGCAACAAACCATATGCTCTTTCCTTTTCATGGCAAATCCAAGAGATTGCTTCACATAGACCTCTTCTTGAAAATCACCATTCAAGAAGGCCATTTTTATGTCCAACTGATGCACTTTCCAACCTCGATGGGCAATCAATGCAACCAGTGTACAAATGGCAATCATGTGTAATGTAAATGTAAATGTTTCCTCATAGTCAATGCCATATTGTTGCACATATCCTTTGGCAACCAATCTAGCTTTGTAGCGATCAATGCCACCATAAGAATTTCTCTTAATCTTGTAAACCCACTTTCTACCAATGGCATTTTTTCCTTTTGGAAATTCACATAACTCCCAAGTACCATTCCTATGTATGGAATCCATTTTCGATTGCATAGAAATCATCCATTGTGGATTGTCACATGCATTTTCAAAATTAAGTGGCTCTTCATTACATGTTGTTGCAATAAGAGAATAATCCACAAAATTACTTGATGCATGGTGAGAGCTTGATCTTATTATACCAAGAAAAGGTGCACTCAATTTGTTATCGATGGTTTGTGAGCTAAAATTTCATCATTCATGTCAGCTTCCATCGAAGTAAAGATTTTTTCACATTCTTGTTCCTTAGTGAAATGGCGGGCATCAATGAGTTGTTTGGCATGCCTCAAGCTGAAGATAATCTTGATGGGACCAACTATCCAATGTAGTCTTACATGATGAAGCATGTTCTTGTTGCAAAACAACTTTGAAACATAGTGGCAGATGTAGATCGAAGACCCGTAGGTTCTTCTATTTCACAGTCTACTGTCATAGATGGAGCTTCTTCTTCAAGTACAGTGGTTCCTCCTTCTCCACCTACATAGGAGCAGATTAGATGGGATGGAAAAGATGCTCAAGTTCATGCGTTGATTTCGCTTTCTATGAAGCATCATATAGTACCACACATTCGGTCATGTTCTACATCAAGATAGGCATGGGACACTCTTGCTTCTTTGTATGCCATGCATAATGAAGCACATGTTATATCCTTGAGGAAGAAACTTCAGAATGTATCTTATGGCTGAAAATGAGTCGGTGGATGTGTATGTGACATGCATCAAGGACTTGAAAAAGCAATTGGCAAACATAGATGAGATTATTTCAGATGCATCACTCATTTCTACATTGAAAGGATTACCGAAATCTTCTCAAAGCTTTGCTACTACACTCCGTTTGGTTGCAAAAGTGAATCCTAATATGTATGCATTGATAAGGTTGTGTCTCTTCTTTTGCAAGAAGAGCAATCTAGAGTGAATAGGAGTGGTTTGATTGAGGGAACACAAGCACTTGCTATCTCACAAAAAGGGAAAAGCAAGTATGGTTTAGCTTTGGGTTCATCAAAACCAAAGCCTCAACCTTCCTCTTGGACTCATTCCTCTAATGATGGTGATTTGCAAAAGAAGACGAGATGCAAATATTGCTAGAAGGCTAGTCATACTATTGATGAGTGTAGAAAGCTTGCTAAGCACAATGAAAAGAAGAAGGAATGGGGCATGTCTATTGCTGAAAATTCAGCAAATGCAAAAAATGATGAAGCTAACATGGCTCAATATTTTTGGGCATGTGTTGTTACATGTCATTACGATGCATCTTTGCATTCTAAATGTATGGTTGTGAGTGAGGCTGATTCGGATTGGGTCTTTGATAGTGGTGCTTCAAAACACATAACATCATGCAAAAGATTTTTTGCCTCTTTGAAAGATTCACCCAAAGGAGGACATGTCATGTGTGCAAACAATGCCTCTTATTCTATCATTGGAGTAGGAGAAATTGAGCTTACGGCTACAAATGGAGATGTGATTCTCTTGAAAAATGCATTGTATGTGTCCGCTATCAAGAAGAACTTAATTTTAGTTCCATTGATTGCCAAAGCTAGACTTCATGTACACTTTGTTGATGATAAGTGTATGGTTCATGATTTTGGCAATGGTGATGTCATCATGATGTCTGATACATTATGTAATGGTTTGTATCACATGGATACATACAAGAGGGGTGCCTTGAATGCCTTTGTTGCTCATACTTCTTCCATGGCTGAAATGGAGCTCTCACATGCTCGTTTTGGTCACTTGAACTTCAATAGTTTGCTATACTTGCAAAATGAGGACATGGTTACTGGTTTGCCTACACTTGAGTCCATTGAAAAGCATGCATGTGAAGGTTGCATTCTTAGAAAAATTCATCGTGCTTCTTTTACAAAAGATGGTCATACACACAGTACAAGAAAATTGCAGCTTGGTCATAGTGATGTATGTGGTCCCATCAAGACTCCATCTTTTGGGAAGCATGTATATTCTGTTACCTTCATTGATGATGCTACTCACCATACATGGGTGTATCCTATGAAAGCAATGCATGAGATATTTTCTTGTTTCAAAGCATTTTTAGCTATGGCTGAAACTTTTCCTTCACAAAAGCTTTTGACTCTATGCACGGATCGTAGTGGTGAATACATTTCACATGAGTTTAATGCTTTTCTTCATGAAAGAGGCATTTGAGACCAATGTATGGTGCCATATACACCTCAGAAAAATGGTGTTGCCAAGCGTAAAAATAGAACTCTACTTGAAATGGCACGATGTATGGTTAAAAGAAAGCACCTTCCTGATAAGTTTTGGATGGAAGCGGTCATGTGTGCAAACTATGTGTTGAATCGCTGCCCTACAAAAGCATTCAGAATCATCACTCCTATACATAAGCCCATGGTTATTCATATACATGTGTTTGGTTGTTTGACATATACATATTGGGTGTATGTAGAAGTGTGAGAGATACACGAGAAGCACATACAAGGAGCACAAATACAGCAAGACACATAGAGAACACGGATGGTTGGAATAGCTCTCTCTATTGATCATGAATTGAACTAAAGTAAGAGGTTAATAATATCGCTAAGTACAAAGTACCACCACATATGAGTGAATCATGTATGTGGTAACATTGGGGAATAACCTCTAGCCCACACTAGATTAAAAAGTGCCCATGTATAGGGAAAAGGTTCACATCAAAGCTACTCGAGGAACACATAAGTGTAACAATATCCAGGCCATGGTTCATAGGACAAATTTAGCTACATGGAAGTGGTTGTGCTTGATCTTGAGGGTTCATGATGTATGGCACCTGAGGGCTTTCCTAGAGAGACAGAGAGAGAGAGAGAGAGATAGTCTACTATTTTTTTGCTCAAACATGCACATTGGTGGGATTGATCTCTTTCACATTGATCAAACATATGTGAATGATGCCTTGGTAGATTATGGGGGTATGAATGGTATTGTGCAAGCTTTTGCATGTCAGATCACCCCCTTGTGGTTGTTTCTTTTCGGGTGAGGGTTGTTTAGGGTTATCTTATCATGCATATTCCTTAACATATTCAACTTGATGAGAGCTTTGCTGATCATATTGCTAAGATTTGGGGCCATCTTCACTTTGGTGGGATGTTGGTCTCCAAGCCTAGTCATTCTCTAAGGAGCTTTAGTAGATTAGTATTTTCTTGCATGAGACAAGCAGTCAATGGCTTTCTTAGCTTAGGGATACTAAGCAATGCTTGCACCGTGGGTGGCCTATCTCTAGCATATTCTTGAGAGGCATCCTAATAGAGTGGGCCCAATAGGGGCTTCATGATGTAGAGGATTCATGATTTTCTTTTTTCCATCACAAACAGGCTCCTCAGTGGACTCAAGTTTGGCATAGAGTTTTTGGTGGGTTCTTCTTGACTACTCATCTACATCACTCCTAGAGTTGGGTCCACTAACTCCATCAAGCTAATGGTCTGATGGGTTTTGAGCTAGTTGAGATGGGAGAGATAGCCACCAAGTTTTACCACACCTTACTATCCAAGGAGACTCCCTTTCAAACTTGGAATGAGAGCAGACAATGTGTCATGAGACATTTGTGTATTAGATTTTCCATATATTTTGTAGATAAAGAACTCACATAGAGGGTCAATTCTAGAAAGATATTTACATAGTGGTTGAAGATAAGGATCGCTATAGAACATGAAATTTGTAAATAAAAGCTAAGGCTCACCATAAAAGTGGGCAAGATTTTACTCTCATGTACACTTTTCAAAGCACCTACCATGATTGTAACTTCTAGCTTTGGACATAATGAAAATCTAGAATGCACGGAGTTGGGAGACTTGTCCAACAAATTGTGTGGGGGCAAGATGTACCCAATCCTTTGTACTATTTTTCCTATTGTGCATCTTTGTTTCTATGTCTTCAAGATTTTTTATTGTATCTACTTAGGCATGCCCATAAGATCCTATAACATTGGTATTGGAGCTTGCATGCATCACCATAGAGGCATTTTGACATTGTTGGTTTTGGCATTTGATCCTTAGTCTGATTTGGATTTTGATTTCATTTTCCGATTTTGAAACGAATATACTCTCTAAGTATGGAGTATAGTTTGTTCATACATTTGCTTTTTGTCAATTTGGAAAGGCATGAAGTTATGAATTTATCTTAACAAGTTCATGAGACAATTCAAAGTGCTTTAGGACTAGGGATCTAATTCTTACAACAACTAGGTGTAACCACAAAGACTAATCTAAAAGATTTCTCTTTTGGAGACATCACAACATATACAACGGAAGTCTTTCATGAGGGGAAGAGATGGCCTCTGTACATAGTGCACATTCAAAAGATCATGCATGGATGGAATAAGACACAAACTTGTAGTTGCTTAAAGCAATTATATGAGAAGTAGAACATAATTGCAAAGGAAAAGAGGGAATACAAAAGCCTTTAAATAGACCGCTAAAAGAATTTTCTTACATGCCTAGGGTCTTGAACCATGAAGACCTTGAACCATAAAACTGGATGCAAATCTTCGCTACACTCGACATTTGAGTCAATGAGAAACACGTGGTAGAAAGCTATGATGTTGAGGGATATGGCATGTTCATGGTAAGTGCACTTTGGGGGGAGATATCTTTCAAAAAAGAAGATGCAAATTACGGAGACCTCTTCTCATTCAAGAGTTTCCTAGCAATAAGATGTTATTCCAAAAATCTTTGGATCATCATTAATGTGTTCAAATGGGGCTAGGAAGAGCTAAATCGGAGAATTTTAGAGCCTCATTGGATCTCGAAACCTCTTCCAATACCATAGGTATTTTGGAGGTTGAACACTTCAAGAAGAATTGACCCTAGTAGAATCCTATCTTTCAACTCAATCAAGCCCCTAGCTCAATGCTTAAGAGAGGAAGAGATTCCTACTCATTTGGGAACCACATGTCTATTGGTAAATTTTATAACCTTTGATGATGAAGGCCTAGCTCCACTAGTGACCTTAGGCTGGGAATGGATCATTGAACACTTCATTGAGATAAATGTATGTCAAAATGCATTGATCAAAGGAATACACGGGGATGTGATTGCCACACCTTTAGTTTCACAATCAAGAAGGATTATCTAGGAATAACCTAAGAACCCAAAAGACAAGTTCATTTTTCAAAGGAAATGATAGAACAGTTTTGAGGAGAACATAAAGTGGGAAAATCCTTTGATTAGTCACCCCATAGATGATGAGTTTCTTTGATTCAGGTGAACCTAGGTTAGACCATGCCCAAGATAAAGAATGCCTAGTTAACCTAGAATTTAAATATCAAGTCTATCATTTTCTAATGTATCTAGAGAATGTTTCACCTCACAAAGTAGGAATAGAAAAAAAACATGATATAGAAGACCACATTCAACTTCAACCATCCGAACAAGAGCAGCAAACAATAGAAACAATGGAAGAGTCAAAAGATGGAAGACCAATCTAAGATAGAAGTAGACGACAAGGATGAACAACCAATTCTCGCTCAAAGGATTTCGTCAATAGCTAATCTCACACAAAAGTGAAAACTTTGCAAGATGAAAATGCTCTAGGAAGCAAGAAAACCTTAAAATAAATTACAAGGCTTAGCTCGAAGATCACACGGCAACATCATGGCAAAGGACAACATATTCATCAACGCTCAACATGAGGAACAATCCAAGTTTGGGCAGTACAAGGGTCAAGTACACCACCCACTCAAACACTAGAATCACATCAAGTACACAGACTCAAGCATAGAAGGTTGGAGAGAAGAAGAATCTAGTAACAAAAACTTGACAGTTATGGATATCAAAGAACTTTCTAGAAGCTCAACATAACAAAACCAAGATTTGTATACCGAAGCTACCATAAGGAAAAGCCCACAACCACCACATTAGAATACGTCAAAGGCAAGAACAAAGATTGTCTTAACGAACAAATGTCACAAGGATGAACATATGATCTAAACACTAACCACTAAATGCATTCAACTAATTTCGAGGCTAAAGGTTACATCTACCCCGAATTCAAGGAATTCCCTTCTCTCCAAAATGTTTAGAATGATCATACCTCACACGCAAACATTTATTTATAAAAAAAAAACTTTGCACAAAAAAAAAACTCACACATACACTTGACTACCAAAGCCACATGATAAATTATCAAGTAGCCGCTCTTTTTAAACCATGATTAACCATGCATCACACATATGCGTGAATAGAAACTAAATTACTTGTCCCTGCATAAGGCACAACTTTTACTTTAAAACCATGTGCACTTACACAAACCTCTAGGAAGGGGAATAAAAATACCATAAAAAATAGAAGATGCCAATAATAACACCAAGACGACACAAATCAATAATATCCACTGCTAAGAATGAAAAATATGAAAAGATGAGAGGTTAAGCTAGAGGAATGATCATACGAATCTATAGGTCAAGGATCCAAAGAGATTCTAGGACATCATGAGATGATGAGGAAGAGGAAGAGGGAGAACATGAAGAGGAAGAAGAACTAAGGCACACAAGGAGCACGTACAAACAATTAGAAGACCTCCCATGGTTCATAGTTTGTCACTTCCTCATCTGAATGGAATCCACTAGGCACAACTAGATGTTATGTAGCTATAGAAGGAATGTGGATTCAATCGGCGAGATTAAGGCATACAGCCACTTCAAGAGATATCATCTCCAATGTGGTAGCGAGTCTAGAGCCCCTCTGAAGTACACACAAAGAAGAGATTCAAGAGGAAATGGCATGTGCACAAAGATAAATACTAGAGATACAACAATAGAGAGCACAATTCTTTACTCAACTCATCATGCGCAAAAAAAGAGAGGCAAAAGCAATAAGAGGAACTCCATCTTTATTCTCAAAACAAGTATATGGCCCCACTACTAAAGAGCAAGGCACAAGAAGGCTCATCACTCAATTAATATTTCTTTATTTTGGTGATCTCTTTCCTTAAAAGTCTCATAGAATACATGTTGATAAATGCATGAGATCATTTATAATTAAGTGTGTACGGGATTGTATCCATAGAGCATATACTTTGAATTTCTTTCATTCTCGGATTGATTTCCATTTCTCACTTTTTATATGGATTATGCCTCGGTTTCATATTGCATTCTTCGTCCACCTACAAGTTTGTTAGCATAAGAGTATGAAAATATATATGTGAACGCATGTGTAAGAATATAACATAGACACGTTGTGCGTGTGTGTGTGTGCTTGTGAGTATAAGATGTATGTATCTACATGATCATGCACAACTACGTTTCTTTGCATATATGTGTGTTGGTATATAACAATGTGCATGAGTACATGTGCTTGACTGTGTGTATATGCAATATAATATGTATGTTTTACGTATGTGTGATGATGTATCAAAGTGCCTCTAAGACATGAAGATGAGTGTGTGAATGATTGTGTGTGTAAATATGTGTATGTGTTATGTCTGTGTGCATATATATATATATATATATATATATATATATATATATATATATATATATATATATATATATATATATATATATATATATATATATATATATATATGTGTGTGTGTGTGTGTGTGTGTGTGTTATCCCTTTTATAAAAGGAAAAGCACTATGTGGTCTTCTTCGATATGCAAGAAAGTTGGAGCCACGTGACGGGAAAGAAAGGAAGCCTATAGATTGAGGACGACATCAACCCACAAGCAAAAGGATACTCTCGTAGGGGAGAGCTGATCATAAAGAGAAAGATCGGACTTTTCTCTGGAGGAACATGTGATGCGAGCACAACACTCCAAAAGGAAAAAGATGAGGTATTGATGTGCTAGAAATAGAGGAACAGAGTTGATGATGTGTCCATGTAAGGGGGATGGGGATAGCTCTTCAGGGGGGCCACATTCCTAATGATAGATGGGAGCCTCTTTCCCATTTGGTTTCTCAAGAAAATGAAGGCTCTTGCTGCACTATTCTATGGCCTTTCTTATTTTTCGGGTGAAGGAAGAGGGTAGAGTAGGGCATAATTATCTTAGATGAGTTTGGGTCAAGGACGTGAAGAAAAGAGGGTCATTTTCTATACAAGGAGACCATGAATCTTGGTTTCATTTAGGGCAAGATCTAGGGGAGTCCCATTAAAAGATGAAAAGGAATATGTACATCATTCTTCATCGCCGGTAAGGGAAGAGGAAGCAATATGGCTATGAGTTCTAGTCTAGAAAAGGAGTTGCTCTAACAGAGAGTTCTCTAATTATGGAGTTTGAAACAAAGGTGACACTTGAAGGGTAGGCATTGAAGGATTTACTAATCCATTAACGATATGAGAAGTTTTAGCTTTAGAGATTTGAAAAGTTAACTTTTATGATGAGAATAATCTATTACAACATGCTTCTAATACACATCCAGTTCATTTCTAAATGCTTCAAATTTTCGGCAACGGTTGTGTGGAGAATGTGAAAGGTAATATAAATCCTGTTCATTTCCAAATGCTTGCAATTTCTAGAAATGTTTGTGTGGATGGTGTGAAAGGTTTTCAGGTTGTGAAGGTTGAAGTGAATTTGTGAATTCATTTCTTCTCATAGAATAAAAATATGTGGCTTCCAACTTATGAAAATGAAGACTGTGGGTTCTCCAAAGGAAGGTGTTGCATAAAGGAGTTAGGAGGGGTAGGGGACTGGTCATGAGAAAAGACTTGTGGGCTTAATAAAGATGAAAGAATTGTGATCCGATAGTTGTTCCAAGAGAAACGAACATTTTGACTAATAATCTGTAGTGGAATATTCACAATTACTCATCTATTCTACTATAACATCAAGAGCTTCCTCAAAGTTGTGAGATCAATGACTACACATATCTAAAAATGTCACAATTCCTTTAGCCATAAGACAATAAAATGACATTGAGAGGAATGAGAGTACCATGATTCCTTGTAAATTGATGAGCATAGTTCCTATATCTTTGAGAACACACTCACTCCTAGGAGAACCCTAAAGCTACTCATGAATGTAAAAAAATAATCCTCAATGATGTTTCAATTGCAAAAGTTTATGCCAACTAGCATTGTTCAAGTGTCACACTATATATATATATATATATATATATATTATCAGTGTAAAACATTTAACATAAGCTTTGAAAGCAATGGTTTAATTGTGAGGTGGATTCCTTTCAATTAATTATGCATTCCATAATTTTGTCATCTTCAAGGAGATGAGGGAAGAATTTTGTACAAGAAATTGAATTCACATGAAAACTCTCTTCATGGGGAGAAAATTCCAAAAAGGAAAAATGAAGATGACACTCCTCAATTTGCTTATGGGTACATCTAAAGATTTCCCTCTGTACATCATTCTCTTAATGTTTTCCCTCCGTTTCTCATTCTCTGAATGTTTTTAAAAAACAATTCATAGCATTTGTGAAGTTCATGCTCATGATGATTGGAATGTCATTATTTGGACATTGAAATGCACTTTTTAATAGGAAGTCTCATGAACAAGTATATGTTTTTCACCCTCTCTTATTTCTTAAAAGGGCATGAAAACAAACTATGGATGTTAAAAAAGTCATTTTATGAATTAAGGCAAGCACCACATGCTTGCTATGAAAAATATAATGCCTATTTATTACCACATGCATTTCATAAAATTCCAATCAAAAGCACCTACTATATGAAGCATGCTTATGATTTTCTTATAATCGTTCTTATATATGTTGATCACATATTGTTCATTAGTCAAGATGAGATGCATATTGATTATTTTAATGCTAATTTGCATGCCGTTTTTTAAATGTCGCGTTTAGGGAGTTCGAATCTTATTTGTGAATCCACTTTATGCAAGTTGATGGAGAAATTTATTTGTGTAAACTAAAATGCAGTAACACTTTATTGTGACATTTCGTCCTTCAAGCTTGTGAACCCATTGCATCTCCCATTGAGATAGGTTCATGATTCGACCTCCATGATGTTGGAGATCCATTTGATTTTGGTCTCTATCAACAACATTCTAGATTTTTTTACTTATGTATGCATTATTCATCTTGGCATTCACTTTATTGTCGCTCACATGAGGGATTACATGCATGGATAAAAATTTGATTAGTGGTAAATAGATTGTTGATATATTTTGGTAGTGATGTGTGTGAACACATATAGGACTGCCAAGGAACTTTTTCCCTATTTAGGAGGTTTTTTCCCTCGGCTTGTATATACAACTAGAACCCTAACGGGTAAGTTACCTTTGTACATTCACTTGGTAATACATTTAGTATTGTGTGTTGTCCTCCAAGCTTCTTCTTCTTCTTCTTCTTTATGTTGTTTGCATGCTTTCATACACCTCAAACTCTAACAATTGGTTTCAGAGGAAGTTGCCACTTCATCTAGGGCATCATTGACACCCCTCAGGTCACAGCCTCAAAATCGCATGAAATCTTATGAGCATACTCAAGGTGATTAGGAGTTCAAAATAGCTTCGTTGTGTGGGGTGTCAAAATTTGGATCGGAGCTTGTTTTGTCCTCCAAAAGCACTATCCCAACGTGTGTCTAGAAAATTTTGTCTTTTTGTGCCAAACATATATACAGGTTTTAGTTTGCCAGTACAAGCACCTCAAAGTCTGGTAAAGGTTTAGTAGAACTTGACAGGGTAGTTCTCTCTAGCATTTTGAGATACAATCATGCTTTTGCATCAGGGTATTTTAGTTAGTGGACATGGTTGAATGCAATGATGTATTCTATATGTTGGATGTTGAGGACAAGTTGGATGGTGCCAATCACCCATTATGGTCATATATGATGCGTCATGTACTAGCCATAGAAGGACTATAGAATATTATGTAGGGTTTTGAGAAAGGACCTACTACACCTAAAAATACAGTTATTGAAGGTGAGCAGTTGTTGTTGAAGATGAGGATCTTCAAATTCATATTCGTGTTGTGTTTCCTATTGCACCTACTATAGAGCAACTTTGCTAGGATGGTAGAGATACTTAGTCACATGCATTGATCGCTTTTTCTATCAAACATTCGATTATCCCTCATATTCACTGTTGCAAAATAGCAAAGGATGCTTGGGATACACTTACCACTTTGTACCAAGCAAGAAATGAGGCTTGTGTTGCTTACCTTTGAAAATAGTTGGAGAGTGAGCATATGAACAAACGAGATTCTATGGACATTTTTTTTACAAAGATCAAAGATTTGAAGGAGCAAGTGATTTCTACAGATGAAGTCTTGTCGGATAGTTCACTTGTGCAAACGGTTCTTAATGGTCTTCCATATTTATATCAGAGCTTTGCTTGTACTCTTTGGTTGATGATGAAAGGCAATCCAAATTCCTTAACATTTGAAGACTTAGTCTTTGTTTTAGTTCAAGAAGACCAACCGAGGCAAAAGATTTCCATTATGTGTGTTGCAGATCAAGCTTTCTTAGCTTTTGAGAAGGGAAAGTAAATGGAGCTCATCTACGAGTAGGCAGAAACTACAAGTTATGCACAGTTGAAAAAGGAATACAAATATGAGAAGAAATAAAAAAAGCAGAAAGAGGAAAAGTCATAAAGAGTTGTCCAAAATAGGATGCAAAAGAGGCAAAGAAAAACGAGGCTGGAATGGTTGTTGTAGAGGCCTCTACACCCAAAGTAGGGTATGGTAATCTTGTGAAGAATAAACAATGGTCATTTACTACTATTTGTAGTCATAACTGATCTTCTCATGAACAGTGTATGTCTGCAGTAGACTCATATGTTTTGTATTTTGACAGTGGGGCAACCAAACATATCACCTCACAGTGCAGTTTCTTCAATTCACTTGAGCTTGCCCCTACAGGGACTACTGTCAGATGCACTAACTGTTAGTATATGATCAATGTCTACCCCTCATGATTGTATGCACATTTTGTAAGGCCCCCTTTATGAGGAGAAGCCAAGCGTGCATTACCCAATTGATGGGAATCCCAACTTGAATGTTGGATGAAGGTCATATTGGACCATGTAAGATATTATAAGGAAAGGGAGTTACCAGGGTCCCCAATTGTGGGGTCCGGGGCAGCGGTGAGCAGCCCCGGCTGGGGGGTCCAAGGGGGCCAGCGGGCCCCCTGGCTGGGGGGTCCTAGGGGGCCAGCGGGCCCCCTGGTGGGGGTCCGGGGGCAGCGCCCCCGGCGCGACGGTAAAGGGAATATTCCATGGAATATTCCCTATCGGAGTCAGAAATCATTTATATTTGTTAGGTCGGTTCAACCAGTCTAAGCCGTGTATGGCAATTACGTGGGCGGTGGCCGCCCACGCTCTACCGCCCATGTATAGCCGTCCATGGCAGGCCACCCATGATCCTATATATACATGACTTCTGCACTTCCTAAGATACCGAGTTGAGCCAGCATACCTCTACCTTGTATCTCCCTATCTAGAGTTGTCTAGATCACCATTTAAGCTCTACCTTGAGAGCGCACGGGTGGACAACGCCATCATCTTTGTACTTGCTGCTAGTAGAAAATTGTTGAGATTCTCCTATATCTGTTATCTTCTTTGCTATTGCTCCTGTGTTATATTGCGTAACTATTGTCTTTCATGGTATCAGAGCTGTAAGGTTCGAATAGCTTGAGAAGTATCATTATTTTAGCCTACTAGCAGACTAGAATATCAGTAGATTATTCGAGTGATTACATGATGGCTTCATCGTCGAATAGTAGTCTTGGTGCTTCAGCTAATGTTAATGCTGCACCTATTCGAATTCGTCCACCTGCATTCACTGAAGGGAAGCTGGATGGAACCAATTATACACTCTGGAAGTTCAAAATTTCTGCAATTTTGGACTCCTATGAATTACTTGACACTGTCATGGGACCGATGGGATTGGATCCAGAGCCTATACCAGTTGAAGATCCAGCAAATTCAAGATTGATGATTCAGCCAGATCCAGATCTTCTACGAGCTTGGAAGAGGCGGAATGCTGATGCATTATGTGCGATTGTCACTAGTGTAAGTGATTCTGTGCTTACTTTAGTTCAACATACTACTAAAGCACATGAGGCTTGGGGCATATTGGCTCGACAATATGAGACCAAGAACCACACTAGGATACAGAATTTAGAAAATCAGTTGGCAAATGAAAAGCATTCTGATTCTGAAAAGGCTGAAGATTTTATCAAACGGATAAAGCATCTTCAAGATCAATTGGCTGCAGTTGGTGTTGTTATAACACCAGAAGAGCTGGCTCGAAGATCTGTACGTGTTCTTCCAGCAAAGTATGATGGATTAGTAACAGCCCTTAACACTCAGGTAAGGCCAACTCCTCTTACATTTGAAGAGTTTTGTGCCATGCTTTTAGAAGAAGAGATGCGGCTGAAGAATCGGCAAAGTACAACTGATGCTGCATTCTCAGCAAATGCAAAAGGTAAAGGCTCTTCAGAGGGATCAAAGAAGAAGCCAAAGAAGAAAAAGTTCACAGGAAGTTGCTTCTATTGTGAAAAGAAAGGCCATGCCATCAAGGATTGCAGAAAGAAGCAAGCTGATGAACGGAATGGGACTGTAAAATCATCATGGAAGAACAAAGAGTCTGCAAACAACACAGAGCTGGAACTTTGGGTAGCTATTGAAGAGGTATGTTCATCTACTCAAGCTCATGTTGATGAGCCATGGATTTTAGATAGTGGAGCTTCTCGCCATATGACTAGTAAAAAGGATTGGTATAGTTCCCTAGTGCCTCTGCGGGAATCCATCAATGTAGTGGTGGGAAATGACTCCAAGTGTCCAGCTGAAGGAACTGGAACCATCTCTTTTATCACTTCTCCAGGTGTTGAGAAAAAGTTATCCGATGTTCTCTATGTACCTACACTCAAAAGAAATTTGTTGTCAGTTTCTGCAATAACAGATCGTGGACTCGAAGTTCACTTCAATAAGAGTGGTGCGGAAATCATGGATTCATCAGGTAATGTTGTAGGTAAAGGCATACGACGGGATAACTTGTATGAGTTAAGTGCTTTAACTGCTACAGAAGATAAAGATGTAAGCAGGTTATGGCACCGACGATTTGGGCATCTCGGATTTGCAGTTTTGAAGGAGATGCAACGAACAGGGATGGTTGCTCATATGCCTGCATTTTCAGAGTTGCAGGAACCTTGTGAAGCTTGTATGATGGGCAAGCAACAACGAAAGGCATTTCCAAGAGAGACCAGCAATCGATCTCAAGCTCCTCTAGAGTTGGTACATGCTGATCTCTGCGGTAAAATGTCTACACCTGCTTTAGGAGGATCTTTCTACTTCTTGCTGTTAGTCGACGATTATAGTAGAAAGATGTGGGTTTATTTCATTCGAGAGAAGGCTGATGCTTTTGAAAAATTTAAAACGTGGCATAAGTATGTAGAAAATGAATCAGGAAGGAAACTGAAGAAATTTAGAACAGATAGAGGAGGTGAATTCTTGTCAACAGAATTCAACAATTACTGTAAGGAGCATGGTGTGAAAAGGCAACTTACCACAGCTCATACACCCCAACAAAATGGCGTTGTTGAGCGCAGGAACAGGACAGTAGTTGAAATGGCTCGTTGTATGTTGAAGGCTCAAGACATGCCTGATTCATTCTGGGCAGAAGCAGTCAATACAGCAGTCTACATCCTCAATCGAAGCTACACAAAAGCTTTAAAGGGGATGACTCCTCAAGAAGCATATTCTGGTAAAAAGCCTTCAGTTTTGCATTTCAGAATTTTTGGTTGTTTCTGTTATGCACATATTCCTGATTCAACAAGATCAAAGTTGGATTCAAAAAGCAAAAAGTGTGTCTTCCTAGGATATAGTGAAGAGTCTAAAGCATACAGGTTATGGGATCCTGAGGCAAGGAAGATTTTTGTCAGCCGAGATGTGGTGTTTGATGAACGACCACACTTAGTAGAAGATAAAGGTAAATCTACTATCTCATCAAGCGGAGAAATATCTCACCTTGTGCCTATCAAAAGACAGGTTAAAGTTGAGGAGGAGGAAACATCTAATGGAGAAATTTCCTCAATAAAAAGCCAACCAGTTGTAGCTGCACAGCGTAAGCCACTACCAAAGTGGGCACAACAGCTCTTTGATGATCACAATCCACATGTAGATGTACCAGAATCATCATCGGATGGATTACGAAGATCAAAGAGAATAGAGGAGCAAAGGAGAGCCTCAGAACACATTGTTAACATGGCTCTAATGGCAGATATCATGGGTTCGATAAAGGAACCTACCACCATTGAAGAAGCCCTTGATGATCCAGATTGGAGAGCGGCAATGCAGTCTGAGTATGATAGTATACTCAAAAATGATACATGGGATCTAGTCGACTTGCCGCCAAAGAAGAAGGTAATAGGTACTAAATGGATTTGGAAAGCTAAGTATAAAGCTGATGGAACATTAGAAAAGTATAAGGCACGATTAGTTGCACAGGGTTTTTCACAGATTGAAGGATTTGATGTTCAAGAAACTTTTGCACCAACAGCACGCATGACAACTATTCGGACGGTACTTGCAGTAGCTGCACAAAAGTCTTGGCCTATTTTCCAGATGGATGTCAAATCTGCATTTTTGAATGGTCACCTCAAGGAGGAGGTATATGTATCTCAACCACCAGGTTTTGAGGTGCCCAATTCAGAAAATAAAGTTTGCAGGTTGAAGAAAGCTTTGTATGGACTTAAGCAAGCTCCTCGGGCTTGGTACCAACGAATAGATCATTTTTTCAAAAATATGGGTTTTGAAAGAAGTACTTCTGATGCTAACCTGTATGTAACGAAAAGGGATAGCAAGCTAGTTGTTGTCATTGTATATGTAGATGATTTGATCATTACAGGAGATCATCAGGAACTCATCAATCAAACTCGGATCAGCTTGGGAACTGAGTTTGAAATGACAGACTTAGGTCTACTCCATTTTTGTCTGGGAATTGAAGTATGGCAAAGGAAGGATGGCATTTTCATCTCACAACAAAAATATTCCAAAGAAATTCTCAAGGCATTTGGAATGATGGACTGCAAACCAACTAGCACACCTATGGAGGTAAATCATAAGCTATCTATGGATGATAACATGCCTGATGTAGATGCTAAGAAGTATAGGAAGCTCGTTGGAAGTCTTATTTTTCTGTGCAACACTAGACCAGACATTTGCTATGCTGTTGGAGTGTTAAGCAGGTTTTCCAACAAACCTAAGGAGAGTCACTGGAATGCTGGAATGCGAATTCTAAGGTACATTGCAGGAACCTTGGATTTTGGTATTTTGTATACCATAGGTGATACACTCCAAGGATATTGTGATTCAGATTGGGCTGGAGATTGTGATTCTAGAAAATCAGTTTCTGGATATTGTTTCTCACTTGGTTCAGGAACATTTTCTTGGGTAAGTAGGAAGCAACCAACTCTCGCACTCTCCTCCACTGAAGCAGAGTACAAAGCAGCTTGTTTTGCTTCTTGTGAGGCAGTCTGGTTAAGGAGAATTCTTGCAGATATAGGCTTTCCATCAAATATGCCAATTGTACTCAAGTGTGATAATCAAAGTTGTATGGCTATTGCAAAGAACCCAGTATTTCATGCTCGCACCAAGCACATAGAAGTACAGTACCATTACATTCGTGAGCTAATTGAAGATGAAATTGTGGAGCTAGAATATTGCCCAACAGAGGCAAATTGTGCTGACATATTCACTAAAGCACTTGGAAGAGAGCAGCTCAACAAGCATCTTCAACAGATGGGCATAGGACCGAGACCTACTTGATTTATCATCGGTAAACATTGAGGGGGGGTGTTAGTATATGATCAATGTCTACCCCTCATGATTGTATGCACATTTTGTAAGGCCCCCTTTATGAGGAGAAGCCAAGCGTGCATTACCCAATTGATGGGAATCCCAACTTGAATGTTGGATGAAGGTCATATTGGACCATGTAAGATATTATAAGGAAAGGGAGTTACCAGGGTCCCCAATTGTGGGGTCCGGGGCAGCGGTGAGCAGCCCCGGCTGGGGGGTCCAAGGGGGCCAGCGGGCCCCCTGGCTGGGGGGTCCCAGGGGGCCAGCGGGCCCCCTGGTGGGGGTCCGGGGGCAGCGCCCCCGGCGCGACGGTAAAGGGAATATTCCATGGAATATTCCCTATCGGAGTCAGAAATCATTTATATTTGTTAGGTCGGTTCAACCAGTCTAAGCCGTGTATGGCAATTACGTGGGCGGTGGCCGCCCACGCTCTACCGCCCATGTATAGCCGTCCATGGCAGGCCACCCATGATCCTATATATACATGACTTCTGCACTTCCTAAGATACCGAGTTGAGCCAGCATACCTCTACCTTGTATCTCCCTATCTAGAGTTGTCTAGATCACCATTTAAGCTCTACCTTGAGAGCGCACGGGTGGACAACGCCATCATCTTTGTACTTGCTGCTAGTAGAAAATTGTTGAGATTCTCCTATATCTGTTATCTTCTTTGCTATTGCTCCTGTGTTATATTGCGTAACTATTGTCTTTCACTAACAACTCCTCTTATCCTATAATGGGATTTGGTTAGATCATTCTGACTACTGCTGATGGTAGTTCTTTCACATTTTCAGATGCTTTGTTTGTGCCAAGGATCGAGAAAAAATTGTTGTTAGTTTTAGCATATGATCCAAGATCGCCTTGGTTTTCAAATTTATTGATGATAGGCGTACAATTCGTGATCTCTCAAATGGAAATTTCCTTATTGATTCTAGCCTTTTAGGTCATGGGCTGTATGAGCTAGACTTTGCAAAATCTATTTATGATTCAGCATGTGCAGTTCAAGATTCTCAAGCTATCTCAAACACAAATCTTTGGCATGCACACTTTGGTCATCTGAACTTTGCTATTTTGCTATACCTGCAAAAATCTAAAATGGTTTCTTCTCTACCCAAACTTGAGGCACCTTGTAAACATGTTTGTGATGGATGTACTTTGGGCAAAATGCAATGTTCCTTCTTCCCAAAAGATGGTTAAGTTTGAGCTACTCAAAATTCGCAACTCGTTCACAGTGCTATCTGTGGTCCTATGTAGGCACTTTCTTTTGGGAACTACCATGACTTCATGAATTTTATTGATGATTTTTTGAGGTATGCATGTATGTATGGCTTGAGCTTGTTATGTGTGCAACATATGTACTTAATAGATGTCCCACCAAAACGCTACAGCCTATCACTCCATATGAGGCTTGGCATGGTTGTAAGCCATCTGTTGCTCAACTGTGTGTCTTTGGTTGGTTGGCATATGCATTAATGCCTAGACAAAAACATAGAAAAATGGATGATAAAGTAGTAAAATGTATATTTGTTGGGTACAATTTTGAAATCAAAGGCTATGATTTATTATCCATGGACTAAATGCATTTTGATTAGTCGTGATGTTGTTGTTGTGGAAAATTCAATTTATCTACTACTTTCATTTACTATGAAGACATCTGTTAGCTCCAAAGATGTGTATGAGACTTTGTTGCCTCTTTTTATAGGTGGATAATAAATTTTTGCTCTAAATGAGGTAATTTCTCAATCTTTACAGGTTCCACATGATGATGTAGATCATTCCATTTCTGATGTAGATTTACATGATGGACCTATTGATGAGAGGTGTGATATAGAGGAGGGAAAAAATATGCCTAAATGGTTGGTGCAGACTTTGTGAGATAGCAAATTAGATGGACCTTTGTCATATCATAGTCATTCAAGCTCTCATAGTGCTCTTTTGCATAAGACTACTATTCTATGGCTTTCTCTAGTCTCTATGATAAGAATGAGCCTGTTTCTCTTGATGAAGCACAAAATCTAGAAAATTAGATGGATGTTATGCAATCATAATATGATGTTATTATGAAGAATGGTACTTGGCCTTTATGTGATTTTCCTCTTAACAAAAAGGCCATTCACATGAAATTGGTATACAAGCTTAAAAGTAAACCTGATGGAACAATTGATAGGTACAAAGCTAGGCTTGTTGCAAAAGGTTATGCTCAAGAAAAAGGCATTGATTTTGATGAAACCTTTGCACTCACATGTAGAATGACTATGGTTCATAGCATTTGTGCACTTGCAGCCCATCATGGTTGGAATGTACATCAGTTGGACATTAAAACTGCATTTCTAAGTGGTCACTTACATGAAGAAGTGTATGTTTTCCAACCCCGTGGTTTTGTGTAGAAAGGGCATTAAAACAAATTGTGCAGGTTGAAAAAGGCATTATATGGTTTTATGCAAGCACCATGTGTTTGATATGAAAAACTACATGCCTACTTGATTGCACATGGTTTTGAGAAAAGTCCAATTGAGAGAACCTTATATGTTAAATGTGCAAATGATGTGCTTGTGATCATTGTTGTCTATGTTGATGTCATGTTGCTCATTGGTCCTAATGAGAAGCATAATTATTATTTTAAGTGTGATTTGCATGCCTCATTTGAGATGTCAGATTAAGGGCATTTGCATCATTATTTGGGCATCTACTTTGTGCAAGTTGATGGTGGAATAGATATGTTTCAAACAAAATATATTGATGCATTATTGGAGGTTATGGCCTTGAAGTCTACAAACCTATTGCCATTCCTATGGAAACAGGTTTATGATTGGGTCTTCATGATGCTTGAGATGCATTTGATGATGTTCTCTATCATCAAGCTAGTGGATGCTTGATTTACTCATGCATAACCTAATATTCAGTTTGGTGTCTCACAGATGAGCAAGTTTATGCATTGCCTGAGTGTCAAGCATTGGCAAGAGGTTAAGCACATTATTTTGCTACCTAAGTGGTACCTAGCTACATGGATTGTTTTACCCCAAGGGGGGGTCGCTACTGCTAGATTCACATGCTTTCTTTACTCTGACTAGGCTAGTTGCTATGACACTCATGTGTCCACTAGTGGCTTTTGCTTCATGCTTGGTAGCACATGCATATCTTCGTTGAGCAAGAAGTAGCCTACTATGGCCACTTCTAGTTTTGAGGTTGAGTATAGGGTAGCTTTCATAGAGACTGTTGAGTTTGTGTGGCTCAAACACCATTTGGATGATTTGGATGTTGGTCAATCTTCTGCCACCACCATCTTCACTAACACTTAGAGCACATTGGTAGTTGTGAGGAACCTTGTGTTCCATGCTTGCACAAAGCACATTGAGGTGCTTTATCATTATGTTAGGGAGAGGTTCTCTACTAGAGAGATCAGTTTGGCATATGTGCCCATAGAGGATAACATTGTAGATCTTTTTCACAAAGGCTCTGCCTCGGGAAAAGTTTGAAGCTTTCCACAAAGCTTTGGGCTTACTTCATTTTGCAGATTGATCTCTTTCCACATATCTTGGCATCCGTATACATGAGTGCTAGCTCCTTGTTCAATGCATCACTATAGGGGGGATTTGTTGATATATTCTGGTAGTGATATGTGTGAACACACTAAGGAACACTAGGGCACTTTTTTCCCTCTTTAGGAGGTTTTTTCCCCCAGCTTGTATATACACTTATAACCCTAATGGGTCACTTACCTTTGTATATTCACTTGGTAATACATTTAGTATTGTGTTGTTCCTTCCTTGTGTTGTCCGTGTGCTTTCACAAACCTCAAACTCAAACATAGATAAGTGTACCTTTACTATTTTTTTGGTTCCTAAAAACTTGGATCATTTCATCCCAAGGGTAGATCAATTCTACTAGATTTGCATGCTCAGTTTGATTCCAAATGAGAATGTGTCCCCAAGTGGTTTTTTCTTCATGGTTAGATTATGCATATCTTGGTTTAGAAAGAAGAAAGCTATTATGGCGAATTTTAGTTGTGACATTGATCTTAGGGCAAGTTTCATATTTATAATTGAATATGTTTGGTCTAGATGCCTTATGGTTTATTTTTTTTGTTACTCAAATGTTTTCCACCACCCTCTTTTGTCACAATGGGAGCATACTAGCAGTTATGAGGAACCCAATGCTCCATGGTCACACTAAGCACGAGGTGCATTATCATTATATCATGGAGAGATTCTATCTTAGAGAGACCAATTTGGCTCATGTGCCCACATAAGATAAAGTTATGTATTTTCTCACAAAGTCTTTTCATTGTGAGAAGCTCAAAGCTTCTGACAAATCTTGGATTAATTCCTTTGGTGGATAGATGGATATTAACCAACATTCCTTGTCACTTAGCCATACATAAGTGCCAATTCTTTTTTCACTACATCACTCCTAGGAGGAGGTCGTTAGTATTCTTTGATAGTGTGAACGTACTTGGTTTGCAAAGGTAAAGTTTTTCATCTTTAGGAGATTTTTTTGTCATAGATTTTGTGTACACTCATATTAACACTAATTTTTTAATACATTCCATAGATAGTGCATAATACCGAGCTTCAATTTCCAAAAAAGGCAAAGCTTATGAGTGATGTCACCAAAATAATGTTATGAGTTGATGGAGATGCCTATCCAAATTATTCAAGTATCCCAAATATTCTAGACCAAAAACTCATAAAGATGATGGAAAAAGCCTTCTCCCAGTGAGTGGGGAGAAATACCACCAATCTCTAGCACCACCATCACCAAAATCTCCAAAATCACTACCAAAAGGATCGCCATGTCCTCCACCTATTGCTTTGATACCATGTAGATAGCACACATGCAGAAAAAAAAATGAAAATAAGAGTGTGCTCAGAAAATGAAAAAGTTTCAAAGACTTAAAATGAGTTACATGGATTAGAAATGAGCTTTTCAAGAGCATAAACTAAGATCTCCAAACTTCTAACCAAGTACAAAGTGGGGGAGAGGCCCTCCCTATATAGATTTGGAGGAGGCTCTCCAAAGTACATCACGTGTAGGATAATTCTTCTTGAAGGAGAATGAATAAAAAGTAGAAGCAAATGGAAGGGTAGCCAAATACAATCTGATGCGACTAGAATAATATGAAATGGATTTTCTTTTATATACAAATGGAGATGCACACATATGAAAACAGAAGGAAATGCAATGGATGAAATCATGTTGTCAATAGAAACAACCATCAAAGAAGTAGCTTGCGATATGTGAAAGGAGATAACGTGATGCCCCAATTCCACATAACTCAAGAGTGTACAATCTTCCTTTTCTCCCTCTACATGGATGGGGAAATAGTCAAAATTGGCATACCATGAGTATATAAAATCCTCAAACTTGATTTTCTTGTGTTTTTTTTGCCTAATTAAAAACTCCTTCATGGATCTCACGATATTGTATAAAGCGTTATTTCCATAATTATAAAATACTTATAAATTTAAAGGTTTACTGATCTTGTGATTAAAAACTATTTGGTGCACACATGAGATGAAGAGCCACAAAGAGTGCATGTAGACATCAAAAAGAAATTATATAGATTGAGAGCATGGAAGGAAAAAAAATGCCACGTTGAGGATGGGTGGTAGCATAAATAACATCAGAGTTATCATAGTTTTATTTTTAACTACATCATACAGTATGAGACCAAAGAAAATAAGATGTCTTTAGTAACCTTATCTAAAAATAAGTTTAACAAGAGGCTTTTCCCTTGAACCTACATTTATAAGAAAAATTGAATTGATACGCGACAAGAGTGGGGATCACGAAAGAGTGAGTGGACCATAGAATGGAAGAAGTCACATATGAATTAAAGTGATCTTGCTAGAGCACAAAGAAATCTTCCAAATCTCATTATAAAGTTCAAAATTAAAGTGAGTCCCTTAATATAAACATTTAGGAGGTACTTCCACAATCCATATAATGATAAATAAATGATTCTAAAAGGAAAATAGGCCCACAAAAAATGCTAATTTCAAGAAAATTCAACACAATAAAAAAAGTGTTGTCAAATGAAGATGCATTCAAATGAAAAAGTGTTATCAAATGGAGATGCAATAATGAAAATATGAACATATAAATAAAACCATGTTAGATAAAAGAAATCATTCAATAATGATATCTTATATTCGTTATAATATATTTATGTTTGCAGTGTTTCTCAATGTGATTTGAATACTTGTTGATAATTATATCATAATCTTGTTAGTGAGGATTACACATATTAAGAGGATAACATTTTAAGAAATAAATGTTAACATTCTATTATTGGGATATAATTGGGGATCATGGAGTCGATATACCATAATTTAACTATTCTACACATTCTTCTTTATTGGAATACATTTAGGGATCATGGAGTTGTTATAACACCTCTACGTGTGAACCACCTCTATTGGAGAGTGAAGGGAATGAGGCCACTTGGCACTCATACATCGATTGCATGGAGTAAGAGAAAGTAGAGGAGACTTTATAATGGAGCTGTGTGGTTGGGAGGAGAACAATAGTTATCTCTCATCTTGTCCTACTTGAGTTATTTTTGTCGCCAAGCCTCATGCTATTTTCGGAGGAGCTTCCTTTCTGGTTAGTTCCCCAAAATAGCAGACTTCTCAATGAAATCGTTTTAGGAGTACATCTAGAAAAATTTAACTATTTTTCACATTCTTCTTCATTTCAATTGCTGCAACGATCATAAACTTAAATAAGACCATAGTAGAACTTATGAGATGTAGCTTAAAATATATTTCATTAACTTGTTCTATATTATTTTTTCTATGTAGAACTAACATCCATCATATCAATTAAGATATCATTAAAAAAATCAACAGTTTCATGCCTGAATTAAAATCGTGAATGGGACATATCTTTCTCCCTACTCTCTTTATTATATTAGATATATGTAGTACGCCAATAATTAGTGAGAAAACTACTTAATGCATACAATCCAAGAGATTATCAATATGCAATTGGATGTTTGTTCTCTAGCACGTTCATTAGCCCTCCATAGTCGATCCAAATCTTTCAGCATCCATCCTTCTTTTTCAAATGATTTTATTTCCTCTTCATCTTGGGTTGATATGTTGTATAAGTCCTTGCTTGATAATATGTTTTGGGTATTGTTTCATGTCTAACTAAATCTATGTTATGTGCTCTTTTCTGTGTTGTAACATGTGTATAGAATTTTCAAGAAATACATCATCTTCCATCTTGGTCCAATAGCATTTTTATTGTTTGGTTCTACACTGCCAACATGGTAACCATGCATCCCGCAAAGTTTTTTTTTTTGAAGGACGTTCGGCAGGTGTTTACTCTCCCAACTGTAACTTTGAAAGTATAATAGTAGAGGTGAATGAGCATAGTACCCATTTAAGGAGGTTTGGCAGGTGCCTATTCTCGCAACTGTAACTTTGAAAGTATAACAGTAGATGTGAATCGGCATAGTCCCCGTTTAAGGAGGTTCGGCAGGTGCCTACTCTTGCAACTGTAACTTTGAAAGTATAACAATAGAGGTGAATCGGCATAGTACCCGTTTAAGGAGGTTCGACAGGTGTCTACTCTCGCAACTGTAATTTTGAAAGTATAACAATAGAGGCGAATCGGCATAGTACCCGTTTAAGGAGGTTTGGCAGGTGCCTACACTCGCAATTGTAACTTTGAAAGTATAACAGGAGAGGTGAATCGGCATAGTACCTGTAGAGTTTGTAACTAGATACAAATTGTTATAACTCAACATGAGCGAAGGAGCATAACACGAAGAACTAATCATGAGATCTCACGTGTCATGAGAACGTGATTGAACATAGCCCCATAAGATCTCACCTATCATGAGAACGTGGGTGTAAAGGGACTTCAAGATGTCTTTGGTAGACAAGTAAGAGTGCCATCTCTAGCCAACCGTACAAGTATACTATATAGAAGAATCAAAGTCACCTTGAATTTGCACATCTCATAAAGTTTGAATTCGTCAGATCGTGCTCATTACTGTCTTAGAAAAATTTGGTTTTCAAAGGATTTGAGCGTTTATTCATATGGTTTCCATTACAATATTGAAGAAAACGAGTGGGGGGAGGACTATGGGGCCATGTTAATCATCCCATCAAGAAGGATTTTATAAAACAACTGTACAAGTGGAATGGACATAGTACCCACGAGACCCCCCCTATCCTACAAAGCAGGGGTTAGAAAAGCTTACAACTAGTTTCAATTGGTTTGGATATTGCATGTCTAGTCGGAGGATTGAACTCTGAACCTCCACCTCCACCTCAAGAGACCAAGGACTCAACTACTAGAACAATGAGACGTGAACTAATAGACTGAGTTACAACTGATAGACGTGAACTAGACTGAGTTACAACTAGTTTCGAAAGTTGAGTTTGAATTAAATATTCAGTGGTTCCGAAAGTTGACTTTGAATTAAATATTCAGTGGCAGGCTGGTAGTCGCAGACTGGCAGTCCCCTCTATCATTGCGTCGTCTCTCTCATTCTTTCTCTCTCAGACTCTCTCATGGGAATTCCGGATTGTTGTTTGGCTTTACCTGTTATGGAATCCGAGAACTGGAGGTCTAGAATGACAACTTACAAGGCGGTCGATCTCCTCTAGGGCTCCGAATTCGAATAGCACAGAAGGAACGAGAGGACGAGAAGAGAAAACGCAGAATCTTGGCTATGGCATCTGGTGACTGTTTATATCGTATTGTATCTTCATGCTTGTATCTGTGTATGTGCTTTCGTTTCAACCTGGCGAATTCCCAAACCGTTACGCTTGGAGCGCCTCCATTGACTCTTCCACCTCCTCCCTCAGATAAGGTTGGCGGGGACAAAATAAGTCCACCAGCATCCCCTTCGTCCCCGTCCCCGCCTCCGCCTACACCTGCAAATCAACCACCACCCTCGTCATCGCCAATCGCACCACCGGCGTTAGATCCACGTCGAGCATTCCCTTCGTCCCCGCCTCCGCCTACACCTGCAAATCAACAACCACCCCCGTCATCGCCAATCGCACCACCGGCGCTAGCTCCACCTCCTGCTAGATTGGAAGATCGCAATTCAAGCGCCGATAATTCAAACAATAATCCATACCGCACGACAGGAAAAATTACTGGCATCATCCTTCTCTCCCTCGCAGGTATTCTTCAGGTATTGGTTGCAGGTTTCCTTCTTTTCAAGCGTCGAAAGATGGTAAAGGACGCATCCCGCTTTAAAGAGCGTCTTGATCCTCCAGTTGCCTAATCAAATCAGAGTTTATTTTTCCTTTTCTAGTCTTTGAATAACGTCGATCATTTTGCCTGTGCGAAAACCATGGAAACATGACAGAAGATCACAGAAACGACATAGAACATGGCTTTCAAATACTGTAGTGTCAACATTCATAGCGTTCAGTATAATTGTATGACTCTTGACAGAATCTGTATCATTGCGATCGTCGACTACAACACCAGCAAGAAGCTCGAATCAAAGCTTCTGTACAACATGGTTATGCTTTAAGGCTCGCCCAGAAGATCCAATCAGTTCATGTGGATGCACAAATCTGATAATCTGTGCAGCCCTATGGCATAGATCCACTCGTAGCTGCTGACGAAGAAGAAAGTGTCTTCCCCATGAGCATGCTGGATACCAAATAAACAATGGTTAGCCCTTTCCTGTTTTCTTTCTCTCCCTCGTTGACGCACGCATGCACATACACACCTTGCTTAGTTTGAATCCAATCGTTTGGTTGTGGAAGAAGAAATTTGCATCAGAATCCAATCATGTGGTTGTGGAAGAAGAAATTTGCATCAAAACTCTGTTAAAATAGCATATGTAGCTGCAGAAATACCCGACTAGTCCTCATGTAAAGTATTGGGACCTTAAGAGAGGCTGCGACTTGTATTTAAATGGCCTCAGCCGTCACCAATGAAGCTTTTTTGGACTGTAAAATCTAAGTGTTGAAATTTTAACTTGATTCAAAGTTATTTTGAACTCCTAATCACTCTGATTATGCTCAACAATTTTTGTGTGATTCTAAAACTATGACATGAAGGGTATCAAGAATGTTCTAGATGACCTGCTTTGATACTAATTCTTGGAGTTTGAGGTCTATGGAAGCACACAAACAACACAAGGAAGAAGAAGAAGCTTGGGACACAATAAAACAATGAATCAATCACCAAGTGAATGTACAAAGATAAGTAACCCATTAGGGTTATAGGCGTATTCCCAAGATGAGGGAAAGAAAACTGCCTAAAGAGGGAAATAAGTGCCCCAACAATCTAAAGAGTGTTCACACACATCACTGCGCAAAATATCAACATTGTGCCTTGGATCTACATATAAAAGAAAAATTGATCATGAATTGATACACAATAGGAGTGGGGATCAAAAACAACTGAGTGGACCATAGAATGGAAGAAATCACATATGAAATTAAAGTGTTCAGCGTGCTAAGAGTAGAAAGAAACCTTCCAAATCTCATTATATAGTATTAAAGTGAGTCCCTTAATATAAACATGTAGGAAGGTACTTCCACAAGCTATATAGTGCTGAATAAATGGTTCTAAAAAGATAACAAGTCCACAAAAGACACCACATGGAAAAAATTTCAACATAATCAAAAGAGTGTTGTCAAATGGAGATATATGCCGTAATGAAACATGAACATATGGATCATAAAAAATGTGTTAGGTAAAATCAACCCTTCAATAATGATATCTTATATTCTTTATAATATATTTCATCCTTGTAGTGTTTTTCAATGGGATTTAATACTTGTTAATGAATAAATCATAGTATTTTTATTGAGCATTACATATCTTAAGCGGATAACATTTTAAGTAATAAATGTGATTTTTCTCTTATTGGGATATACATGGGAATCATGGAGTAAATATATCATAATTTAACTATTCTGTAGATTCTTCAATACTGGAATAAATTTGGGGCATAATTTAACTATTCTGTAGATTCTTCAATACTGGAATACATTTGGGGCATGAAGTAGATCTAGGATAATTTAACTATCTTTCACATTCTTCTTCATTTCATTTGCTACAACGATCATAAAAATAAATAAGATCATAATAGAACACATGAGATGTAGCATAGTATATATTTCATTAACTTTTTCTATATTAGTTTTTTCTGTGTAGAACCAACATCCATCATACCAATTAAGATATCATTAAAAAATCAACACTTTCATGTTCAAAATAATGGGACATATCTTTCTACCAGATCTGTTTATTTTATTACATCTATGTAATACCCCAATAATTAGTGATTAAATTACTCGATGCATACAAATTAAGAGATTATCAATATGCAATGGATGTTTAATGTTCTCTAACAATTTCTTTAGGCCTCCATAGTCGATCCGAATCCTTCATGTACGATCTTATTTTACAAATAATTTTATTTGCTCTTCAACTTGGGTTTATAGGTTGTATAAGTCCTTGCTTGATTATATGATTTGAATATAATTTGATATTTAGTTATTTCAATAAAGCCATGGGATGTGGTTGCTTTTATGGATTTCGAACTCATATAACTAAATCTATGTTGTGTGCTCCTTTTCTATACTGTAATAGGTGTACAAAATTTTCACGAAATACATCATCTTCCTTAATCAAGCTAATTATCCCATAAAGAAGGATTTTATAATTAAGGTTGATATGATGGTCATGCTAATTATCCCATAAAGGGATTTTATAATTAGAGCTTTGGAATACAAAAGCATACTGAAATATTGTTCCGAGCAGGTCAGCACATGGTATCCACATATGAGTGCTATGAAATTTGTTTTTTAAATGGAGGTTTGGCAAGCGCCTACTCTCAGAAGCTTTACATTTGAAAGAACATATGTACAAGCAAATGGGCAGTATCCCACAAAATAAAGGTTAAACAAGAATACGAAGGTTTCAACTGATTTAGACTCATCAAAGCCAAGTGCTATGAAAATTGGTGTGATTCTTTTTTTTTTGAAGAAACAAGGAAAAGTTAAATTAATGGTGGCCATATACAAAGTGCCTTGGGCAGGAGACACCTGTCCCAGAGGACAATTTACAAGTAGTAGTACATGTCTAGCCTTTTACAAGAGTATTGTTCAGCTAACAGTTTTTTCCATCTAGAGGGAGAATTTTCAGACAAAATCTTGAAGACATCATAGTTATTACAAGAAGCATCTCTGATTCTCCTAATACAGGACAGAGAAGCATTTTTCAGAATAACAGGCAAAGTGATAAGGTAGTTCCTTTTTCTGCTACCAAATGTAGCCTCATTCCTACTGAGCCAAATGTACCAAAGAATGTAGCCCCTCCAAATATTCCACAGCAAAATATCCAAGTGATTACAGCAGCCAAGAATAACTTCCATTTTACTAAGTTTGGGGAGACCATTCACTAGCAGATACTTCTCCACAGCAGACCAGAAGTTTTTAGCATGGTGACATTCAAGGAAGAGGTGTGAAACATCCTCCACAAGGCCACAAAATATACAGGATCCACCACTATTATAAATTTTCCTGATTTTATTACCAGTCCAGAGGCCATGGTGTAACATCCTCCATTGAAGAAAAGAATGTTTGCTGCAATCTGGAAAGGCCCACAGGGCTTTGAATCTGTAAGACCACTGGTGTGTAGACCAATTCACCTGCCATCTAGAGTTGAGCTTCTTCAGGATTTGATCAACAGAACCTCTGTCATGTTTGAACTGTTTGAAGATGACATTAGCAATATCCACCAGATCAACTGTTTTCCTATGCCACCTGACCTTCTTTTCCATCAGCAAGATTCTATGCTTTTGAATTACCTGCAAGCAAGACATAGACAGATAAGTGCTAGAAAAGATTTCTTGTGCAGTCCTTACCCTAGCTCCACACATGTAGCTGTTCCAAGTAGTAATTCCAGCTTTGTGGCATTTGTGTTGCTTGATTGACAGGCTGTTTTTTTCACAGTAAGCAAGCCAACCCAACCATGGAGACTCCTGCAAATAAAATTGAAGAGAACAGGCAAGTTCATTGGTGAGTTTAAAAGAGTTTTTAGCTTTGAACCAGGCCCTCCACATTCTGCAAACTAAGGGACTACCAAAAGGGGTGATGGGATGAGGGGAAGTTATAATGTCCCAAAGGTTGAGATTTTTCCAGGCCCTGTAGTCAGAAAGACATAATCTAGCAATATTTCTTTTTAGAAGGCAGGCCCAAACATCATTACAGTCAATACATCTCAGAATCCATTTAGAAGCCAAGTTGTCTGCCATTTTCACAGGATTAATAATGCCCAATCCACCTTGATGTTTAGGGAGACAGCACACTTTCCAGGCCACTTTGGGGACTTTTTTTTATCAGGCTTGCTTCCCCATAGGAAGTTCCTGGCTAGACTGATAACATGTCCAAGTTGCTTATTAGAAGGAGACCAACAAGCCAAGAAATAGACCAATTTTGGAAGAATGTAATGATTTAGAACAAAATTTCTATGAGGGAGGGAGCTATTAGTATCATACCAGTATGTCAAGTGTTTTTTAAACCTTTCAACCACCCAATCCCACCTTTGAGCAAAAGAAATCTGGAAACCCATGGGAATCCCCAACAATCTAAAAATCTCTCCATCTTTGATAATGCTGCATCCAAGTCTAGAAACACATTCAGGAGTATAATCATTAGAAGCTTTAAATCTAGTTTTGGAATGGTTAACTTTGGAACCACTAGCAAGACAAAAAATCTCTAAACATTCCAGGAATTTGTTCACAGAAAGAGCATCAGCATTTAGCATAACATTAGTATCATCAGCAAACATTTGAAGCCCAAGAGGGGAAGGGGAGTTAATCACATTGATCCCTTTTATAATACCATTGTTCATAGCATCTTTAACAAGCCAACCTAAAGCATCACTAGCAATAGCAAAGAGCAAGGGAGCAAGAGGACAACCTTGTCGTATGGATCTCCTAAGAGTAAAGGGATCAGATATGTGGCCATTGATGGCAACTCTAGAACAAGCATTGCCAAAAAGAGTGCTAATATTTCTGATGAGTCTTCTGCCAGCTCCCAAGTCTTGAAGAGATTGGAGAATAAAATCCCATTCAATTCTATCATAAGCCTTGTCAAAGTCAATCTTGAAGAAATAAAAATTTTGGCCCAGGTCTTTAGCATTGTCTATGCCTTCCCAAAGAGAAATGATAGCATCAAGGATGTATCTACCTTTGATGAATCCTTTTTGCTCAGGGAGGATAAAGTATTTCATCATGGGACTGAGTCTTCTGGCTATGGTGGAAGCTATAATCTTGTAGATGGTGTTGAGGCAAGTGATAGGTCTCCAATTATTGAGGTCATCTTTATTTCCCCTTTTGTGAATGAGTCTGATTACACCAGTGTTTATGTGACAAGGGAGAAATCCTTTGCTAGAAGCCTCTTCCCACACCAAGAGAATATAAGGAGTAAGAAAATCACATAGAAGTATGAAGAATTCATTTGGCAATCCATCAAATCCCGGAGACTTACAGGGTTTCAATTTATAAATGGTTTCTTTGATCTGACCGGCAGTGAGGGGCAGGTCCAGGATGGGAACCAGGCTTTCAGGAATCATTTTTTTCCTTTTTAGAGCAATAGTAGCTCTGGCCCTCCGGATGTCCTCCCCCCACTTGGGAGTACCAGAGAAAACATCCATAAAGAAGCTTTTAGCCTCCTGTAGAGTCTCTTCAATATTTAAAAGTGTGACCACCTTCTTTCTTTTTCAAATTGGGAATGAAGTCCCTGACTTTATTTTTTTTCAAAAGAGAGAACATATGGTTGTTGTTCCTGTCCATTTTCTCACTCCAAAATTCTTTTGATGAGGCAAGGGAGTAACTAGCTTCAAGATAACTTTCCTTGCACAATCTCAAATGTAACCTTTGAAACTCTTGAGAAGTAACATCTAGAGCTTTAAGCTTATCCACAATAGCTCTATTATATCTTATAGCTCTACACTCTTTGGCTTTTTGCTTAAAGTGGGTAAAAACCACCTGCACATCTTTAACCGCTTGGTGTGATTCTTGTGTCCGTTCTTCATTGATAAATCAAAAGAGCTTTTGTTCGCTATGGAAAGATTGAAGAATCTCTGGAGTCTGGAGTTGACTTTAGATCAGTATTCCCTGGCGGTCCCTTCTAATATCTATCATTGCGTGAGTCGAGACGCCTCTCTCTCTCTCTCTCTCATGGGAATTCCGGATTGTTGTTTGGGTTTGCCTGTTATGGAGTCGGGGAGCCGGGACGTCTGGAATGACATAGCGGTCGATCTCCTCTAGGGCTCCGACTTCGAACCGCACAGAAGGAACGAGAGGACGAGCAGAGAAAACAAAGGATCTTGGCTATGGCATCCGGTGACTGTTTCTATCGTATTGTATCTTCATGCTTGTGGCTGTGTATGTGCTGTCTTTTCAACCTGTCAAATTCCCTACCAGACATCGGAGGAGAACCAGGGAGGACAACCTCGCCCGGAACCCAAGTCTCATCTCCGCCTCCATTGACTGTCTCATCTCCTTCCACACTTAATAATGTCGTCATGGGCAATCTTAGTTCACCTCCACCAACAGAACCTGCGCCTCCATCGCCACCTTCGACCCCGTCCCTGTCTCCGCCTCCACGTGCAAATGAACCACCACCCCCGTCACCGCCAATCGCATCACCACCGGCTCTAGCTTCACCGCTTCCTACAACGAAAGCTCCCAATTTAGGCGCCGATACTTCAAACACTGTAGGCAAAGTGACTGGCATCGTCCTCGTCTCCCTCGCAGGTATTCTTCAGGGATTGATTGCAGCTTTTCTTCTTTTCAAGCGTCGACAAATGGTGAAGGACGCATCCCGCTTTAAAGAGCGTCTTCATCCTCCAGTTGCCTAATCGCATCCTGCGTGAACGGCATCAGAGTTCATGTTTCCTTTTCTAGTCTTTGAATAACGTCGATCATTTTGCCTGTGTGTAAGCCATGGGAACACGACAGAAGATCCCAGAAACGATATAGAACATGAATTTGAAATACTATAGTGTCAACATTCATAGCGTCCAGTATAATTGTATGACTCTTGACAGAATATGTAGCATTGCGATCGTCGACTACAACACCAGCAAGAAGGTCGAATCAAAGCTTCTGTACAGAATGGTTGTTCTTTAAGGCTGGACCAGAAGATCCAATGAGTTCATGTGGATGCACAAATCTGATAATCTGCGCATGCCGAATGCATAGATCCCACTCGGAGCTGCTGATGGAGAAGAGAGTGTCCTCCGCATAGCATGGTGGATATCAAATAAACAATGGTTAGCCCTCTCCCGTTTTCTTTCTCTCTCCTTGACGCACGCATGCGCGCACACACAGACACTCCAACCATCATGTTGTGGAGGAAGAAATTTGCATCTACACTCTGTTAAAATAGCGTACATAGCTGCAGAAGTACCCAACTAGTCACTATGTAAAGGACTGGGATTTTAAGAGACAGACTAAAACTTGTATGTATATCGACTCAATTTTTAGGAATGAAGCTTTTTCTTTTGGAGTGTTAAATCTGATTTTTTTTTTTCATCGTCTCATCTTATTCAACGTTTACCTTTATACTGACGTTTATACTGGTGCTTATATCGATGCCAAAACAAAAATACATTCGTGTATTTGCACCAATATAAGTATAAGGTTTGATATACTTCTCATATGTTGTAATGTTTCATACAAAATTCAAAAATATGCTTCCTTTTTTGTCCTTTTTTTTGCACTGATGTAGAATGTTTTTTTTTACACTTAAATGCCGCTCATCAGTTTTTCTTTCTTTAAAACTTGCATGATACGCTAAAAAGACGAAGTGATGAACATAGAAAGAGACTACATGATTTTCTCTGTTTGCTATTGCATATAAACCAAGAGTGTACAACCTCCCTCTCCTCTTTCTACAATATGGATGGGGCAACTACTCAACATTGGCACCAACGAAACATATAAAGCTTTCTACTTAGATCTTCTATTTATTTTCTTTTATATAAAATAGCTTCATGGGTCTTAGAAGATTATTTAGAACCTTATTAGAAATGCTTATAAAACACATCAACTTTAAAGGCTTACTAACTGTGCGAATTCAAGAATTACACTTTTGCTAAATAATTGTTGTGCACATGAGATAGAAAGAGACAAAGAGAAAGATAAACATCCTATGGTGCCTGAAAAGCAGATATTTTTTACAAGTGGATATTTTTCTACCTAATAGGTATAAAATGAGGGATTTTTCAATCTTTTTTTGTTTTGGATAGACACCAAAGTCGGTCACACATGTTTCTTTCCATATCTTCCAAAGTAAACAAGAACTAATCAATCACGTGAATGCACATAGTCCCACGACAACTTCAATGCATATGGTGGAGAATGAAGTGTTTCATCTTTAGCCGTTTTTCCTTTTTGGAAGTTTGGCCGTCGGTCTACCCTTCTAATTTTGAATGGTTTTGAAACCAAACAAGTCATTACCCCTAAGGACCGCGCTAGTCCTCCAATTTCGAGGCTATTTATTAACTCTTACTCAAGATTCTCAACCCCTAGGCCTCCGTCCACATCCCATTGGTCGAGTGGCTCAGACTTTGGTCTCTTTGAGGCAAAGGTTCAGAGTTCAATCTCTGGGCTAAACATGTAATGGATTTGGCCAGTCCAAACGAGTTGAGATCATTTGTAAATCTTGTCTAACTCTTGCTTTGTGAGATACGAGGGGTCCTGCGGGCCACGAATACTATGCCTATTCATCTTTTTAGTTGTTCTTTCAAAGTTAAATCCCGAGGGAGCAAGCGCTTGCCGAACCTCCTTTAAAATAAAAACCCTAGACCTCACAATCCAAGGTCCACACTCACACTCCAAGTTTTCAACCCTGGACCTCACATTCAGAGATCGAGAGTGTTACCACTACACCACGGAGGTTTACAAGCTATACTGAAGTATGTAGTCGAACCTGGGATTTGCACATTCCAAGAAATTTGAATTCAGGAGAACATGTTGATTAATGTCTTACAAAATTTTTCTTTTAAAGGATTTTAACATATTTCATATGGTTTCCATTACACTATTGAAGAAATGAGTGGGCAAAGTGCAAAGGGGCCATCCTTATCACATAAAGAAGGAGTTCATAGCAAAGCCTTTGGACTCTAAGAGAGTAGCACCTAAGGGGCCCCGATATGTCTCAAATCAAGAATCTAAAACTACCTAAAGTCCAAACATGAGGTAAGCCCATGATATTCACACATAAACAATAATACTCATATGCTACTTGCATACCACAAAGATAATGTAACCAACTTGCATGATCCAAAGGGTCTCTTAATCATTGCTGAGAGGAAAGCTTCTCCATACCATGCCTCTTTCTCTACAGTTTGGATGAGGGCCTAAAGTTGGCGGGGGCCTAAATTTGATGAGCGTTTTGCCTGTCAAGGGCCATTTCTCCTACCAAAAATAGGTGATCTCTTCTTGTCAAATGAGAAATTGAGATTGGTACTTTGTATGTGATTTTTCACACATATATGCATCTTATATGTATATATCTTCTATAGATATATCCAAATTTGTAATGTAAAAGGTAGAAGCAACACTTTACATGTCATCTACAAATAGGTGTGGTGTAGTGGAATGCTAGGTGTGGAGTAGTGGAATGCTATGAGGCAAGGGGCTAGGCTCAAGTCTCACTCATTGAACATTTCGAATTTCCTGTGCTCTCAGGAAAAAAGGGAAATATTTTAACTGTCATATGAGCTTTTGTCCGGCCCTTTAAATTTAGGCCCTAACTTAGGCGTGTTTCACATATGGCAAAGTCCCCTCTTTAGGAAAGATATTTGCCAATCATATGTTGCCATATGGAAGCAATATCAAATTTGGACTCGAATAGTGTGGAGTCCCAACTTTTCTCTCCTCCATATCATGGAACATTTTCCAGGAAAATGTTCCGCCACCCCCCTCTCCACCCCAAGCTATTTGTCTTTGTCACGTATGTATTTGGCATAGAAAAAAGGATTATCAGATCTGTGTTCCGAAGTCCCATGTGTGAACCCAGCCTTAGTCTCTTCCGAAGCCCCTGTGTGAAGCCAGCCTTAGTCTCTGAATCTACAATCTGAACGCGCATTTTCATTCTGTGAATCCTTCACAGCTGTGCCCGTTCTTCGTTGATAAATAAATTTAGTCTTTCTTCGCCATGGAAAGACTGGGTAATCCGGGGGGTTGACCTTTGATGAGTACATCCCGCTGTTGCGCTGTATCGTCGTTGCGTCGCTAAGCCTGATCCTGCTCGCGTGAGTCTATCTCTCTCCTGCGATTTCCGAGTGGTTGCTTCGCTTGTATGCCATGGGAGTCTTCAATTCTGAACGTCTCATTTGAGGCGACGCTCGATCTCCTGTAGGGCTGAGACTCCTAAACACACAGAAGGAACGACGAAGGACGACGAAGGAAACGCATAATCTTGGATATGGCAAATGGTGACTCTACATATCTTATTGTTTCATCGTGCCTGTGGCTGTGTATTTGCTTTCGTTTCTGCGTTGATCGAGGTAGTGCGGATTCTCCACCTTTAACCCTGGTGGGTACCTTAGAACTCAGGTATCAAAACAAATCGGCGCCACCTCCGTCTCAGGACAGTGAATCATCTTCTTCCTCAGTACCTAAAGGAAAGAAAGGCAGTCCAAGTCCAGCTCCATCACCATCACCTCCGCTAACACCTTCCCCCTTTCTCAAAAACGACGGTTACAATAAAACTGATCAACCTGCACAACAATCACCTGGACCTGGCGAACTCAATACACCTCCAAATTACACCCCGATAAATCCAGTATCCCCGTCAGCGCCCTCCACATCGCCGCCACCTTCATCTGCTCCTAAACAGAAAGTTTTCGATTCCAGCGGCGACGATTTAAGCACGAGAGGTAAAGTTTCTGGCATCATCCTCGTCGCAATGACTTGTTTGGCATGCTTCAAGCTGAAGATAAGCTTGATGGGACTAACTATCTGATGTGGTCTTACATGATGAAGCATGTTCTTGTTGCAAAAGAAATTTGGAACATAGTGGTAGATGTAGATCCAAGACTGACAAGTGCTCCTACTTCACAGTCTACTGTCATAGATGGAGCTTCTTCTTCGAGTACAGTGGTTTCTCCTTCTCCACCTACATACGTGTTACCGTTAGTGTCCATGTGAAAGGCCAAATGGCCACCGGACACTTCTTTGTATATGTTCTTTAATAAAACATATAGTGGCCTGGTCAGTCACAGACTGTAAGTTCGACCGCATTTGTAAGACCTAAGAAGTCTGTCTTCGTGCTCACTGTGTACTGCGTTTTTCTGCGTATTCTACAACATCTGTGCGGAGTACTGTGTGTGGCGTCAGGAGCTCGGTTTTCTACTCCGAGCATATCGTTGTGGAGCTCTGGAGAAGGAGAGTCCAGTGTGGTGCACGCCACGAAATACTTCACTGGTATCAGAGCAGTTCGAGGCAAAAAGCTTTGTTCCCTTTGTGCGAGCGAAGCGAGCACCCCCCCCCCCCCCCCCCCCCAGGTTTTCTCCAAGGCTTACGACCAAGGCGGCGACCAAGGCATAGACCTTGGCATACCTTGTCATCCGAGTCACCGAAGTCACCGTTGGCGCCGTTGGCTGCGCGCGAGGGAGGACCTCAACGATCAAGGAATATAGAGGTTCCCGGTACTTCTCGGGAGGTCACCCATCCCAGTACTGTTCCCCCCAGAGCTCGCTTAACCGCGGCAATCTCTTGCCACTAAGCTACACTCTTGTGGTGTTTGAAGAAGGGGAAAGACTAAGGTTGACATTACCTTGAACAAGTTTTGGTCCCTCAAAGCTTCATTTTTGCTTTTAAAGCCTATTTCTGAAGCAATTTTGGGGTGTTTTTGGAGCCATTTCGGAGTACTTTCACACGTAGTTCTCTTCACACAGGTCCAAGAACATCAAGAAGAGTGTTCCTTGTACTTCTCAGACAATAAATATCAACCTTTGGGGCTGTATTTTCAGCCACACTCGTAAAACTACAGGTTTCTCGAGGGGTTTTCAGTTTTGGTGGGAGCAGTCGCTACAAATTTATGTAGGTTTTTAAAGCCTAAAACATCAGAGTTGACAGACACTTGCAGGTGTTATTGGCTAGTTTTTTGGGCTGTGTATTCAGCCTTTCAGTGTCATTTTACTGCATATATTGAGCACATACACACCATGTACGCTTCTGTGGATACCGCTTATGTACGTCCATGTGGGCATTGATATAGCGGTTACGTTCTTTGCATAAAGCCTTTTACGTTTGATAAAGAGGGTCGTGGTGAGGTTTTCTTAACTGGGAGACACCCAGATGTCGGGGTCTCTTCGGTGATGCAGGTGGAAGACTTACCCAGCCTCGCCATAGGAGATGTATGATAGTTGTTCATAGGTGCTCGATAAGCCTAGTTGGCTTCTATTGGGTAACTAATTATATGCAGTGGAGTCAGTGATTCACTATGCAGGTAGACATGTTAGTACTTGTAGTTTTATGATACTTTGACACTGGTCATATGCTAATTTTGCAGAGGATACTCTGGCAAAATTTTTCCAGATTTCTGGTTTAGTCAACTATATAGTGGTCGATTTACTCCTTGATACACTTATTTGTTGGTGTTTGGACTCTTCTAGCTCCATTATCATTCTATTCAGTTCTCTACGATCATGGCATCAGAGGTCTCAGGCACATCCGGTGGATCAGGGTCTAGTGCTAGCGTTCCGAGGAGGAGCTATAACTTGCAGGGCAAAGACCATTTTGAGATCCGAAAATTTGATGGCATAAACTTTGCTCTATGGAAGAATCAGATTAAAGATGTGCTGATTCAAAGAAGGCAATGGAAGCCAGTAAATGGGATTTCAAATAAGCCTGCTGACATGGATGAAGATGATTGGGATGAGTTAGATGAAATGGCCAGGTCTACCATTCGCTTGCACCTAGCAGATAATGTTTACTTTACAGTATTAGACTGTGAAAGTGCAGAGGAGCTTTGGAAGAAGTTATGCAATACATATGAAAAAGAGACGGCATCAAATAAAGTATATCTGATGAGAAAATTATACGACCTTCGTATGAAGGACACAGATAATGTTGTTGCTCATCTAAATGAGTTTGATGCCATATTCTCCCAGTTACAGGCTCAGAAAATGGATATGGACAATGAAATGAAAGCAGTATTGTTGTTATGCACCCTGCCATCATCATGGGATACATTTTGCACAGCTATTAGCAATAGTGCACCAGGTGGTAAACTCGTCTATGATGACATATGTGGAGCACTCTTGAGTGAGGAGATTCGTAGAAAATCTATGGTTGGCACTCAGAGTGGAGATGCATATAATGTTCGTGATTCTTACCAAGGAAAGAATCAACAACGTGGCAGGAGCAAGAACAAGGAAAAGAATGGTCAACGGAATAAGAGCAGAAGTAAATCAAGGAAGAGGGATATTGAATGCCATTATTGTCATAAGAAAGGACACATGAAGAAAGACTGTTATGCATTAAAGAATGCTAAAGGTAAAGGACAGAATGTTGATGGGCATGTTAAACAGTTACCTGCACCATCTACTTCGACTGTGAAGATTGAAGAAATTAATGCTATTTCTGATGATGCTGATGTGTTGACACTTGATAGTACTGTGCCATCTGAGGCACTTATGGCTGATTCTCTTTCCCACACCTGGCTGCTAGATTCTGGTGCTTCTTTCCATGTGACACCACATAGAGAATGGTTCTCTAATTATGCAGCAAAGTCTCTTGGTACCGTGAGACTTGGTGACTCTTACCAGTGTGATGTGGGGATTGGAGATGTGGTTGTGCAGTTCATTGACGGTTCAAAATTTACTATGCATAATGTACGCCATGTACCTCAGTTATCACGCAGTTTGATGTCAGTTGGTCAACTTGATGACCTTGGTTACAAGGTGGTCTTCTATGCTCAGTCCTTTCGTATATCAAAGGGCAATATGGTTATTGCAAAAGGAAGGAAAGTTGGCTCACTTTACCCTTTATTTGTATCACAGAAAGAACACTTGTTAGCTGTTACTGAACAACCTATGGCTTGTATTTGGCATGGTCGTTTGGGCCATATATCTCGTAGTGGAATGGAAAATCTTTCTCGTTCTGGCTACTTACCTGTGTTATCTTTCTCTGATTTTTCATTTTGTGAGCATTGTCAATATGGAAAGCAAACCAGAAATGTGCATAAAACGCACATTGACTCTTCAATTCAGCCTTTAGATCTTGTTCATACAGATGTGTGTGGTCCTATGCCCACTAGGTCCTTAGGTGGTTCTCTTTACTTTGTTACTTTCATAGATGATGCTACTAGAAAAGTCTCGGTACAAAGATTTTGTTATGCTAACAGATGCCGGTGAGCCCTCTTGCTACAAAGAGGCTATGCAGACAGAGGATCATGTCAAGTGGGAGCGTGCCATGAAGAGTGAGTTGGATTCTATTCACAAGAATGGTACTTGGGACTTAGTACCTTTGCCAAAGGGCAGGAAAGCTTTACCATGTAAATGGGTATATAAGCTGAAATTCACATCAGATAGTGCTTCTCCAAAATATAAAGCACGACTTGTTGCAAAGGGTTTTAAGCAACAACATGGTGTTGATTTTGAGGAAATCTTCTCCCCAGTGGTCAAGATGACTACTTTGCGCATGTTGCTTGGATTCGTTGCAATGGAGGACTTAGAGCTAGTCCAAATGGATGTGAAAACAGCTTTCTTGCATGGAGATCTTACAGATGAGATCTATATGGAACAACCAGAGGGTTATGTAGTTCCTGGCAAGGAAAGTCTAGTTTGTAAGCTCAAGAAGAGCTTGTATGGACTTAAACAGTCTCCTAGACAATGGTACCAAAAGTTTGATGCTTTTATGAAGTCCCAAGGCTATTCTCGGAGCAATGAGGATCATTGTCTCTACACAAAGAGATGTTCTGATGGCAGCTTGATATGCTTGATACTTTATGTCGATGATATGTTGATTGCTGGGAAGTCCTCTTATGATTTGTCAATTCTCAAAAAGAAGTTGAGTCAGACATTTGATATGAAGGATTTGGGGGATGCCAAACATATTCTTGGCATGCACATTACTCGTGATAGGAGTAAAAGATGCATATACTTGTCTCAAAGTGAGTACATATCCAAAGTACTTCATCGATTCAATATGCAGGGTGGAAAGGCATTGAGTACACCTTTACCCACATATGTGAAATTGAGCAAGGATGACTGCCCCAAATCAGATGAGGAAAAGGAATTCATGACCAGAATTCCCTATCAGTTTGCTGTTGGTAGTCTCATGTATGCTATGGTAGCTACGAGACCAGACATTGCATTTGCGGTGGGAGTTGTGAGCAGATATATGTCTAATCCTGGCAAGAAACATTGGGAAGCGGTCAAAATGATTTTGAGATATCTGAGTGGCACTAAGGACAAGTGTCTATGCTTAGGTAGAGGGAAAGCATCCATTATTGGTTACACAGATTCTGACTATGCTGGTTGTGTAGACAATCGTAAGTCTACATCAGGGTACATTTTTCATTTTGCTGAGGTGCTATCTCTTGGAGATCTCGTCTTCAAGAATGTACAACTGTTTCCACCACAAAAGCAGAGTATGTTGCAGCAAGTGAGGCATGTAAGGAAGCACTGTGGCTTTCTCGTCTTGCTTGTGATATGGGTTTGCCTCAGCATGTACCTCACTTGCTCAGTGATAGTCAGAGTGCCATTGCTTTGGCTAAGAATCCGGTCTATCATGCAAAGACCAAGCACATTGAGGTGAGGTATCACTTCATTAGAGATTGCTTAGCCACTGAGAGCATTATTCTTGAGAAGGTTCACACTCGAGATAATGCTGCAGATGCTTTGACTAAAGCTCTACCACAGGATAGCTTTCGACACTGTTGTCACTTGATGGGGGTTACTTGATTCTTGATCTTACACAGTCACTTGTATACTGTGTAACATGCCCATCAGGTGGGAGGTATAGTTTGTATACTTACACTCAGCTATTCTTTATCATTCTTTCTTTTTTCTCCCATAGTTACTCTGGCCATATTGGCCTTTAGTGGGAGATTGTTACCGTTAATGTCCATGTGAAAGGCCAAATGGCCACCGGACACTTCTTTGTATATGTTCTTTAATAAAACATATAGTGGCCTGGTCAGTCACAGACTGTAAGTTCGACCGCATTTGTAAGACCTAAGAAGTCTGTCTTCGTGCTCCTTGTGTACTGCGTTTTTCTGCGTATTCTACAAAATCTGTGCGGAGTACTGTGTGTGGCGTCAGGAGCTCGGTTTTCTACTCCGAGCATATCGTTGTGGAGCTCTGGAGAAGGAGGGTCTAGTGTGGTGCACGCCACGAAATACTTCAATACGAGCAGCTTAAATGTGATGGAAAAGATGCTCAAGCTCATGCTTTGATTGCGGTTTCACTAAAGTGTCATATAGTTCCACACATTCGGTCATGTTCTACATCGAGACAAGCATGGGACACTCTTGCTTCTTTGTATGCCATGCATAATGAAGCACGTGTTGCATACTTGAGGAAGCAACTTGAGGATGTATGTATGGCTAAAAATGACCCAATGGATGCGTATGTGACACGCATCAAGGACTTAAAAGAGCAATTGGCAAAAATAGATGAGATCATTCTAGATGCATCACTCATTTCTATGTTGTTGAAAGGATTATCAGAATCTTTACAAAGCTTTGCCACTACACTTCGTTTGGTTGCAAAAGGAAATCCTAATATGTATGCATTTGATGAGATTGTGTCTCTTCTTTTGCAAGATAGCAATCTAGAGTGAATAGGAGTGGTTTGATTGAGGGAACACAAGCACTTGCTATCTCACAAAAGGGGAAAAGCAAGTATGGTTCAGCTTTGGGTTCATCAAAACCAAAGCCTCAACCTTCCTCTTCCACTCATTCCTCTAATGATGGTGATTTGCAAAAGAAGAAGAGATGCAAATATTGTCGGAAGACTGGTCATACTATTGATGAGTGTAGAAATCTTGCTAAACGCAATGAAAAGAAGAAGGAATCTAGCATGTCTATTGTTGAAAATTTAGCAAACGCAAAGAATGATGAAGCTAACATGGCTCAAGATTTTTGGGCATGTGTTGTTACATGCCATTATGATGCTTCTTGCAGTCTAAATGTATGGTTGTGAGTGAGGCTCATTCGGATTGGTTCTTTGATAGTGGTGCTTCAAAGCACATAACATCATGCAAAAGATTTTTTGCCTCTTTGAAAGATGCACCCAAAGGAGGACATGTGGTGTGTGCAAACAATGTCTCTCATCCTCTCATTGGAGTAGGAGAAATTGAGCTTATGGCTACAAATGGAGGTGTGATTCTCTTGAAAAATGCATTGTATGTGCCTGGTATTAAGAAGAACTTAATTTCAGTTCAGTTGATTGCCAAAGCTGGACTTCATGTACACTTTGTTGATGATAAGTGTATGGTTCATGATTTCAGCAATGGCGATGTGATTGTGATGTCCGGTACATTATGTAATGGTTTGTATCGCATGGATACATACAAGAGGGATGCCTCAAATGCCTTGGTTGCTCATACTTCTTCCATGGTTGAAATGGAGCTTTGGGATGCTCATTTTGGTCACTTGAACTTCAATAGTTCGCTTCACTTGCAAAAGAAGGACATGGTTGTTGGTTTGCCTACACTTGAGTCCATCTAAAAGCATGCATGTGAAGGTTGCATTCTTGGAAAAATACATCGTGCTTCTTTTCCAAAAGATAGTCATACACACACTACAAGAAAATTGCAACTTGTTCATAGTGATGTATGTGGTCCCGTCAAGACTCCATCTTTTGGGAAGCATGTATATTTTGTTACCTTCATTGATGATGCTACTCGCCATACATGGGTGTATCTTATGAAAGCAAAGAATGAGGTATTTTCATGCTTCAAAGCATTTTTAGCTATGGCTGAAAATTTTTCTTCACAAAAGCTTTTGACTCTACGTATGGATCGTGGTGGTGAATACATGTCACATGAGTTTAATGCTTTTCTTTGTGAGAGAGGTATTTCACACCAATTTACGGTGCCATATACACCTCAACAAAATGGTGTTGCTAAGCGTAAAAATAGAACTCTACTTGAAATGGCACAATGTATGGTTAAAGGAAAGCATCTTCCTCATAAGTTTTGGATGGAATCGGTCATGTGTAAAAATTATGTGTTAAATTGCTGCCCTACAAAAGCATTGAGAGTCATCACTCCTTATGAGGCTTGGAATGGTCATAAGCCTATGGTTAGTCATATGCGTGTGTTTGGTTGTTTGGCATATGCTCTTGTGCCATCAAAACAACGTCACAAACTTGATGACAAGGCAAAGAAATGTATATTTGTTGGTTATAGTGTTGAAATTAAGGTATATCGATTGTACCATCCATTGAAAAACACCATTATTGTGAGTCAAGATGTGGTATTGGCTGAAAATTCAGTTTTTCCTCTACTTGAATGCAAAAAATAGCCAATAGTTAGCTCACAAGATGTGTTTGATACACTCATGCCTTTGTTCTAAAATGGTGCCTTTGACTACGGCCATGTAGATCAGCCAACTGAGGTTCAAAGGGATGAGAAATTCCAGCCAAATAGGGCTGAAAATGTAGAGAATCTCCAGCCAAACATGGCTGAAAATTTTCAGCCAAAAATTGTCAAAACTGCTAGAAATTTCCAGCCACATATGGCTGACCATTTGTGTCAAAATATGGCTGAAATTGAGCATGAAATTCAGCCCATGCATGATGTAGATGTTGAAGATGTATTACATAATGAACTCATGTCTATCAAGAGTGCACAATCTATGCTAACGTGGATGAAACAAACTTTGTAGGACAAAAAATTGAATGTACCTTTACTCGGTAGAACAAGATCCAGCTCTCACCATGCATCAAGTAATTTTGTGGATTATTCTCTTATTTCTATAGCATACGAATGAAGAGCCACTTTCTTTTGAAGATGCATGTGATGATCCACAATGGGTGAGTGCTATGCAATCAGAAATGGATTCCATACATAGGAATGGTACTTGGGAGTACATGAATTTCCAAAAGGAAAGAATGCCATTGATACAAAGTGGGTTTATAAGATTAAGAGAAAATCTGATCGTAGCATTGATCACTACAAAGCTAGATTGGTTGCTAAAGGATATGCACAAAAATATGGCATTGATTATGAAGAAACATTTGCACCTACTTCATGCATGACTACCATTTGTACTGTGGTTGCATTGGTTGCCCATCCAGGTTGGAAAATGCATCAGTTGGTCATAAAAACAGCCTTCTTGAATGGTGATTTACAAGAAGAGGTTTATGTGAAGCAACCTCCTAGATTTGATATGAAAGGGAAAGAGAATATGGTTTGTCGCTTGCATAAAGCCTTGAATGGTCTCAAGCAAACTCCACGTGCATGGTATGATAAAATCCATAAGCACTTGATTGCTCTTGGCTTCATATGTAGTCCGATTGAAAGCACACTCTATGTATGCAAAAATGGGGCTGATCTTATAGTGCTTGTTCTTTATGTCCATGACATACTCTTGACTGGGTCATGTGATGCAAAAGTTGACATTCTTATGGCTGATTTGTAGCATACTTTTGATGTCACTTATCTTGGTCTTTTGAGCTACTATCTTGGCATCCACTTTGTATCCATTGAGGGGGAAATTGTTATGCATCAAGCAAAGTATGTTGAAAAACTACTTCAATCTTTTGACTTTGAGGATTGCAAGCCAGTTTCCACACCAGTTGAGATAGGGTTCAGGTTCTCTGTTGATGATTCAAGTGATGCATTTGACACTTATCTTTATCAACAAGCTATAGGATGTCTTATATATGCATGCAACACAAGGCCACATATACAGTATGTAGTTTCCCAGTTGAGTCGATTCATGCATAGCCTTGGCACTAAGCACTAACAAGCGGTGAAGCATGTGTTTAGATATCTTTGAGACACTTTGACCTTAGGTCTCTTTTATGGCAGAGATGTTCAGCCATGGTTGCATGCTTTTACAGATAGTGATTGGGCTGGTTGTTATGATACTCGTGGGTCCACTAGTGGTAATTTTTCTTTTTCCTTGGAGACTCGTGCATATCTTGATTGAGTAAGAAGCAACCTACAGTGGCAACATTGATTTTTGAAGTTGAGTATAGGGCAATTTTCATAGCTAGAGTGGAGTGTATATGGTTGAGATGCCTATTGATGGATCTTTTCATGGAGATTGATGCTACTACGCATATTCTCACTAATAGTCAGAGTGCTTTGGCTGTTACACGAAACCCAATGTTTCATGCACGGACCAAACATATTGAGGCGCATTATCACTATGTGAGAGAGAGCCTTCATGCACGAGATATTGATTTGGTATATGTGCCTACACAAGATAATGTGGTAGACATATTCTCCAAAGCTCTTCCATGGGAAAAGTTTGAAGCTTTTCGCAAAGCTTTATGCTTATTACCTTGTGGGGGCTGATCTGTCACTCCCTGTATGTGTTCACATCATTCGCTCTAGGGGGGTTTGTTACACTTATGTGTTACTTGTTGGTGCAGGACAATCAACAATTGATGTTTTGATATGGAAATGAAGCCAAGGATTTGAGAAGAGAACAAGTTGTGAAGCATGAAGGAAGGACATATTCAGAAGCTGAAAGATGTGTACACATATGTACATTATTTCAGAGATAGTTCACTTATATCTTTGAGTAGTCAAAAGCTTGTAAAATTTTTGTATATATATACTATGAAAAATGTTGGGGCAAGTTTGAGAGAGCATGAGAATAGAGTAATCAGAAGTTCTATGAGTCATTAGACATCTTAGAAGTGAGTTAAGACTCTCTCATCACTCAGTTGTAAATTTCTCTGAAATGAAGAAAATGTTGCATCCGATATTTCTGAGTTTTCTCCTTCTGTGTTAGATATTTTGTGAAATGCTTTTGTACAAGTCTAATTCTATAGGTGATTGACCTCTGTACAAATTTTCAGCTTCCAATTGTGATCAGGCTAAGAGAATTGAGTGTAGGAACATTTGCATATGTAAATGAGAAGAAGTGAAGTCACAGGAGGCGCAAAATTTGATACGAATGTTTTGGTCAGTTCTCCTTCCACAGTGTAAAGTTTTGAGCAAGCAAGCACTCAATGTTTAAGTTGGAAGGTAAGCTATCTATGGCTAAAAGCATTTGCATAAACGGGTTCTAGATTGAGAGAACCAAGTGTTAAAAGTTATAGGTGTCTGAATCGACATCTCAGAAGAGTAGTTTTAGACATAGGTGACTTGTTAAGTTGATTTCTCAAGATCTATTGAATCTTTTGGAGTGATTCAACTTGGAGAAGGTGTGAAATCTATAGGCAACATCTCATACAAAGTTTTATAAAAAACTTTACGCATTTGATAAGGCAATGCGTGAATTATGTGCAACATACTTTCTATGTAATCTCCTTCTTCATAGTTTGTTCAAGAATTTGACAATTGAGTATGGATCTTCTAAAATAGGTGAAGGTTTGAGTTATTCTTGTTATAGAGGTGCTCTAAATACAAGAGTAACTTGTTCTTTTGCAGATTAACACTCTCCATCAGTGGTATCAGAGCAGGAAGCATCAGAATTGAAGAAAGGAGGATCCTGGCTGTTGTAGCTGCAAAGAATTTAACATCTGAAGGTTCAAAAGGTGAAATCTTGAGAGCAAAGCTTGAGAAGGAGGTCATACGACATCAAGAAAGACAAAAGTAGTATCATTCGAAGTAAAGGTACATCTATTACTCATAAAGGTTGAAGAATTTAATACACAGGTGAAGAAAGGATGGGAGATTCTCTTCAAATAGAGAAGTTGGATAGAGAGAACTATCCAACATGGTCAATGAGGATGGAAGCTCATCTTATGAGCAAAGACTTGATATCTTACATTACAAGTGAAGAAGAAAAGCCTCAATTCAGAGATCCTAGTGTTCCAACTAGGGACGAATTATCAGATTTGAAGAATTGGATGAAGAGAGATGCTCAAGCTAGGAGCATTATCTATATGGCAGTCAATGACTACTTGCTACCTCACATTGGAGGTCTTGAAAGTGCAAGTGATATATGGAATGCTTTGGAGGAGCATTTCCAAAATACCACAAAGTCTAGGAAGGCATCCTTGTGGGCAGAATTTACCACATTCAAGAAGAAGGCCTCTCAATCCATCTCAGATTATGTAGCAAGGATGAAAGATATTGCAGATGCATCAGGAGCTCTTGATGAAGACATTGAGGAGGATAAATTGGTAAGGCAAATCCTTACAGGTTTGAGAGGTGATGACAAATGCAAGCCATTCATTTTGTCTACTGAATTATCACTTGATCATTTCACTCCTGGTTTAAATCACTTGCTAGGTCACATGCTAAACTTTGAGGAGGATGTCAAAGGAGAAAGTGATAAAAGTGTAGGTCCTACAATGTATTCAAAGGATAAGAAGAAAAATAGCAAAGGGAAGCAACAAGAAAATGAAGATGAGGGCACAACTAGCCAAGCTAACTTCTTAAGAGGAAAAGGAGGTGGCAAAGGTAGAGGAAGAGGCAGGAATAATAAAGATGGAGTCAAAGCTTGCTGGATTTTTGGTAAGACAAATCACTTAGCTAATGATTGTTGGCATAATACTCAGAGTAATGGTGGATATAATCAGAACTTTAATTCAAGAGGAAGAGGTGGCAAAAATCAAAGAGGTAATTTCAGAGGTAGAGGTAGTAGGGGTTACTTTGGAAGAAACGCAGGTAGAGGATTCCAAAGTCAACAATGCAGTAATACCTACTATAATTATGCTTTAGATTAGAAGGAGGATTCAACATTGATAATGAATGCAACTTGTGAAAGGAAAAGTGAAGACCAAAGAGTCTTCTACATTGACTCAGGGTGTAGCAATCACCTGAGTGGTAACATAGCATTGATGGCTGATTTGGAAAATAAGGTAACTAATCATGTAGTTCAAACAGGTGACAATACAAAGCAAAATGTGAAGTCAATTGGATCAATGAAGGCCAAGGATGGTAGCACCTTATTGAGTAAGGTCTTGTATGTTCCTACAATTCCTAAGAATCTGATAAGTGTAGGACAAATTGTTGAAAAGGGTTATGAAGTTAGGTTTACTAATGAAGGAGTGTTTGTGGAAGACCCTAGTAATGGGTATAAACATATTGTTTCAGGGAAGAAAGAAGGAAGATTGTTCACATTGAAGATCCAAGGTAATGTTGGTCATGCCTTGTTCACTTATGGAGGACATAAGATCTTTGAGTTAGATATTTGGCACAAGAGGCTTGGACATTTCAATGAAAGAGGTATCAAAGATATGATTAACAATTGTTCAGTGCTTGGATTGCCTAATGTTGCAGGTCAACATATGACATACAGATGTGAGACATGTCAATTAGGTAAGGCTCATAAGCAATCTTACTCCAAGCATGGTTTTATGTATTCAGAGAAGCTTGAGTTGGTACACACAGATGTGTGGGGACCATCAAAAGATTTCAGTATAAATGGATCAAGGTATTATGTGATTTATGTTGATGATGCTACCAGATGGATCACTATCTATGTGATCAAAGATAAGTCAGAAGTATTCAATACAGTCAAACATTATCATGTGTATGCAGAGAGAATTACAGGTCATAAGTTGAAGAGACTAAGGTCCGATGGAGGGGGAGAGTATTTCTCTAATGACTTCAGTGATTACTTGTGGAATGTAGGTATAAAAAGGGAAATTACTTGTAGGTACTCTCCTCAACAAAATGGTGTAGCAGAGAGAAGAAATAGAACTCTTGTTGAGTTTTCAAGATCCATGACGAAGGAGAAAAATTGCCCAAATTATTTGTGGGTTGAGGCTGTAAATACAGCTACTTATTTGGTCAATACGTTACCATGTAAAGCTTTGTAGGGTATGACACCATATGAGGCATGGTGGGGTAAGAGACCTACATTAGACCATTGCAAAGTATTTGGATGTTTGGGATATGCATTTGTGCCATCACAATTAAGGCACAAATTGGAACCTAAAGCTGAAAAATATGTATTCATTGGTTATGATGATAAGCAGATGGGATATAGGTTGTGGAGTCCATCCACAAGACAATTCCTTGTATCAAAGGATGTTACATTTGATGAGCAAGGTACTTGGTATGCAGGTACAATCAATATTAATACAGGTGATGAAGAAGTTGTCAGTCAAAAGAAAGGTAAATCAAAGGTTCAGATATTTGATGAAGAGGAGAATAATGAAGTGCAGGTTGAAGTTGAAGAAATGCCAAGATTTGATCCTGAGTGTGATGAACCAGAAACCTCAAGGAGTGGAGAACTCAGATGGTCATCAAGACACAAGTGGCAACCTACAAGGTATAGCTATGACACTTCTTTTTTGGCTACCAAAGATTATGCTTACATGATAAAGGCAGATGAAGACCCTTCTACATATGAAGAGGCAAAAGGTAAGGAAAATTGGGAGAAAGCTATGCAGGAAGAATATGATGCATTGATGGAGAATCAAACATGCGATTTGGTTCCTAAACCAAATAGTCAGAAGATCATTGGATGCAAATGGGTCTACAAGACAAAGAGGTTTGTAGATGGAAGTGTGTCTAGGTATAAAGCTAAACTTGTTGTGAAAGGGTTTGCTCAAACATATGGTATTGATTATGATGAGACCTATAGTCCTGTGGCAAAGATGACAACCATCAAGACACTCATAGCTATTGCTGCAAACACTGAGTCATAACAAACGAGAACAAAGACATGTTCTCCTTTAGAAATTGCAAAAGTATGCTAAAAACAAGGAAAATTAGCCTATTTTCAATTGTTCCATAGAAATGATAAGGTCCATTTTAATTAGGGCATGAAAATCATATGCTTTTATTTCATGATACTTTGTCTCAATCTTTATTTCAATTTTTGTTCATAAAAACATGCTATATTCGACATTACAAATTCCAATTAGAACTTTAACGAATCTTAGATGATTAAAAGTACATGATTTCATGAAAATGGAACTTGAAAAGTAATTCATTTTATTTCAAGCCCACATAAAGCATAATTTTATGCCATTTTAAAAAGGGATTAGAATACGTCTACGAAGGATGCATTTTCCATGATGTTTTAAGACTTTTATGTGAAAAATAAGAGTGAATCATATAAGGAAGTCAACGCTCGCTCTTGACAATACAAAGCATAATCATACAACAATTAGGTGGTCATATATGTGTACTAGTAATAATAGCCAATTCTTCCAAAAAAACACCATGAGATCAAAATGAAATAGATGAGATTAAATTGACTATACATATTGAGAGAAAACACCATGCATATCATCATACATGATTCTTTGATGTCTAATAATCCAAATGAAAGAGACTTTATTGTTCATCGTTGCACATTCTATGAAATAAATCTATTAGTTTTTACATGCTAAGAGACTTCAATAAAACTTTGTTCAAGTTACGTTAATCAAATACTCTAAGACATTGCTTTTTTCCTTGCCCCGAGTCTTTATCCTTTGAAAAATCGCATTTCTCCTCTCTCTGAGCATTATCATGGTCAAAGTTAAAAAGTAAGACAATATATCACGTTTGATATTACTTTGTGAGAACATATTGCATGCATTGAAAGCGAAATGTGTAGTCTTTTTTACTTTGTTAAAGTGAAAACTATACTTTTCAGCGAGAAGTCGATGCCTGGCATCGACTTCTCGCTGAAAACTATACTTTTCAGCAAGAAGTCGATGCCTGGCATCGACTTCTCGCTGAAGTCGATGCCTGGCATCGACTTCTCGCTGAAGTCGATGCCAGGCATCGACTTCTTGCTGAAAAGTATAGTTTTCCGCGAGAAGTCGATGCCAGGCATCGACTTCTTGCTGAAAATGAAAGAAAAAATGTAAAATTCACTTTTTTCTCGCTGAGAAGTCTACACCAAGGTGTTAATGATCATCTATACTTTGTGGGCATGGAAAGAAAACATGAGGTAAAATTATCTTCTAACGCACTCTATTAGTCGTGCCTCCCTCTGGATTTTGAGTATGCTTTGTTGTTAGTGAATTTTAGTCATCGTTAGTGAGAAGTGATCCACTCACGAACATCGATGCTCCAAATAAAGAGAGAAGAGAGCCTATCTATGCCACCTACAAGTTACACAATCCACACATGCTAATGAGTGATGAGCTTCCCTCTATACTTCCATACCAAAGATATATGCACATAGAAGGTGTTTGGCAAGAATCACAGAAGTGGAGATAGTCTCTCTCAATCCTCATTACTGCACTTTGATTCCCTTTTGCATGCACAAAGAGGTGTGATTATATTATCCATAATCAAAGCCTTGCCACAGACTATCTATTTGTGCAATAATGAACAACATAGCCTCATTTGTTTTACTCTAATTTTCAGTGAGATTCCAATGTCTCGCATGGACATCTTTCCAAAATCTATATTTGTTGCTCTAAGAAAGTATGGAATATATATTTCCATTAAAAAAATCTAGAAGGAAGAGTATGATGTAAGTGTTGATGTGTGAAACATAAAAAAAAAGAACTAATGTGACACTAGGCAACCTCTATGGTCACCATTAACTCATTTCCACTCAAAACATTGAGAAATGATAGCCAAAACCAAGAAGTTTACTTCTTCAGATTTTTCTAGTCACTAAAATGAAATACCTTCAGTATTTTGATAATTTCTCTTAGCTCAAGTATTATTTCCCCAAGATCTTTGGATGGATGAAAGTAGAAGAGTAGAGCTTTCCAACAAGCTATCATATGCAAGAAACGGATCTTTAGAACTCAAGATATAGCCTTCACAAGATGACCCTGTATGACTTCCAAAAGTGGAATTTTTGCCTGTTTTAGTAAGTCTGGCTGTCCAAAAATGAAAATTCGATGCCTAGCATCGACTTGCAACCAAAAGTCGATGCCAGGCATCGACTTTGAGCTTTTTTGGCCACTTTTTTGTTCCTGAAATGGGCGCGTTTAACACACATATGATGAAAACCACTTTTATGTGGGAAGTCGATGCCAGGCATCGACTTTATCTGAAATTCGATGCCACACATCGATTTACTCCACAAACCTCATGTTTTTAAGAAGTTCTAGCAGTACATAACACTCAGAGAATAAAAAAAGGTCAATTTTTAGCCTTTTCTAGCTCATTTCCTTTTTGTTCGATCCAAGCTAAATGAGTATTCTCATAGAATAAGGCTTTTTTTATCCATTTCATAATTCTCTCTTAAACATTTTAGATCAGGTACTCTAAAATTAGCAAAATTCTGCTACCCTAAAGTAGTCAAAATTTTGAAAATATTGTCAAAATTTGCATATTTTTGGGGGGTTTTAGAAAACCTTGTATACTCGTGTAAAGAATTTTTTAAAATCATGCAAAAAAGGCTATTTTAGTGCATAGGGTTTCTCTTTTTATGACATAGTTTTTAAAATCATGCAAAAAAAGGCTATTTTAGTGCATAGGGTTTCTCTTTTTATGACATAGTTCTCGTTTGTTATGACTCACTGTTTGCATGTAAAGGTTGGAAACTATGTCAATTAGATGTGAAGAATGCTTTTTAAATGGTTACATTTAAGATGATGTTTTCATGGAGCAACCTCAAGGATTCAGAGATGGAAGGTATCTAGATTATGTGTGCAAGCTCAAGAGAGCTTTGTATGGTTTGAAGCAAGCCCCAAGGGCATGGAATTATAGACTTGTGAAGTTCTTGAAAGAACTTGGATTTCAAGTATCAAAAGCAGATAGTAGTTTTCTTTTCAAAGCAAGTGATGATGGGTTCATTTACATGTGCATATATGTTGATGATATAATTCTTACAGGTACAGATGAGAAAGGCATTCAAAGCCTAAAGAAGCAAATGGAGAAAGAATTCAAGATTAGTGATTTGGGAGACTTGTCATACTTCTCGGGCATGGAGATCTCATACACCCAACATGGAGTGTATGTAACTCAAGAAAGGTATTTGAAGAACTTGTTAATCAAGTTTAAGATGAATGATTGCAGGGTAGCACCTACTCCAATGGAGGTGAATCACAAATTGAGCAGATATGGAGGTGAAGAGTTCAAGGACATGAAACAATATCAGAGTTTGGTTTGTAGTCTGATCTATGCTACATTAACTAGGCCTGACTTGTCATATGCAGTTGGAGTTTTATCTCAATTTATGCATTGCCCTAGGAAAGAACATTGGATTGCAGGTCAAAGAGTGTTGAGGTACATTAAGGGTACACTCAAAGAAGGTTTGTATTATGGTTTTACATTAGATACAAATATCAAGATATATAGTGATGCAGATTGGGCAGGTAATCCAGAGGATAGGAGATCAACTTATGGATACTTGTGTTATGTGGGAGATAAGTTAATTTCTTGGTGTTCAAAGAAGCAACATACAGTTGCTTTATCATGTGCAGAGGATGAGTATAAAGGTATGGTGGAAGCTGCAAAGGAAGTGATGTGGCTTAAGACTCTCATGAAGAGTTTTGACATCATACAGAGTATACCTATCATTCATGGAGATAACATGAGTTCATTGTATTTAGCTGCTAACCCTGTGTTTCATGCCAAAGCCAAACATATTGAGATTCAGTATCACTTTCTAAGAGAGAAGGTGATGGATAAAGAGATTGAAGTCATACATACTTCAACAAAAGATCAGATAGCTAATATGCTTACCAAAAGCTTGGATGGACCAAAGCTACATATATTCAAAGATATGGCAGGCATAAAGAAGATAGAGAAAACCTCAATTGATGATTGAGGGGGAGCTGTTGGTGCAGGACAATCAAAAATTGATGTTTTGATATGGAAATGAAGCCAAGGATTTGAGAAGAGAAGAAGTTGTGAAGCATGAAGGAAGGGCATATTCAGAAGTTGAAAGATGTGTACACATATGTACATTATTTCAGAGATAGTTCACTTATATCTTTGAGTAGTCAAAAGCTTGTAAAATTTTTGTATATATATACTATGAAAAATGTCGGGGCAAGTATGAGAGAGCATGAGAATAGAGTAATCAAAAGTTGTATGAGTCATTAGACATCTTAGAAGTGAGTTACGACTCTCTCATCACTCAGTTGTAAATTTCTCAGAAATGAAGAAAATGTTGCGCCCAATATTTCTGAGTTTTCTCCTTCTGTTTTAGATCTTTTGTGAAATGCTTTTGTACAAGTCTAAGCTATAGGTGATTTGACCTCTGTACAAATTTTCAGCTTCCAATTGTGATCAGGCTAAGAGAATTGAGTGTAGGAACATTTGCATATGTAAATGAGAAGAAGTGAAGTCACAGGAGGTGCAAAATTTGATAAAAATGTTTTTGTCAGTTCTCCTTCCACAGTGTAAAGTTTCGAGCAAGCAAGCACTCAATCTTTAAGTTGGAAGGTAAGCTATCTATGGCTAAAAGCATTTTCATAAACGAGTTCTAGATTGAGAGAACCCGGTGTTAAAAGTTATAGGTGTCTGAATCGACTTCTCAAAAGAGCAGTTTTAGACATAGGTGACTTGTTAAGTTGATTTCTCAAGATCTACTGAATCTTTTGGAGTGATTCAACTTGGAGAAGGTGCGAAATCTATAGGCGACACCTCATACAAAGTTTTATCAAAGACTTTACACATTTGATAAGGCAATGAGTGAATTATGTGCAGCAGACTTTTTGTGTAATCTCCCTCTTCACAGTTTGTTCAAGAATTTGACAATTGAGTATTGTTCTTCTAAAATGGGTGAAGGCTTGAGTTATTCTTTTTATAGAGGTGCTCTAAATACAAGAGTAACTTGTTCTTTTGGAGATTAACACTCTCCATCATTCCTCGAGTAGCTTTGATGTGAACCTTTTCGCTATACATGGGCACTTTTTACTCTAGTGTTGGCTAGAGGTTTTTTCTCCATGTTACCACATACTTGATACTCTCATATGTGGTGGTACTTTGTACTTAGGGATATTATTTAGCTCTTACTTTAGTGCAGTTCATCGTCAATAGAGAGAGCTATTCCAGCCATCGTCTTCTCTGTGTGTCTTGCTGCGTTTGTGCTCTTTGTGTGTGCTTCTCGTGTGTCTCTCGCACTTCTGCACACACCCAACAAGTGCTTCCTATCAATTTCTGATATTTGATTCTTTTTGTAAAATTCCATGGTTAGCTAGTTGGAACAAGATAACTAAATCAAACATCCTAGATAGATGGGTTGTACAAGAAACCTTTCAATCTTCAAAAGATGTTAAGTTTACATTGAATTATTCATTTGAGTTTTCTTCAAGTTAGCTACCATAGCTATAATGAATTTCTAGAGTCTAGTACACTTTAGAATAGAGAAGCTAGGAAATTGCTCATCTATTTGACAATTTGCATGAAATTTTAGCTAAAGTCTTTTGAGAAAAGATTCCTAAGTTGGATAGTTTTTATTTTGGATTCGACTTGGTCAAGTTATAGTATGGTTGGCCAAAGTAAATGGAAAACTTTCTTGTATAGACCATTAGGACTAAGTAGTCCTCCAGTCAGGTGAAAAAAATCAAGTAAGTATTGGTTGGTAGTAAATCAATATACAAACATTCAAGTTAGATATTTGAGCCAACCAAACTTCAAGTTTTCCAAATCAAATTCAAGTGAATCAAGGGCTCTCAAAGTCTTGATAGGGATAAGAATCCTACCTTATTTACTATGTTCATGCACAATTCATGCCAAGAAATAGACTAGTAATTGGAATCCATCCATTTCACATGTTTCTGCTTAGATCGCACCTAGTAAAACAATGAATTAGCTAGGGATATTTTCATATCCACCCTTATTATTCATTCACTACTTTGTACTTTGACCCATTTATCAAAGTGCAATGCTAGAGAGTGTTTTGAATCATTTCGATAGGGATCCCACCATAGAGATGAGACATGTCCTTCGAGTTTTAGAACATGAACACGTTCTTCTAGCTTTAGAACATGAGGCTCGAGGGTTTCCTACCATATTTATATAGCTCTATTTTTTAGGATAGACATATTTCTCCAAGAAGAAAAGAATGTAATAAAGTAAGTCTATGATCTAAGGCTCCAATCAATTTAGATAGATCTGAAATGAAACATCGTTTGGTCACCCTTGTGTATGACCAAAGATCTCAAGACTAGACTTATGGAGCAGAAGCAAGTGATCCACTTAGCCTAGTGGTTAAGACTCAAAGGTGGTGTCAAGGAGGTGGTCTTGGGCTCAACCCCCATGGGTTATATGGGGAACATATTTTGCCCAAAGAGATCTAGAACCTTCTAGAAGCAATCACTTGATTTAACTAGAGTTGATTAGGATAATTTGTGCACATGTAGTTACATGGCTGACACATGGATGGTTTGAATTCACCTGTCAAAGAAGGAAATCCCTTGGAGAGAGCTATATAAAGGGGCATATGGTTGGGAGGAGAGTCATTTCTCTAGCACGTGGTGGTCATAATTTCTTGTTCTCTTATAGCAAGTATCAGATTTTTGGATATATTATTTGAGTTCCTTCGATATTTGGTGCCAACTAAAATACCTTGATATGAGTTCTATTGTTTTATGATCTCATCCATCTACTATAGCTACTACTAGTTTGCTCTTTTGAAATATTGGAATTATATGATTCTTAACCAATCCTTTATCAATGAAATATGAGGAGGCTCATTAATATACTATGGTTGTAAGGGAAAGGGTCTTCTTAGGCATGATTAACTTGATAAGGGAAACACATGTTTCTATGGGTATAGTTGGAATCATAAGACCCTTTCTTATATCATGGTCTGGTTGTAAGGTCTCTTTTACAAGTGGATTTCCTCATTTTTCCCACTCTATAAGGGTAGCTACAAATCTAGAGTTTGTTCTCTTGTTGGGACAATTAACTACATGGTGAGGGTTACCACAAGAGGTGCATAACTTGTTATCTCTTCTTCTCTATTTCTCTTGCAGTGTTAGAGCCTACAACCTAGTTACATCTATGTGCATAGCTTCCGGCATAGAATCATCTCTACGAGTGTGCTAGAAGGTTTACATTGGTGAGGTCTTCCTTCTACTTGTTTTTCTCTTTTCCTTTCAAAAAGGCCATTACCACATTGAATATCTTGGGTGATGTATTCATTCAATTTATTAAACTCTAGCATCATTAGTAGAAGTTCCTTCATATCACTTTTAAACCCCACCTAAAGTAGTGTATGAAATAATCTTCATGCCAAGTGAGATCACATATCAAATGCCTAAATTTTGATGCACATGTAGAGGCATGATGGTTACCTTGACATAGCTTCCAGATTTTTTTTTACCACTTGACTCATGTCTGCATCTCCAAATGTGGTGGTGAGTTCTCGAAGAAACTCCTCATAGTCTTGAAGTACTACCATATTCTTCTCCAAGATTTGTGCAAACCATGATAGTATTTGGCCACAGAGCAAGGTTCCAATAAACCCGAGCTTAGATGCCTCATCATGGTATCTATCAGGTTGCATATGGATGTACAATTTAACTTGCGAGGGAAATCCACAGAACTTCGTGTGATGACCATCAAACTTTTCTAGCATGCAAATCTTGGGTTCCTTTGTGACAAATCAACAAGGCAATTCATTCATTTGAATACTTTCTTGATTTGCTTGAAGATTCTCGATTCATTCTTGTAATTATTGGAGGAGTGTGCCTATGTGCACTCAAGATCCCATCTCGACTTGTGTCTCTCTATGAGTTAGGTCCTAGATTTGTTATTGGAGACTCTGAAGTTATGCCACAATCTGTTTATAAGTGTTCTCCATGATGCCTCAATCTTGAATAGAAGCTAGTCTTGCCAAAATGTCAAGGGGGCACTTGATTGTGACATAGTAGAAAAGATTTTGGAATTACACTTTTGATTACAAGATCACCCATGTAGGGAAATAATATAAGAATATTAATCGATACAACAAGTCCCACAACTCAGGATTGATACATATAGATAACTCAACTAGAGATGATATAGAGTATCCCACAACCCGAGACCATAGGTATGAAGCAAGATCTTTGGATTACAAGAACTCCCTTCAAGGAGATGAACTAGAAATAAGGAGTAACTCGAAAGGATCTCAGACTATGCGATTACAACAAGACACAACAAGATGTCCAAGAAACTAGACTAGAAAAGACTAGAACAAGGCACAAGACTATAAATGGAACGAGAACTTGGAAAGTACTTACTTGGAGATCTCGACTCCTTGAGCTTCCAAGTCTTGTATCGGCAGGACGGAGTATGCATGTGGCCAATGCCTCATTATATAGGTTTTCAAGGGTGGTTATGAATTGATGATTTCATTCATGATGTCATCAATTCAAAATATGACCTCTAGATATCAAAATCAAGCAAATAGACAATTGTCCTTAGGATTTTGGCACACTCCAGACACGATGGAGGTATTAATTTCTCCAAATTCTAAACTAATCATGAGATATATAAGATCACATAGAATCTAAAACAATCATGATGCATATTAGGGTATATGGTTGTAATTGATGAAGTCAAAAATAGAATTGAAATTGTTTTTATGCTATGTATAAGTGCAAATAGACATGCAACTAAGGAAAACAAATCAACATATGTATATACATTGTTTTACGCATACTTTAAGTGAAAGAATGAACAACATGTGCAAAACTTAAAATTTGAAAAAAAATACTATGAATCATTTTCAAGCTCAAAACTCTTATCTTCCATATTAGTTTCCTCACCCTCAATATTTCTTATCACTTCATCATCATCAAGGATATATCTTTTGTCTTCTCATTGCTTGAATAGCTTCACAACGCTTTCCTACAAAAGGATTTGAAACATCGAATTATCCAATTCTTTTAAAACATATGTACTATTAGCATTCACGTTATGAACTATATAAGGACCAAACCATGCTTTTTGAGAGAAGTTTTAAAGGTTTATTCCAATGTGTCCTTGCACATATATTAGAGGTACATTCTTGAAGCATTTGTTCAATCAATTTATCCTTACAAGAAACATCATAAACATATGTCCAAAAATGATCTTCATTTTCTTCAAAATCCAACTTCTAATAGTAGGAATTTCGACTTCCCAAAGCTTCATAAAATTTCTTCAAGCATCATTTCCCAAAGTTCTCTCCAAAAGCACACTTATTAGCAAAGTCAAAAAGTTATCTTTCAATTTTCATAACCAAGTTCCTTTCTTTTGCTTCATGAAGGGATGTACATGTTCAATATGGGTGATCAAAATCATCACACCATATACATCTGTTCGATTGATTTTAAGATTTTTTAACTAGTTCTTGAACTTTATTTTTCAATATAACAAATTCACTTAGTAAAGTTTCCATGCTTTTTGCAAGAAAATTAACCTTAGATTCAAATTGAGAAATTTTTGGATCATCTCTAGTTTGATTTGATTCTCCATCTTCAAATCTAGGCACCGCATATTTAGGTGATCCATCCCTAGCGCTTATGCAATTGAAATGTCTTTGTTCTTATTGTGCTAGACAATAAATCTTAGCCTTTACTATCTCCTGATCAATAATTAGACCATGAGCCATGTCTACATCTTCTAATCTAGGCTCTAGATCTTTTCATCGAAACTCATCTAGCATATCGAGAAAGATTTATAGATTATCTCATTCTAAGATTTTCCGATCTGCTTGAGGTAATTGATTAAATTTGACTTCAAATTTAGTCAAGCATTATGTGATATGCATGCCACTCTTGGAAGACTCAAATTATGTGATATGCATTATGTGATATGCATTATGTGATATGCATTATGTCATCGGCTAACTAATCAAAATATCAAAGATATGATGTTGTATTCAGTCCATTGAAATCCTCTCTATCAGCCTTAATGGTCTATGATTTTTCATACCCATTGTTCTTCAAAATTAGATGACATACTATTAAGCCTAGATGCCAAAATTGGAGTAACATAATTTAGTTGACATACTATTGAGTCTAGTTTCCATGGAATGATTCACGTTGGGTTGAATTGTCCTAAAGGTGCCCAGTTGGGTGGATCAATTCCAACTGCAAGTTCCTAATTGTCGACGCATGTGGGATGCTTCAAGAAGAGTCACGAGATTCACGTTCATACTTGGTGGGCAAAACTCTACCACTTGGGAGCAACAGATTAATTATAAAATATTTATTCCCATCAACTTCACATAGTAAAAGGATAGTCAAAATGGATTGCACAAAAGTGAATGGGATATCATTAGGCTTGAGATGATTGATTGAAACCATGTGCACATCCATTTCTGCAATACATAAATCAATCAAAGATTCCAAAACAACATCAAAATTAAGCAATGAAAAGAATTGTTTTTATTTCATTAAATCGATTGAATGTAAAGATAATTGTATATTGCATGAAATGAAATCTTTGTAATTCTCTTTCAAAATTGTACTCCAAAAACCTTCCAACAATGACCATGAGATTGTACGTAAGTTTTGTTGTAAGAAAAGTTGTATACCAAGAGTAAAAGTGAACTTGTAAGAAAAACGCTCTTTCTGTATTTTATTTTACTCATATTCTTACCGAACATCTGAAGTTAAAGAAAAAACACAAAGAACTCAGAATTTACACATATCGTTTGTTGAACCTAAATCCTCTATGAACTCAGAAACATGCATCGGAAGTAGACAAAGAAAGAATGTTGGCACGATTCAGAAATAGTAGAACTATGGGACAATAGCGCAAAAAGACTGTTCAAAACCATAACCACATATAGATTGCATAAAAACTTACAAAATCAACATATGTATGCCTTTCATGTTTTCATCAGGGATCTCCTATGCCATGAGGTCTTATTTGGCACAATGGCAATTGCTTGTCCAAAATTTTAAGAATCAAGGTGAACATGGACTAGCATATCATGCTTAACAAGAAGTGGTGTCTGACTTGGACAAGGCTACGTTGGGAGTTGAAATTTATGTGTACCTGGCAACCCCTCAACGAGACCAAAAAGTCGGTACTCATGTTGAAAATTCTTCACCATGGTATCTAGACCAATTTAAAGGTTAGCAAAATTTATGGGCCTCCACCGTGATGCAACCGCTTTCACCACGGCATTGAGGATTTGGGTCACATCTTCTTCACATGCCCCAAGTCTCTCCTTCTATGGCAGGTACTTGAGAAGATTTTGAGACTACAGGAACAAATAACCTCGAAGCAGGCACTTCTGGGCGAAGCAATTGGCTTCTCGGCAACATTGTAGAATGCTAAAAGAGAGGAAACCCTCTGGAAGATTTGGAGGGAGCAGTGCATCTACAATTTTCGAGACCCTCCTAAAGAGTGTTCGATTGAGAAGTGTCTGTTCCTCCTTGGCAAAAGAATCTCCAACTCTAAGAGATCCTCACCCTTTAGGCATCATAAAGTGTTTCTCATCGAGAGCAACAAGCTTAAGCCCAAGTGGGCCCTGCATGAGGGGGACGAGAGGGTGGTTAACCTCCTTTGTAGCACTCTCTAGATCCAATTGGGGGGGTCCCAAGGGCGCTAATCCCATTCACTTGTATCTTGTTCTTCAAAATTTTTAATTATAGTCCAAGAGAACAGGCCAAGGCTGAACTTTCTTTAGAAAAAAAAAATTGGAAAATCTTATCTGTCAGGAGTAGCGTTCATCTGTTCATGACGCTTGACTCTTTCAATATCATATCATCTATCTCTTATGGAGTTCACAAAATCGCCAAATTTTCTTCTCACAAAAGTTAAAGTCAACGTCTCCGATGATCATGCTTAATTTGCGTTAAAATAACACATAATAAAAAGTTTAATTGTCCAATCGATCGCACATCTAAAAATAACTCTGAATCGTGACCTCAGCCGAGATCCTCGAATATATTGGAGCGCTTTCATTGGCTTATTTTACAAGTTTGAATCAAGTGTAAAAACAATGTACCATCACGGACCTCTTTGATAGGGTTTAGGGTTTAGCTATAAGAGCTCAACGGAGGAAGAAGATTGAAGATGAGATTGCTAGTTTGATGAGAATAGACCCTCCAATTGTCTTCTTGAACTTCAGAGCAAGCGGAGACATGAACAATACATTGAAGCTCGTATGGCTTTTTCCTTCCTAAGAGAGCTTTAGGATAAGAATTTGGATAGACCTAATAAGTGGATGCACTTTTTGCTTTAAGAAAAAAGTGTGTGATTACATCTTGTTATTGCCCAAGAGGGATGATGGGTATGCTATTAACACTAAGGAGAATTTATGGGAGGCCTTAAGCTTCTTTACCGATGTTTTCTCTAGTTCTCCCAAGAAGGGGGGGAGTGTATCGCGAGAGCTAGGCTTCTATCGCCATAAAGAGAGATAAGATGATCCCTCAAAGCCTAGTTGCTTGTTTGGACGTGCCCTCAATGTCAGTGAGATTAAAGAAACCATCTGTAAATTGAAATCTTGTAAATCATGTGGTATTTATGGATTACCTAATCATTTCATTTTGACTCTTAAAGACTTATTGACTCCCTATATTCTCTTAATCTAAAAAGAGGTATCTATTAAAGGTGCCTTCTTGTAGATATGGACACTGGAGTGATAAGTCTCATCCACAAAGAAGGTGCCAAAGACAACCTAAATAATTGGAGGCCTATCTCTTGCCTAAACACAATCTAGAATATCTTTGCTTCCATCCTTGCCAAGGGACTTAGCCCCATTATGAACCAAATTATCCTCCCATAGCAAAAAGGTTTTGATAAGGGAAGATGCATTTTGGATGCTATTCTTTCTCTTTGGGAAGGATTTGAATGTGCTATTGAGTTGAACCAGGAATATTATTTTTTTCAAAGTTGATTTTGATAAGGCATATGATAGAATTGAATAGAACTTCATTTTTTAGACTCTCCATGATATTGGGTTGGGAAAAAGATTCATTAGATATAATAGTACCTTGTTTGGTAATGCTTACTCTCAGATTTCCATAAATGTTCATCTTACTGAACCCTTCAAGATTTGTATGTCTATTAGACAATGTTGTCCTTTAGCTCCCCTTTTATTTCCATCTCTAGTGATGCTTTGGGCTCGTTAGTCAAAGATGTTATAAATAAAAGAGACATCAAAGGAATCTATAGTCCAAACCCTCCTTCTCAGCTTGGGCTTTGAATGTTTGTTGATGATATTAACATTTGCACTAATGCGGATCTCGAATCTACTAAATGTTTTTTGGATTGCCTTAACCTCTTTTGTTTGGCAGGTGGATCTAAAATCAGCCATAAGAAAACTAGGTTTAATGCCTCAAACAATATTATAAGTGCTTTTGTTTCTAACCTTGGTTGTGACGTTTTACTAGATGGAGTTGGTTTCTGCCTTCTTCGAATACCTATGGGTTTCAAGGTATCCTTTCAACAAAGATAGACTAGTTTGTATGTAAATTTAGAGAAAAGGTCTCTAATTGGTAAAATTATTACTATTCCCTTTCTCACAAGGTGTTTGTTTTGGACCATTTTAAATTACCTTGTTCTGTTTACTTCCTTTCCTACTTGCTTCCTTCTTAAAAGAAACTTTCTCACATAATAATTCTTGCAAGAAGATTTCTTTGGGACGGGAATGACCTGGTCAATAAAATCAGTAAATTTTCTTGGATGATATGCTCCTTACCCAAGCAGGAAGATGGATTGGAGTTCTAATGCCTTATCAAAATGGTTGATAACCTATTAGCTAAATGAATTGTCAAAAGCCTTAATTCTAATGATTTTTTATCTATCCTTATTAAAAGGAAGACTCATTTGTTTTATGTTCAGAACTATAAGTCCTGGTCTAATGATCACTTATAGGACATTATAGTCTCTCCTCAATAATTATATCATGTTGGCAATGATCATACTTTTAGGTATTGAAAGCCCTAGATGAAGGTTCATTAGGGGAAAAAATGAACCTTGAATGGGCCTTTTAGATTAAGAGGTGATTAGTGATGGACCAATGGGAAGAGGGTGGTGGCCACAGTCTACACCTAGACTAGGCATAGGCTTCCCTTGTTTTGTTGTGGTCAAAAGTGGTATGAATGACTAAAAACCATGAGTTCCTCTACAAAAGTGGTTTGTAGGCCTAGAGTTTCAACCACAACCATTGGATAAACTCAAAGATCCAAAGGCTCATGTTTAATTTGAGAAATAAAGTGGGCATACATTTTGGTCCATTGGATGTGGCAAAGATCCAATGATGTCTCTTGAATCTTAAGAAGAAATGTGTTCTCATCTCTCCTCTATTGGATGGAACAAAAAAGGAATGGCTAGGATATAATTTTTTGAGTTTTGGGTCATTTCAAATTCCATCCATTGGATGCTTTGTTGATCTAATGGTTGTACTTCTTTCTTCTTCTCACGCCATTCGATCATCGCCAAATTGGACGGAGGACATTGAATTCCGCCACGGAACTGCGCCAGCTGTTTTGTCTTTTTATGCCAGTCTACTCACTCTCTCACCTCATTTATTGCTTACTCTTTTGTCTTTTATTGACAAACACACCCGCTGCAATCTTGACCATCCACGAGGATCGCATCTAATGGACGAGAATGCCCACGACTCTGCACACTTTGGAGGAAATTTTGTCCTCTTGTGATAGACACACAAGGCTCAATTGTAGGCGTCCGTGACATCTTATCCAAGTGACACAAATACTCACGTCTTCATTTCAACTGAGCACAAGTTTTAGAGAAAATATTTTATTGCAAAAACCAGTATTGGTCTTTTTTTGGCCTTAATACCCTTTTTGCTAATCTTAATCCCTAAAAATTAGGAATCCTTACAAGGCCCATGCAGGGTTCATTTTTTCCCCTAATTTAAAGGTAGTTATGCTCCTAACAAGGATTTTATTCCAACCCCAATTTCTTGATCCATGAATCACCCTAGTATGGGTGGATTAGATTCTAGAATAATGGTCAACAAAGAATTAGGGATCATAAATGCTTCAAACAAGGTTTTAGAAGCTAGCATGATTCCTTCCAAGGAGGAGAAATGGTTAATAAAAAGTACTTTCTTTTAGTTTCTAACTTGCCTTAGTATTGTTTGTAAGTGTTAATTCAAGATAAAAGACAATGACTACAAAGACTATTATTGTAGCACTAAACCCCTCAATCTACATCAACTGGCTTTGGATATGCATGAAATCTTCAAAAAACAAAAGGGTAGCATTACTAAGATCACTATCAAGCTAAATAAGAGATGGCAGGTGAATTGGTCTAACCATTAGTGAAGATACATGTTCCTTTGCATATGGGCATTTCTTGTCAACAACAAACTCTCAATGTTACAATGGCTCATAATGCATCATGGCATTTGGACTGATAGCATAGCTAAGAGAATTAAATTAGATGATTGCAAGTGCATATTCTATGGTAGGGAGGAGGAAATCTACCATCTTTTTTTGCATTGTTGGCATGGCAAGATTTTTTGGCAGATATTATATTTCGTCCTTCATCTCAAAGCTACTCCTCATTTGGATGTTGAAGAATGTCTTCTTGGGCATTGCAAGCACAAAGATCTGCTTCTTTGGCAACAGTGGAGAATTCATATTCTATGGCACATTTGGTGAGGCAAGAACAATAAAAAATTTTGTTTTCTCTCCGGAAGATCCTTCTCAAGTCTAGACATAAGTTTACCTAGTCTATGTCCAATGCCCTTTGTAATAATCTCAAAATCTTAGAATTCCTCTCTGCTTATCATCCCAATAAATGGAGAGATGTATGAGCTTCTTTATACTCATCAGATAGGATTTTGATGTATCTCTCTTTAGTAGGCCAATTGCAAGCTACTGACGGGTGCATGCCCCTTGCATTGATGTAATCTGCCATTATTTAATTTAATTGTCTTTTCATGTCATGACCTTGGGAACCCATTGATGGAAGGTACACTTCCCCTTGAGAGGGAGTTATCCCTTTAGTTTTGAAGATATATATTGGAGGGGTTAGTTGGGTAGAAAGTTTCATCTCTCTTCCTAGTGTTGGCTTTGCCAATTAGTCTTTTCTTAGTTGATTAGTTATTTAGTTGTCTTGTGTGTGGAAGCTATGGACCTTCCACAACACATACACACTTAGTTACATATTGTAATTTAATATATATATATATATATATATATATATATATATATATATATATATATATATATATATATATATATATATATATATATATATATATATATATATATATATATATATATATATATATATATATATATATATATATATATGCTTTTAATGTGAACACATTTTAGGAGTATTTATCGCTTTTAAGCCCATCACTTTTTAGCTATTTCAAAAGCTTTCTAAATAGCAAAAAAATAAATACATAAAATATCAATTTGCTAGATGTACGATGACTACTCATGTAGTGGCTCACTCGGTATCATGGCTGGAACATCGATAGTAAATGACATTATTCCTCACATACTCCACAAGGTGGCAAGTCTATGGAGTCTGTGCTAGTGGAGTGCAGAAGACCCTCACAACTTCGTCAGTCGCAAGAGAAAGCTACCATCAACGAAGCTATTCCATCAGACAACGAAGGTGAAACGCAATCTCTAGGAACTAGTATGAGCAGGTATGGGGTCTAGCATCTATGCAAGCAACACTTAGGTGCTTGCATGGCTAGGAGTAATTTCTATGGTTTTAATGTCAAACCCACTATTTTCGACAGAGGAGAGGTGTCATCCGTTAAGAGTCCATCATTGAAACAGAAGCAACGGACTAGGTAAGCTCCATATCTGATATCAATCTGTGTCTCTAATGTTGTGTAATTTAATATGCTAGTTTTATAGCCAATTAAATGGCAAGTAGCACCTGGTTCTCCAAGAAGCAGACAACAGTTGCATTGTCATTAGCAGAAGCTGAATTTGTGGCCTTAGCTCTCACGACAAAAGAAGGCATCTAGATCTAAACGGTCATGCAAGAGCTCTTACCGATGACAGAGAAAACAAAACATGTTGATTTAAAGTTTCATTTTATACATGATCTTGTAGAGTAGAAAAAAATTCATCTCGCATATGTATCAACTCATCTAATGTGGGCTGACATGCTTACAAAGCCTGTGGGAGCATATAAGTTCATCCTCTACAGGAAAAATCTTGGAATCGTTTAAATCAAGTAACATCTCTATCACATTCCAGTACTCTAGTTACAGGGGAGTGTTGAAACAGATTAGCTACGATTACATGTGGCCAATTGCCATGTCCAAGAAATAATGGCTTAACAAGTGCAGATCACTCATGTGTCGCATGTATGTAAATGCTATATTGCATCATTAATACATACAAAAGTTATTATGTGTATCTGTGCATTATCGGGGGGCCTGTGTAAGACCCTTCTTTTCTGCATCCATGAACCACAAAGATATAGGGACTCTACACTTAATCTTTGGTGATATGATTGGAGTAATAGGCATGCATTTATGCAAAAATTTGCCTTGTTGATGTAGGTGGAAATATCCAATATATCTAAAAGTGTTAGACCACAACATATTCTGCCAAAAAAAAGAGGATTTCCACACCATTTATGGCCTGTCTATTGCTAGTATAGATCCAGGTACTATATCAGAAAAATTAGTTAGTGAGGTAGATTGGTTGTCTGTCTTCAAGGTAACTTGACTCAAGAGGAAGATGAAAGTTAAATATGTGAGGCAAGAGTTCTATGATGCACTAATGGTGTCACATCAGATAAGTCTACCAGGAGGTACCAACAAACGAAGAATTGTCTCTACAATTTGCTAGAGCCTTTGCATTTGAAAACTGTACCACTACTCAAACATCAAAAAATCCAGCGATGTACCAAGTGGCATGGGTTGTAGCTGCACACGTTTCTATTGAAAGATGCAAGAAGATAGGTACATTGCAGTCGAAGATGCAAAGGTTCTACAGTTGTTTGAACGATGATGCTTCACCTTTTTTAGAGCCTTTGGATGCAAACTTGTAGAAATAGAAAGAAGATGTTGTGTTTTATGCTCGACAAGGTATGGCAATTGCTTCCATAAGGCGAATGGAGGGTATTAAGGTTATATGTACTTTAGAATTGTTAATTGATAGTGAAGAAAATAAGTTGGATAGGTTCAAGCTTGATTTGGATCAAGCCAAGCTATCAAAGGCTACTAACTCTAAGGTGACTACATCAGTCATTGAGATGAGAAAAAAGTTACACGTTTCCATAGATGAATTGAAATGTGATGTGGGAATGTCTCGTGAGAGGAGGATTCAGTTGGAGATGCCAAATTAGATATATAATTTTAATTTGGAGCTGTTAGGGGTTGAGCTAGATGAGAATGACAAGATGCCTAAACTAGAGGTAATATTTAGCTTTATTGACATTGGTTAGAACATTTTTCTAAGGTTCAATACTAATCATTTGGATTGTTACATACACAGGCTGAATATAAGTTGCATGAGAATCGGCTGAAGTGTGCAAATCGACATCTATCATTTGTAAAGAACATGTTAGGCATGATGGATTCAAATGAATTATCACCATTATTGCCATTACCTCCCCCAGAGTTAGCATCAACTCTCTTACTGAGTGTTTCATCCATGTGCATAGCATGTGGTTTGAATATTGAGAATAGGGTGAGTTTTAGAGTGCACCTTATGCCATGCAACCATGCATATCACTATATTTGTTTTGTAGCACATTGTCGTGTGTCAGTCAACTGTTTAGGACCTGAATGTGGTGTTGAAATACTAGAACATGTGCAGCAAAAAATCTTTGGATTCTTTGATGGTGGATTCAACTTTCATAGAGGTAAGCTTGTCATGTTTATTAATATTAATAATATTACATTTATCCATGGGTGTGGCTTCTTGGTTAGTTGTTTGTAACTAGATATTACTAATTAGGTTACTACTTGTTACCTATTACTAAGTACTTGGTTCTTAGTTACTTGTTACTAAGTATCTATTACTAATTAGATTATTACTAGTTGCTGCGTTACTGATTCTCGATAACTTGTTAGTATCTATTACTAATTAGCTTGTTACTAGTTAGCTATTACTAGGTTACTAAGTTATTACTAATTATCTTGTTTTAATTAGCTATTACTAAGTGGTTGGTTCTTAGTTAGCCATTAGTAATTAGCTATTACTATTTAGCTTGTTACCAGTTAGTTACTACTAAGTAGCGTGTCCTTGGTTAGTTGTTTGTAATTAGCTATTACTAATTAGGTTGTTACCAGTTAGCTATTACAAAGTAGCTAGTTCTTAATTAGTTAGTTGTTAGTAATCAGCTATTACTACTAAGCTAGTTACTAATTAGCTATTACTGATAAGCTAGTTACTAATTAGCCATTACTAAGTATATAGATATGGTTAATTGTTTGTAACTAATTAGTGTGTTACTAGTTAGCTATTACTAAGTTGTTAACTCTGGGTTACTTGTTAGTAATTATATATTAATAATTAAAATATTACCAATTAGCTATTACTTAGTAGTTAGTCATTTGTTAGTTGTTAGAAATAGTTATTAATATATTAGTTTGTTACCAATTAGCTATTAATAATTAGCTATTATTAAGTAGCTATTACTAAATAACAATTACAAAGTAGCTATTACTAAGTAGCTATTACTAAGTAGCTGTTACTAAGTAGCTATAACTAAGTAGCTTATTCATCATAGTTATTACTAGCTATTACTAAGTAGCTATTACTAAGTAGTTGGTTCTTAGTTAGCTTATTAGTAAGTTATTATTAATTAGGTTGTTACTAATCACCTATTACTAGTTAGCTATTACGAATTAATATTTAGTTTGTTAGTAATCATCTATTACTAAGTAGCTATTACTAGTAGCTATTACTAATTAGCTATGATTGATTAGATTGTTTTTAATTAGCTATTATTGATTAGCTATTAGTAATTAGCTATTATTGATTAGCTATTACAAATTATTTATTATGGATTAGCTATTAAGAATTAGCTATTACAAATTAGCTATTACTAATTAGCTATTACTAACTAGATATTACTAATTAGCTATTACTAATTCACTACTACTAATTCACTATTACTAATTAGGTATTATTAATTCACTATTATGAGTTATCCATTACTAATTAGCTTGTTACTAAGTAGCTATTACAAAGTAACTAGTTCTTGGTTAGTTATTCATAATTAGCTATTACTAATTAGATTGTTACTAATTAGCTATTACTAAGTAGCTGATTGTTCGATAGTTGTTAGTAGTTAGCTATTATTAATTAGCTTGTTACTAATTTGCATGATTAATTAGATATTATTGATTAGCTATTATTGATTAGCTATTATGAATTAGCTATTATGAAATAACTATTACTAATTATAATGAATTAACTATTATGAATTAACTATTATGAATTAACTATTATGAATTATCTATTATGAACTAGCTATTAATAAGTAGCTATTATTGATTAGCTTTTATTGATCAACTATTAATAAGTAGATAGTAGTAATTAGCTATAATTGATTAGCTATTAATGATTATCTATTATGAATCATCTATTATGAATTAGCTATGGAGAATTAGCTATTACGAATTAGCTATTCCTAATTAGCTACTACTAATTAGCTATTATTAATTAGCTATTACAAATTACCCATTACTAATTAGCTTGTTACTAAGTAGCTATTACAAAGTAACTAGTTCTTTGTTAGTCGTTTGTAATAAGCTTTTTACTAATTAGGTATTATTAAATAGCTGATTGTTTGATAGTTGTCAGTAGTTATCTATTACTAATTAGCTTGTTACTAATTCACAATTACCAAAGATCTAGTTTTTCATTAGTTTTTTGCAATAAGTCATCCATCAACTATCTCTTTCTTACTCTTTAACCCTCTAGTGGAACACTAATCTAGTTGGTTTCATTGTGCTAAGTAGTTGTTTGTACCTCAATAGGAACAATTACCAACAATGTTGATGTTGCATATGATAGAGAGCTTGGGACAAGCGAGAACGTTGGACATACAACATTTGTTGAAAGTAAGACTTATGCCCAATCTTCATCATCAAAAGATAAATAAAATATTCCATCCTTCCTCCAAACACCGTCTGCAATGGATGCTAGTGTGGATCTTCTCAAATTGACAACATGCATGATGTGGATTCCACACGCATTGACTTTCATAGTGGTCTAGACAAAATGATTGAGAATGCTCTTGAACCAGTTAGCAGCTCAGATATTCATCTAGCTAGTCACAACTCTATAGTTGATGATGATCCTGTTGTTTGTTCAAACAAAGGTCATCTATAGAATCCAACGTTTCATCCTAATCAGAGTCCAAATAGAGATGTTCTTCAAACAAATGCTACAAATGAAACCTCCTCGAAGCAAAACTATTGTAAGGTAGCCTTAGTTTCTGATATGTGTGGATCCCCAACAAAGGCTCTAGGTGTTCATGTACAAGAGGATGCCACTCTAGCGTAGTTTATGACAAATGAAAAAAGAAATTTGCAAGTACTTGTGAAATGACAAAAGAAGCCAAGCCATTTGCACCCAATTACAAGGCGGCAGACTACTCATTCACACTAGAACAAAGGTGTTGTACTTGATATAAAGGATCTTTTGAAAGAATAGTACCAGTGTTCACCCTCTTACATCATTGTGATCCTTTGTAATGGTTACTATTCACACGTGTGGCATCATCCAAATCTATTAGCTATAATCACAGTTTGTGGTCAGCCTATTTTGTATCGATGTTATTAAAGTATTTTTTTGTCTCTACCTCGTATTATATACCCTATACATATTTGATAGCTCAATTGTGTCATTGATTGTAATGATGTAAACAATTCTTCTTTTGGTATTATATGGGCAAAATGGCATTTGTCCATAACTTAAGCACCAATTTGGAAATAATTTGAAGTCTTAATGCCATCATAAACATTAGGAATGCATTTGTATGAATTTTACAATCGTTCCTCTCATGATGCCTTTTCACAATGATATGATTTGGATAGTAGTGAATAGTTTCAAAGTGAGGAAACTGATTTCACTATTTAGTTCTACTATTCACCTTCTTACAACACCTCTTTGTAATGGTTACTATCCACATGTGACATTGTCCAAATTGATTAGCTCTCATAGGATTTTGTATTTAGCCTATTTCTTAATGATTTTATTGATTGCATTTATCGTATTCTGTAAATTTTTGATAGACCAACATTGTCATTGATTGTAAGTTGTAATGATGTTTGGATTATAGGTTAGATAAAGAATAAAGTTCCTTCCACAGTTGTCGCAAAAGACAATCTTACATCCTCAGCAAGTCAATGTTAGGCTACAACAAAAGTTGAGCACAAAGATGCCCAAAAAGAAAAAAACTAAATAAAGTATCAATTTCATCTCAAATTCATCGTATTTCAACTCAAACATGTCCTATTTCAACTCAAACTCATCTTATTGCAACAACAGTTGATAGGAAAGTATCAGTTTCAACTTAAATTAATCATGCACTAGTGTTTAAACCAAAAGGCAATAAAGAGCCTAAACAAATACTAGGCAAGTCAAAAAAACGAAAGAGGTTGGATCATGTGATAATAGAACCGGAATTTATTGAGATAGAAAGGGATCCTCCAAAGATTCAACGTGGTTTAGCACAGGAGATACATGAATTGAAACCTATTCACAAGGATTTACAACCTAGGGCTTTGATTCTAGAGGTTGAAGTATTTATGGATATCCGAAGTAAGAAGGCCTTTACTGACAGTAATGCTTTTCTTCAATGGTGCCTTGAACATTTCAATGTTTGGATTTGGAGTGCCTATGCTCTATACGAGGTCAACAAATGTATTGATACAATCTTCCTAGAGTTTAGGAGGAAATTTATGGATATTTTGGGGAGGGATCAGTGTTTTTTGGAAATTTTCAGTCCATTCAAGAAACTAGCTCATTTTTGGGACAAGAATGTGGAGTACGGGCCTGACAATACATCGATAATTGATACTACTACTTACAGGTTATTTAACAACATTAGAAGATGTTGTCTAACATTACCAAAGATGAGAATCAATGAAAGACTTAACCATCTGTCAAGAACTCTTTGTGATCAACTTTGGAAATGGTTAATAGCCCCAAATTGTATTGAGTATGCAAATATTATTCATGATAAGGAAATGTGTGAATTGTGGTGGTGATCACCCATTGTGTATCGGATATTGAGTTCTCTGACCTATATCATAGCACTTCACATAGGTGTGAGCATCCAGGTGAAGGGTTGTCCACCAAAGACCTGCAAACAAAATTGCTTTGATCACTCGATTACATCCAAAGTGTCCTCTTGCCACACCTTGATGTGCAGTATCTAAGATCTTTAGATATTAAGTTTCATGGATACATAGGCTTACATATTCTTCATGTCACACCTATGTAGATTATCTCCGATGAGCATATAGTTTTGCACCTCTTTCTCTAGAATTCTTCTTCTTGCTAAAGTCATTTCTTGAGGGAATGTTTTCTTCCTCAAAAAAGTTAACCAAGGGACTACTCCAATCCGGTATTAAAGACACGTGATACAATGTAGCATGTTCCACTCAAGGTTTGTTAATACAAATTGGACAGTCCTTACATATCCTATAGACTTTGCTTCCATAGTGGGCCAATATATGCCTAATCTCTTCAAAGTCTTTAGGGTTCGGTGTTTCAAATGGTGTTGCTCTAATGCACCTACATGTGCTAGTTTTAACCATTTGTCGTGCTCTTCTTTGTTCACACAACAAGCTAAAACTCCTCTGCTGAAGATACAACATGTATTTCTTGGATCCACTTCATTTTCATCATCGTTTATACCTTTTTCTACCTTTCATTCAGTTAATAAAGCACTCTTGTATAGGTGTGTGTGAGTGCCACACTAGAGAATAAGTGGGATTCATTCTCCTTTCAGTTGAGAAATCCCACATAGCATGCTTTTTTGCCATTTTGTATATAAAGAGGTCTCCACCTCTTCTTTGGGGAGAGCTCTTTTAGAAGTAATGAGATTATGCTAGTTTGTAGATAGACTCTTGCTCTCTCGTCGTCATGATGTGCATGCATGCTTGTTCTCTTCTTGTCTAATGCTTGTGACACGTTGATGTATGATTATGTCGTTATTATGCTTGTGATTATGATTAGGTGCATCATTCGCGATGCTTATGTTGTATCTTCTTGTTGATAACGTTGTTAATCATACGTTGACGAAGCGCCATTACGTCTGCTAAGTGCTTCCACGCAAACATTTGGGTCTCATGAGATGCTTCCTGGTTTGACAAGTATGAGTTGTGATGCTACAACGTCAACAACTTTTGGCGCCGTTGCCGGGGAGCGTTCTCTTGTCACTTACGTGATGGTTTATGACGTGAAGATGACGTGTATGCAAGCTTTGCATGACGATTTCTTGAGTTCTTCATTTCATTATGCTCTTGTGAGCATTTGCGACTTGCAAGATTTACAATAACTTGTTGTGATGATCCATTTTTTGGTGTGATGAAGATCCCCTTTTTGGGTGATTAATCCTCCATGTGTGGTGATTCTTCAAGTCACGAGTAAGATAGGAGTAGTTTTCAAAAATCTTTTAGTCATAATGTTGATTTTTTCTTTTAATTTTGTTAAGATTTCTCTAATTATGTGTAACTAAGTTTTGCTTTGGGGTTCTTCTGCAAGTTTCAAAGATGCTTTGATTATTCATCTTCATCAACGAACTAGGGTCAAAACAGAAAAGCCATATCCTTCACATCATCATCAGAAATGTTGGACGTCTGTAGCTTCAATGGATTAGCTCTGTCATGGCATTGGCAGATTCTGGTCTTGCTCATTGATCTGAAAGTTAGGTCATCACATTCTTCATTTCTTGGGAGCGTAGTAGATCAGGGCTTCACGCGGAAGTCTAAGCTTACTTGTTTAAAGTCCTCATTGTTTTTGCTTCCACTGAGGTTCTGTGAACACGATAGGGATGCCAGAAATTGTAAATTTAGATTGTTCCGGTGTGTAGGTATGAGGGGAAGCGGAAGAGATAGGGAAAGCACGCACTCTTGCTCGCAAGGGAGTCCCATTTCTTAAAACCAACACATAAGCTTGTCGCCTCTGAGTCCTTTACTTCATCCTTTCCCAAATTTTGTTTATCTGTACATAGATGATGCGGAGAAGTCGTCAGGAAGATGGAGAAGATGGTGGAGCTGAGACGTTGAAGGATGGATAAGGGAAGAGATAAGGTCCCAGAAAGGACACGGGCAAAAAAGGGCTTTCATGGGAAACAATACTTACCAAAGATTTCAAGAAATATGGTGGTCAAAGATAGGCGCCTTACTGACAGGAGAACGGTCGAAGATCAAGAGGACTATACGTCGTGAAAGCATGATGAAAGGGCCACGCACCAAGAAGATATTTGCTGGTGGACTTCCTACGTCTGTCACTGAAGTAGAGTTCAAGAACTTCTTTTCGTAGTTTGGTAAAGTGGCTGAGAACCAAGATATGTTGGAACATGGCACAGGAAGATCCACAGGCTTTGGTTTCATCACTTTTTGATAGTAAGCAAGCGATAAATGAACTTCTATCAAGAAGGAGAACTCTTGAGATAGGTGGAAAACAGATGGCAATCAAAGTAGAAGCAGAAAAATCAACAAAACTTGCAACAGCAAGTGCAGAGAATGCGAGTTATGGCTATGGCAAGGGGTGAAGCTCACTCTGTACTTACAGTCATGGAATCATGGGACCCAATAACTGGCATGCTGGACATGTTTCCCTTTTCTTGGCAGCAAAATATCAAAGGTTTGCAGTATATAAAAATGCAAGGCTTATCAGAAGGGGCCAGAAATTTTCCAATCGGCAATACTAGTGTTCGTACAAGATGGTGTCCAAATGGTCATGTTAGGATTTGGAGATCCATCCATTCAATCTTGGATAAAATAGGTTGAAGCTACATATAATGACTCACAGGATGGGTGGGGCTCAATGTTGCTATTGCACATCAAATAGCAGTCGTGCGTGATATTCTATTGATGCTTTCACATTTTAAGTCTTGTGGTTTGAATTCATTGTGTGCCATGAGATATGGTATTGTACATTGTACGAGTGGAGCACAGGATACTGTACATTGTACCAGTAGTACATTGTACGAGTGGAGCACAGGATACTGTTCAAGACTTCAACCCATTTGCAAATGTTGGTGAAGGTGCTCGCCTGGGCTAGACGTTTTCTCCTCTTACAAAAGAGGCCATGTTAGCGGCTCAATGGACAACAGTCCAAGCACTCAAGGAGCACAAAGGGGGACTCGGCCTAATTCAGTAGTTTACATAGATGTAACTAATGTCCTTACGAGGGATGGAATGTACCAGCAGGCTATGGAGGTCTATGGTCAGATATTACAGACAGGTCATGAACCACATAACTTCATGTATTCTGTGCTGACCAATGGTCTTGATCTGGCCCGGAAAGCAGAGGCTGTCCATAAGCTTCTTGGCATAATGCATAAACATGGATGTAAGCCAAATGTAATTACGTATACTGCCTTAGTTGGTGAGTATGAGAAGCAAGGCAAGATTGCAAATGTAATGGAAGTATACAAGGAAATGCAAGAGGCAGCCATACTCTGCATACTCGTCTGAGCCAAGAGGTGGGGATACAGATGGCCTGCTATGTCCATTACGGGCCTACCTCTGCAACTACTGTTGGAGGAAAGGCTTTTCAACTCGAATTGGTTCAGCAGCTTCTCACAAGGAAACTAAAGATTGGCAGTTACTCATGATGCCTGAAGGTAGGAACTTGCTTCTGCACATCACGAAGTTTAAAAGCTTCAACAGGCCTTGGGTGGAATTCAAACCGAGAAGGACCTGCAATCTTGAGCTCTTGGCAATAAAACGACAAAAATGGAGGTTGAACTATGGTCCTTGGAGCCTTTAAAGAGAGGGCTCTAGAGGATGCAAGCACATATGCTATGGAGGAACTTACAGCTCTGAGTTTGGCTATGGTTTGCGATTCAGTTATGCAGAAGATTATGGCCTGAATCAGGATAGTAAGGTTGCTGATATATATCTCTGACAAGGAAGATTGCACAGGATGTGTGTGCAACCAATAGGGAAGACATAGCTACACTATCAACTGAAAATCCATTCCAAGGATGTATGGATCAACCTGAACCTTTCCGACTAGACTTTTCAAAAACTGATGGAACTTTTGGTGTTGGCACACCAACGTCTTGGGCAGGTTTTGAGTGCAAAAGGCAATGCTGGTGTTGGTAGTCCAACATGAAAGTGGAAAAGGGCAGATGACACTAGTCTTGGCTAGCACTGGAGAGGTGGGGAGTCTTGCCGTTTACCTAGCCTAACATGTTTTTGAGTTTCTTTGTGGCACCTACAGCAAGCATTTTGAGTCACAGTAGGACAAAACACACCTCTGCCTGCCAATGCTACATCAATTTCTAAGACTTGCGACAGAGGAAGTGCTCAAGTTCGAAACATCAGCTTAATTGTATGAACACTCATTTGTCAGAAAATTCTGATGTTCTTCAATCATATACATCAAAGCATTTGAAGCACGAGAAGGCTTCCTCTAAACGTTGAAGAGATTAAGAATCTATGGATTCTGTGAGCATCTCTAAGTGAGGGTAGACCATCATCATAGAGTACTGATCATGAAGTGTTTTACCAAGGAAACAATAGCAAAATACAAGACAAAGTGAGTTCTAGACACAGAAACTGAGTACAGTCAGACTGGGAGGATGGTGAATGGGCATGAGGAGAGATACCCAAAAGGGGAAGGATACCAGCATATCCTGTTCCTGCTAGATGAAGGACACCCTTGCAGGAAAAGAAGTATAGGTTATCATACATTCCTCCTTTGCCTGACTCTCATATAATTTTTCCATGGGTGCAGGCATACCAAATGGCACACAATATCACCCTCTACTTTGGATTCCTATCCAGGAGGAAATGCGTCTCGAACAGCTGTAGTGCTATCTCAATCTCATAACTCCCCTCCAAGATACTCGCCATCAGTTACGCTGATAAAGGTAATAAAGCCTGTAACCTGTTACGCTCATACCTACTACAGAAACGACTCCTTCTGATGAGCAAGGCTCATGGTATATCAGAGGAATCAGGGAAAGATGATTCTATGCCTCAGAATTTTTGGATGGATCTGAATCTGAAGGAGTAGGTGATTTTGGTAGGAGCGCGCACACCTATCTTCTCCTATTTTAGCCATTCCGAGGACCAAGTGTGCAGAGATGATGGCAGCACATTGCACAATAACAACTACTTCTCCAATGACTAAAGACAAACGCACTATGCCCCCAACATGTGCCGCTTCCAATATGGTGTGCGACAAAACTGGACTCTGCGGGCCAAATCGCGTTGACAAAACTGTAGGATGAATCAGAGGATAGATCTTTCGAACAAAAATATCTCTGCTAAACTTAGTAATTGTGCATTTAACTCCTATGCAAAGTACTATTTTTTGAGCAGTTGCAGCAGTGCGGTACATGATAAAAGTTTTGCGCATGGGTTGAGACATAGAGAGAGAGAGAGAGAGAGGATGTGTTGATGTGGTTGAATTCGTTTTCTTTTCTTAAAGGGTGGATGATTATAACATTGCAATGCTTTGACACATAAGCAATTATTAAATTGATCTGGACATTCTTTGTCATATTTGGAGCACACGGATCAGAGGATGATTCGACTTACAGTCATTATGGTTCACTATGAGAATGTGTACCATGAAGTTTAGAGTTTCATAAGTGTTTAGTGAAAATAGTCATGAAACTTTTTGGACTGTTTTGAAGGGTATTATGAATAATCTAGCTAGATATGAAGTTGGCTATATCTCACCAACACTTTGGACATCATTCAACATCTAATTTTCCATTATCATTGGGTGGTTGAAATTCTATTGAACATGGGGGGAATAGTCATATGTCTCATAACAAGAAGTATGCTCTTTAGAAACATAATGACTTGTGAAATTGAATTCATCATTATGTCCATCCTTTTCTCCTTGGTAAAATCCAACATAAAATGGAAACGTATGGCACGCATACTCGAAACCTATATAGCTCCAAAAGACAACATTTTATGACCATTCATTAGTTCACATCGATAAGTGTGTTGGTTATTGCAAGAAAAAGGGTCTTTTCCACTTGGATGGTTTATCCTCTTATGTGATTTATGAAGTTTGTAATACAAATGTAACATGAAAATTCTTTTTCCAACAAATTGCTTTTCAATTGTATATTTTGGAGAGTCTCCTTTTTTATTCTTGTTAGAAGAACCCCATTAGAACTTATTTGCACATCTTAGAAAACATTCAAAAAACACACAAAAACCCAAAACAAATTCTAAAAACTCCTAAAATACCAAAAAAATATTAAAAACACTCAGAAAACCAAAAATTGTTTCAACAAAACATGGGAAAGAAAAAGGCAAAAGAAAGAAGGAAGGGAGAAAAGGTTGCACAAAAGAAGGAAGAAAAAGATGAAATGCATGCATTAATCACACATGATCAAGGTGAAACAAATATAGAAAATTTGCAAGGGGTAGAGGAAATTGGTGGAATTTCTAAAGGGGTGGGTTCCATAGTTGCAACTAGGGAACATAGCAACACTTTTGTAAATGTATTCATTGGTCATGACCATAGAAATACGTGTGCTTACGTTAACCCTAATTGTGAGTGGAATTTAATTCATATTGATTTAGTAACTATTATTTTGGATAACATTCAACTAACCACTCATTCATCTATCCTCATGAATGATGAAAATTATGATTGCATGGGTCAAGTTGTGTTGCCGATTGTGGTGAATGATATGCAATTTTTAGAAACATTTTTTGTTATGGAAGGTATAGATGAAGACTTGGTCATAGGCACTCAAAGGTTTTTTGAACATCAAGGGTTTGAAGCACCTTGTCCATCTATTATATCCATCCCCCCTTGTGAGTCTTTTGGAAATCCTGATGATTATCCTCATTGTATGGATTGTGGACATAATCATCTATTCAAAGATTGTACTCTTAATCCACAAAATAGTCCTTCCACTCATGCTTTTTCATCTAACCTTTCTTTGAGTAAGTTACAGGAAACCTTGACGAATGATGAAGTGGAGGACTCCAAGTGCTTGGAGGATGTGGAAGGGCCCTCCGTTCCTCTAAGTTTGGAATCTTCTCACGAATTTTGTATGAGTTCTATGGAAGATAAAGTGATATCTAGAGATTCTATGTGTAATACAGATAAATGCATCGCTGAATCTCTAGATCGATCTCAAACCACACAACCTTATGATCCATTACATGAGCATGATATATGTAAAGAAACTCAACCTTTGTTGAACTCCCCATGTAAAGATGAGTTTTGTCTAAAGACTCACATAGAAGGCCCAAAAGACCCATACATCAAGAAGAAGTCACATTTCCCTTGTAATGTAAAGCAAATTTGGGTGGCCAAGAACTTACTTAGAGCCCAACCTAATCGCACTATGATATGGGTACCAAAGAAAGCTCTTATACAAAATCAACCCTCTCACACTAGACTTCATAATCTACGGTCTAGTTTCACATTGCCTTATCATCAAGAATGACCACTCTTGACAAAGGGACCCAAAGCAATAAAGTCAACACTTAGAAAAGATCCAAGGAGAAACCTCAAGGCTAAGACCAACAAAGCGAAGACATATTGGCGGCCTAAAACCTCTTTGTGCAGCATCCAGTCGGACCCAACCTTGCCCAATGCACAGCATATGTTTAAGATGCACACCAAGTATGCACATGAATAGGGCCTCATCCAAAGGCCAAGCATTAGGCACACTTAGTTTAATCCGGGCACAAAGAGGGTACATGTACATAGAGTTCAAAAACTTGCTTTTTATTTTTCTCTTTTCAGGATGGTGGACAAAGGTATCATCCATTTCAAATGGTTGATGAAAAAGAAGCGGCTCTTGGAGTTGGACATTTGGAGAAAGCCTCATCATCGCCTCACCCTTGAGCACCTTGCTCAAGACCCATCCATTTTTGCACCATTTTTTTGTATGCATTTTTTTTAGAGTATGCATAAGATAGGGTCACATTACAAGACCATGCATAGACACTTTTTTGTTTGTCCGCCCATGCACCCTTAGTCCCCACTCATGCATATGGACTAAGAAGAGATGAATTGATTTCATCTATTTGTATATATCATCTACATTTTTTCATATCATTCTCATACATCATCCATCCATTACCAAAAAAAAAAAAAGGCATTCTAGCATATTCATCTCTATGAGGCAAAAGAACCAAGTTAAAGCACTCGACTCCAAACAAAAAGCAAGAGGAAGAAAAGCAATAAAGCAAAGCACTCCAATAGTGCAAGGATCATGCAAATAAAAAAGAACTCCTACACGCTCTTCCACAAAAGCTCCATACTCACAAAAGCTTTGTCGAGGACGACAAAGTCAAGGAGGGGGGAGTGTTGAAGATACAACATGTATTTCTTGGATCCACTTCATTTTCATCATCGTTTATACCTTTTTCTACCTTTCATTCAGTTAATAAAGCACTCTTGTATAGGTGTGTGTGAGTGCCACACTAGAGAATAAGTGGGATTCATTCTCCTTTCAGTTGAGAAATCCCACATAGCATGCTTTTTTGCCATTTTGTATATAAAGAGGTCTCCACCTCTTCTTTGGGGATGGCTCTTTTAGAAGTAATGAGATTATGCTAGTTTGTAGATAGACTCTTGCTCTCTCGTCCTCATGTTGTGCATGCATGCTTGTTCTCTTCTTGTCTAACGCTTGTGACACGTTGATGTATGATTATGTCGCTATTATGCTTGTGATTACGATTAGGTGAATCATTCGCGATGCTTATGTTGTATCTTCTTGTTGATAACGTTGTTAATCATACGTTGACGAAGCGCCATTACGTCTGCTGAGTGCTTCTATGCAAACATTTGGGTCTCATGAGATGCTTCCTGGTTTGACAAGTATGAGTTGTGATGCTACAACATCAACATCCTCTTTATCCTTTGTTCTTATTATGGGATGTTTGGGTCCAAAAGTGAGAATAGGCACAATAGCTCTAGCCTAGTTACATGCTACTTCCAATTTGAACAAGTAAGCATTAGCAAGTTCATCTGATACTCCTTGTAATGACTCTGCTAAAGTTAGTCTAGAAAGTTGATTTGTCTAAAGGTGTCTTGCCTTTCTTGAAAATTACTACAAAATTTTAATCCATTAGTGAGAGGAACCATCTTATTGATCTACCTATGTTGCAAGGTTTGTTCACTAGGTAAAGGAGAATTTGGTGATTCATAAAGAAACTTAAACCTATTTGCAATCAAATAATTCCCAAACTTCTTGATTCCATATACCATGCCTAATCCTTCTCTTTCTATAGTTGTGTAATTTCTCTCTGTTGCATTCATTCAACTACCTACTCACATAAGAAATAGGGAGTTCAATGTTTCCTTCATCCAAGGGTTGTGCTAGTGCACATCCAATAGCAAAATTGGAAGCATCCACATGAACATGGGAGATGTGTTTGTGTGATGTTGAAATGAGTGCACATATCATCAACATAAACCTCTAAGTTCTTTTGCAAGAATTCCTTGAAGATGATGGGTAATCAACCTTTGGAATGTAACAAGAGCATTGGTGAGCCTAAATGGCATCACATGGAATGCAAAGATACCCCACTTTGTCGCAAAACAATTCTTATGTTGGTCTTCAATGAAAATGGCTATCTGATTGTAACCCAAGAATTTGTCAAGGAAGTTGTATACTTCCTCCCCTACTACACCTTCTAAGAGATGCTCGGTTATAGGGAGAGGACAACTATTTCGTATAGCAGCTGCATTAAGATATTTGGCAAATGCAACTCAGAAAGCCATGTGGATCAGGACATTATATTTAGATTTAGGTGTTAACACATCCACTCCTATTTTGGGGGACAACATAACCTCTTTATATCTTGCCGCTGAGAGGGGTATTAAGGAAATGGCCTCTAACACTTCCTTGATGCTCAACTCATAAACAATGAATGGAATTGAAGATGAGGGACACTAGGCTCCTATAAAATCACTCACATGAAAAACACGCACAACACTGCCAAAGCAGGGGTGGTCCGCGCCGCTTTGTCACACAAATACAATGGCACTCTTAGGGTGGGGGTGATCCACATTGCCCTCTTAGTAGACTTAAACACAATCAACACAAAGGTACTCTTAAGGCAGGGGTGATCCGCATCGCCCTCTTAGTACCAACACACAAACATTACACAAGTACTCTTAAGGCAGGGGTTATCCACACCACCCTCTTAGTACCAACAGAGAAAATGCAAAACACTCACAAGAAAGAGATTCTCAATGACAAGAGGAGCCAAGTGATACCACAATCTTCAATGAGTTTTGGGAACGATGGAGAAGAGGGAAGGAATATGGAAGGAGGAGGAAATGAGAGAAGAAGAGAGGGTGTATTGGATAGAATAAGCAAGGGTTCAGGGTAATGGAAATGGAAGGAATTGGAGAAATGAACTTGATTGAAATAGAAAATATTACAAAGACATGGGGGACTTACAAATTCGGAGCTTGTATAGCTCTCTCAATACAATGGCATAGGGTAGGCTGCTCCTCCTAGGTTTGGAGTGCTCACTACACCCACAACGTGTACCTGCATACACCTCTTCTTGTTTTGAGGGCACCCAAGGGGGTCCTTTTATAGGCCTTTTGAGAAGATATTTGGAGATGATATTATTTGGGAGAATCTTCTAGATGTGACACTTGTGTGGTAGAAAATAAAACTTTGACAAAATTCTAGAAGATTTTTGGCCATTCTAAGGTTGCACCTTATCCCATATCATATCTTTGTTTTTTTCATGAAAAATCATAAAAATACTACAAGTAGCACCTCCATTTTGTGGAAATGAGCTTCAAATCCGAGTTTGGGCGTTTGGAATATTTTATGCATGGTTTTGGGCCCAAAAAAGTCAATCATATGTGTCCCATTTGTCAAGAATCTTTCTATAGGACTCAAAAGTCTATGGTGGGGCTTGAGTCTTTGAAAATTTTTTTGGACTCTTTCAAAAGGGAGAGTGGGTCAAGCTTAAGTATTTGAATTTTATAAAACTACTTGTCCCACTCCATATTTAGCTTGGATTTGATTCTACCATTCACTCCAGGTAAGGGTAGCTAGTTTACTAGGGTGGGACCCACCTTATTCTTGGATTTTTATTTCCTTCAAATACATATATTTATGGTTTCCTTGAAGGTTTGAAAAGATACAAATACTATAGGGGTACATATCTATACATAAGGTATTATTAAGGAGGGGTTTCAAAAAATATTTCCTCATACTTAGCCCTCCCTTTGGCTAGAGGCATTCATGTCTGCCTTCAAAGAGTTTGTTGATGTTCCAAGGTGGGTCATCTTCTTGTACTATTGATATGTATTTCTCCCTTGATTGTTCCTGTTGTTCACTGCTTTCCTCTATCCTGTGCCAGTGTTTCTTTAATCTCCATCCATTGACCTTCCTCTTGTGCAGCTTCCCTAACATATCCATGAGTTGATAGCTTCCATTCTTGAACTTTGTCTTGATCAAAAACGGTCCTTCCCATCGTAAACAAGAGTTCCTTTCGATAACCCTTTATCCTTTAGTTGTTTGTTGAATTCCTCCGTTCTTTTCTCTACTTGATTGATGTAATGCTCCACTGCAAGCTCCCTTTTCATACTCAATTGTCGTAGATCTATAAGCCTCTTTTGAATGAACTCTTCTTCACTTTCTGCACTTTCTTTTAGCAGTACACGGAGAATTGGGATTTCCACTTCTATTGGTAATAAGACTTCTTATTCGTACACTAAATGAAAAGGACTGAATCCTAAGGATGCCTTGTAGGATGTGTGATATGCCCATAATGCTGCAGTGAGGTGCTGGTCCCATTCCTTAGGATGCTTCTTTACCTGCTTACTTATGATTTTACAAAGAATTCCATTGGTCTTTTCAACAAGACCATTACATTGAGGATAATAGGGTGTGGAGTATCTGTGCCTTATGTTTAATCTAATCAATAGATCATTCAAAACAACTGATCTAAAACCTGGACCATGATCAGACACTATCTCTAAAGGTATCCCAAATCTACAACATATGAAATCATAAATGAACTTCCCAATATCCTGTGTGGTTGTCCCTTTTGTGCTAGCTGCTTCTGCCCATCTAGTCATGTAGTCCACTGCCACAATGATGTACTCCTTCCCTGAGCTTGTCCTTGGTAGGAGTCCAATTTCATCGATTCCCCATTTCTCGAATGGCCCATAAGATATGACTGGTGTCCTTGGTTCATACATGAGCCTCTTATTCCCTGTAATTTGACATTTATTACATGTTTTACACCAATATTGAACATCTTTATGAAGTTTAGGCCATGTATACCCTGCTTGAAGTACTTTCCTTATCGTTATCTCTTGTGAGAAGTGTCCTCCACATGCATGATCATGACATGATTCCAGAATGCTCTTTATTTCATCTGATGTGGGGATCCTTCTAAGGATAAGATCCTTACCTTTCTCATAGAGATGATCTCCTATGAGTTGGTACTGTAAAGCCCTCTTTGCTAATCTATGCCTTTGTACCTTGTTAAGGTGCTTGGGTGCTTCTTCAGTTTCAACAAACTCGATGATGTCTTGTAATCCTTCTTGACCTACAAATCTGTTGTCTCCTAGTTTCATGGATGCTATTAAACCATCAAATTGCTCATTTGCTAATGCATCTGCTTCCTTATTTTTGCTCCTTGGTACATGACATATTTGGGTGTTATCAAATTGTTTCAATAACACTCTTACCTTTTTCAACCATTCAAACAAATTTTGGCTTTTGCAATACCAAACATTTTGTAATTGCTTAATTATCAACATTGAGTCTCATTTGATGATCAACCTTTTGATACCATGTTGAACACATTCATGCAAGGCCTCACATAATGCTGCATATTCTGCTTCATATTTGAATGAGCATTAGGAAGAGCTATACCTTTCTTGAAGATGAGTTGTTTGTTTTGGTCATATATCGGAAATCCTCCTGTTGCTTTGTTGAGGTGCTTCTTATAGGCACCATCAAAAAATACAGTATGTGCATCTTCAATATCTTCTTCATGCAAGGTTGCTCCCCTCTCCCTCTCATTGGATATTTTCCTCTCCCACTTCCTGTCGGTGAGTATGTCTGTAAGACTAGATCTTGTGCTTTCCTCTACTACAAAAGTATAGTTATATTCTTGAAGTTCAAGAACCCATTTAGCTATTCTAGATGAGATGCTCATAGGTTGTACCACATATGGAAATGCATGATCTGTTGTAAGAATAATGAAACGCCTTGCAAGAAGGTAAGACTGAAATTTCCTTACTCCAAACATAAGTGCATACATGAGTTTCTCTGCATCTGTGTATCTCTTCTCATTTTCTTTCATTACCTTGCTAGCAAAATAAACAGGACGCATGTGAGATATTTTTGTATCCTTCTGGAGTAAGACCACTCCGATTGCTTCTTCCCTTGCACTTGGGCACACATAGAAAGTCTCTCCCATATTTGGTGGCATCAATGTGGGTAGAGTGCTGAGTACTCTTTTGATTTCTTCAAAACGTTCATTATGGATATCCTCCCATGCAAAGACACTATCTTGTGCAAGATTTTGTAATGGAGATATGATTTCAGATAGAACGTAGATGAACCGTGACATGTAGTGTACCTTTTGTACAAAAGTGAGGGTCTGCTTTGTTGTTGTTGGAGGAGGTAGAGCCAATAAGGATTCCACTTTGGATGGATCAACCTGAATCCCCTTTTATGATATGAGATGTCCAAGAAGAACTACTTCTTTCTCGGCAATATGACACTTATCAAGATTCAATTGACCTCCAAGCTCATACAATCTTTTTAAACCTTCTTCCACTTTTTGACAATGCAGAACTCTAGTGCTATATATGCAAAAGTCATCCATGTACACCCTTATTGATGATCCAAAGAATGGTTGAAAAACATAGTTCATAAACCTTTGAAATGTTGCAGGTGCATTGGTTAGGCCAAAAGGCATTACGTGATAAGCAAAGCATCCCCATGGCATAATGAATGTGGTCTTCCTTTGGTCCTCTTCAGCTATCCGGATTTGAAAGTATCCTGAGTATCCATCACATAGAGTGTATCTTTCATGACCTGCCACTTCATTTAGAATCTCATCTTGGAAGGGTAGTGGAAAATGATCTCTCTTTGTTGCTGCATTTAAGGGTTTATAGTCTACACACACCCTCCATTTACCATTCTTCTTTGGGGTAACTACTACTCAAGACACCCATTCTGAATTTGATACAGAGTAAATGAAACCTGCCTTTATGGGTCTATTTACCTCATTTAGGAGAGCCTCTTGTTGAAGTGTTCCAATCCTTCTAAGCTTTTGCACCACTGGCTTTGCATATGGCTTGATTTCGATATGATGCTGAATAACAGTTACACCTTGTATCTCATTATAATCTTTAATGACAATTTGGGGTACCTTTTGAGCATGTTGATGTACATGGTCCTTTCCTCTGAGGTGAGATCTTTTGCTAGCATCTTTTGGAGATCCGCTTCAGGCATGGTGTCCTCACTTTGTGGTTGTTGTAGATCATCCTCTTTGCCTCCATCTTCCTTTCCTTGAAAGATCACTACCGTGACTTCGAGTATTGATGAATCATTTTCGGTTGTTGATTCCTCACTGCTAGAATCACTATCATAACAAGAACTTTCTTCATCTACTGTTGTTTCATACCTATGATCTTCCTTCTTTTGGTCCTTCAAATCATATGTGACTGACTTTGTTTTATCATTTGGTTTGAGGACTAGAAGGCCAGAACCCCATTTTTTATCTGCTTTCACTGCGATTAACAATGGACATCCTAATATGATAGGGTAGCCCTCCCCCTTGGTTGCAATTACATACATATCCAAGGCAACCTCTATATCACATACTATGATTCTTAAATTCTGAATTACACCAACACATGTAACAACACTATTATTTGCCATTTTAGCTTGATACGCAGATGGTCTTCTCACATCCAATCCTAACCTATGCATTGTTTTTTCTGTCATCACACACATCTGTGCTCCGCCATCCACGTACACATTGGAAATCCTTTTGCCTTTTACATATGTATCCACTATGGGTACCACATCATCACATGCATTGGCTCTTATAAGGTTAATTTCCTTGTCTTTAGCCCTCCTAGTGCTTACTAGCTTGGACCATTCCCTCCTAGTTTTTGAAGATAGTTGGAGTAATTGTGGCCAAGTGATATTTGGTTTCTGTGTAGATATATCCTCAATCAATTCATAAGGTTTGATACCCTTACCTAAAGGAAAGTCTTCCATCGTGATCTTCCTCCTTGGCCTCTTTCTTTTACTAGATTCTCGTTCTGCAACTCTTCCTTTCTTCATTTGTGTACCCATGTTGGAATCTTCATCTTGAGATCGGTCTCTGTCTTGCACCCTTGTCCTCTTGATTGGCATTGTATCCATAGTCTCTTGTTCCTCAGTGAGCTCCAAAACATTCACTTGCCTTTGATCACCTTGAGCCATTGAGACAGGTGGAATATTTGCTTGCTGTTGTTGTTGTTGTTCCTGTGCATATTGTGGCGGCCTCCTAACAGGATACATATCACCTGGATTCCTACGAGGATGAGGACAATTATACATAACATGACCACGTTCGTTGCCATTGTAGCATATAAACTCTTGTGCTTGTCGTCGTTGTCCTCGATTTTGTTCCCTTTGTGGTATGTCTTGCTTGCTCCTCACCAAGTTGAGTGTTAGTTGTTCCAGCTGTTGTGTGAGCTTCTGCAAAATATCTTGTTGTGGATCTTCTCCTTTCTCTACTTGTGTAGCTGGTACTAGCGGAACAACATCCATATGTTCTACTTTTTCAACTTTTGAAGACTGAAACTTTAATTTTCTACACTTAACTCTTGCTATATCTAATGCTTCTTCAAAAGTACTTGGAAATTGTGACTCCACCCTTTTTTTTAGAGAAGGGAAGAGTCCTGAGATGAATCTATCCCTTTTCAAGAACTGTGGAGCTACTTCATTTGCCCCTAGGCTACTCTCCCAATTACTCCATACACACTGAAACTTAGACTCATAATTTGAAAAGTCTTCAATTGTGACTTGCCTTAGTGAGAGCAATTGTTGCCACAATCCTTCAAGTGTATCCTTCTTTCCCTACCGTGCTATGAATGCTTCTCGCACTGCTTCCCAGCTTCCTGTTGCTTCATTGGATAGGTTGTTGTACCATATTCTTGCTTCCTCTCGAAAAGCCTTTAGCTTGATAGCTTCTTGATCCCTTCCAGCGACAAGGTAAGCCATCTCCAAGTTGTCCAAAAACTCTACAGTATCTTTGTTGGGCCTTCTGTAGAAGTGTGGGAAGATTGTTGCCATGGTTGAACTTGAAATTGGAAATTTCTTACAAAAGAATGAAGAACCAAATGTCAAAACTAAGGGTATATTCTAAAATTGGAAAGATAAAGGGTTCTTGAGACTCAAGGATCTCTGTCAAACGCTCTGGCCCAAAGTGATAGACGATGCGTTGTTTGAAGAATATCTTTCTACTATATGTGATATGGACAGAAAGAAGGGGTCTTGGTTGATAAGGTTGGTTTGGATGAATGGGACGATTTTGGTTGTTGGGGTTTTGGAAATTCATGAATGAGTTCCTCAATGGGGGCACCAGGTTATGAGAGGGGTATTAAGGAAATGGCCTCTAACACTTCCTCGATGGTCAACTCATAAACAAAGAATGGAATTGAAGATGAGGGACACCAAGCTCCTATAAAATCACTCACATGAAAAACACACACAGCACTGCCAAAGCAGGGGTGGTCCGCACCGCTCTATCACACAAATACAATGGCACTCTTAGGGTGGGGATGATCCACACTGCCCTCTTAGTACACTTAAACACAATCAACACAAAGGTACTCTTAAGGCAGGGGTGATCCGCATCGCCCTCTTAGTATCAACACACAAACATTACACAAGTACTCCTAAGGCAGGGGTTGTCCACACCACCCTCTTAGTACCAACACAGAAAATGCAAAACACTCACAAGAAAGAGATTCTCAATGACAAGAGGAGCCAAGTGATACCTCAATCTTCAATGGGTTTTGGGAATGATGGAGAAGAGGGAAGGAATATGGAAGGAGTAGGAAATGAGAGAAGAAGAGAGGGTGTATTGGATAGAATAAGCAAGGGTTCAGGGTAATGGGAATGGAAGGAATTGGAGAAATGAACTTGATTGAAATAGAAAATATTACAAAGACATGGGGGACGTATAAATTAGGAGCTTGTATAGAGCCCTCAATACAATGACATAGGGTAGACTTCTCCTCCTAGGGTTGGAGTGCTCACTACACCCACAGCATGTACCTCCATACAACTCTTCTTGTTTTGAGGGCACCCAAGGGGGTCCTTTTATAGGCCTTTTGGGAAGATATTTGGAGATGATATTATTTGGGAGAATCTTCTAGATGTGACACTTGTGTGGTAGAAAATATAACTTTGACAAAATTCTAGAGGATTTTTGGCCATTCTAAGGTGTGCACCTTATCCTAGATGGTCATATCTTTGTTGTTTTCATGAAAAATCATAAAAGTACTATAAATAGCACCTCGATTTCATGGGAATGAGCCTCAAATCCGGGTTTGGGCGTTTGGAATATTTTATGCATGGTTTTGGGCCCAAAAAAGTCAATCATATGTGTCCCATTTGTCAAGAATCTTTCTATAGGACTCAAAAGTCTATGGTGGGGCTTGAGTCTTTGAAACGTTTTTTGGACTCTTTCAAAAGGGAGAGTGGGTCAAGCTTAAGTATTTGAATTTTATAAAACTACTTGTCCCACTGCATATTTAGCTTGGGATTTGATTCTACCATTCACTGCAGGTAAGGGTAGCTAGTTTACTAGGGTGGGGCCCACCTTATTCTTGGATTTTTATTTCCTTGAAATACATATATTTATGGTTTCCTTGAAGGTTTGAAAAGATAAAAATACTATAGGGGTAAATATCTATACATAAGGTATTATTAAGGAGGGGTTTCAAAAAATATTTCCTCACCGCTAATCTTTTTTATCATGCTAGAACCTAAAATATTTCTATTATAATGGGGAGAAGTTTACAAGCAAAGAAATTGAACTCTCATATATATCCACTCAACAACAATGTGTAGACATGATGAACAAAGTTGTTAGTGGTCAAGGAAGATTAACATGCTAAGGAAGCATAAGGCAAGGAAGCCATAGAGAGCAAAGTCAAAGAGAACTCAAGGAGGGTCAAGTAGACAAGGAAGCCAAAAAAGATCTGGCAATAGGCCAATGATTTTTACCAAATCAAGCATACAACAAATAGTGATGGTTCTCACTACAATTCATTATAAGTCCCATTTTTCGTAGAATAGACTCCATTTTGTTCAAGCCGAGTATTTCTCAATCTTGAGGAGTAGTACGACCACCTATGTATTAAATTTCATGATGTTTTTAGCCTCAAGATAAAAAGAGCTTTGAGATTTTCTTGAGTAGAGAAATCAACAGTGCATTCTGGACATTTAAACCCAATAAACTGAACAAGATAAATGGAGTGAGTATTTATGAATCCAAAGACCTTGATAGCCCCAAAAAATCTATTTGTTTAGATAACTCTTCTAAGAGCATGTTCATGGTTATGGAACATGGTAGGTATGCATACACTTGGAAAGGTGAATTGGTATTCCCTCCTTAGAGACCACATGTTTCTCATGGTCATCATGGAGCTAGATCTTCTCATATTTTGTGTATTCACAAACTAGTGTGACGTTGTGGGGACTGGAGATGTGGTTGTGCAGTTCATTGATGGCTCAAAATTTACTATGCATAATGCATGCCATGCACCTCAGTTATCATGTAGTTTGATGTCAATTTCTCAATTTGATAACCTTGGTTACAAGGTGGTTCCCATTGAAATGATCTGCATGTGTCTCACATCCACCTGATAGATATGTTCTAGGTTTAGATTTTGTTATTCTAATGGATTTTGGTGAGCCTTCTTGCTACAAAGAGGCTATGCAGACACAGGATCATGTCAAGTGGGAGCATGCCATGAAGAGTGAGTTGGATTCTATTCACAAGAATGGTGCTTGGGATTTAGTACCTTTGCCAAAGGGCAAGAAATCTTTACCATGTAAATGCGTATATAAGCTAAAACTCAAATGAGATAGTGCTTCTCCAAATTATAAAGCACGACTTGTTGCAAAGGATTTTAAGCAACATCATGGTGTTGATTTCAAGGAAATCTTCTCTCTAGTGGTCAAGATGACTACCATGTGCATGTTGATTGGATTCGTTGCAATGGAGGACCTAGAGCTAATCCAAATGGATGTGAAAAACTGAGAAGGTTCACACTCAAGATAATGTTGTAGATGCTTTGACTAAAGCTCTACCACAGGATAACTTTTGACATTGTTGTCACTTGATGAGGGTTATTTGATTCATGATCTTACACAGTCACTTGTATATTGTGTAACATGCCCATCAGGTGGGAGGTATAGCTTGTATAATTACACTCAGGCATAGTTTGTATACTTATGGTTAGGTACTCTTTATCATTCTTTATTTTTCTCCCATAGTTACTTTGTCCATATTTGCCTTCACTGGGAGATAGTTACCATTAGTGTCCATGTGAAAGGCCAAACAGCCACTGGATACTTCTTTGTATATGTTCTTTAATAAAACATATAGTGGCCTGGTCAATCATAGACTGTAAGTTTGATCACATTTGTAACACCTAAGAAGTCTGTGTTCATGCTCCTTGTGTAGTGTGTTTTCCTACATATTCTATAGCCTCTATGCGAAGCATCATGTGCACCTCTAGGAGCTCAGTTTTCAACTCCGAGGATATCATCGTAGAGCTCTCGAGAAGGAGAGAACATCGTGATGCATCACCATTGAAATACTTCAACTTCCCCTAGATGCATGAGGAGACATGAGAAGTCGGCCATCTCAAACTAAGGGCTAGTTGCAAAAACCAACTTAGCAAGATCAGAAGGTGGCACTTCCATGCACAGAAATGCCCAAATAATTCATGCCATAAAAGAGAAAATCCAAAGGAGCTTTTTGTCTTAGTGAGAGGATTAGTTAAGGCATTATCAAGAACATGAAGGCATTGTGAGTCCTTTAAAGTTAATGGTTCAAAGGGGTAGAGATGACGAGTCACAACTCATTCTCACAAAGAGGTCATGAGAATGTCATAAAGCGGTCACCAAGAAATCATAGATTGATCATGAAAGAATCATCCTCTAATGATTTGCAAGCAGGATTATTGTAATATGAAAGGACCAATGCATTCGTGAATAAGAAAAATGATTCTTCGAGACTTACATGAAACATTCATTGTTGAATTCGTGAAGTTCTCAATAATTATGTGAAGGATTTTCCAATACTTGTTAAAAGTGTTTATGATTGACACATAGAATTTTCCAAAGTTTAGAATCATAGGATCTCTAGTTACTAACATTAGCTCACTGATGTGCAAGGACACATTCAAAGAGAATAGTTGTTACCAATTATGGAATATGTTGTGTAAAGAATTATTGGAGTGATATTTATTAAGTTGTTAATGTGTTTTGGTGTTTTGATATAGGAGGTGATGGTTGATGAGGGCAAAAAAGGTCGTGGATATTTTGCATATGTCCAAACACAAAAAATCAGATTTATATTTTATAAATAAATCCACACATATGGCTCTATTTTTAGGAATAGTTAGTAAAAGTAGTGGTGAGGATAAAGATCATTGTAGGCTGCGTTTTTTTGTTAATAAAAGCAAAGGCTCCCCACAAAAGAGAGCAAATTTTACTTTCGTGCTTGCTTTTTGAAGCCGCCTCACTATAACCACTACTTTTGACATAATGAAAATCCTATAAATACATGCACTATGTGGACTGTGAAAACAAAGTGCATGTGGGGAGATTGCACCCAATCCTGTGTTCTAACTTGTCTCTTCACATATCTCTTTTTCTATGTATTTTCACCACCCATATCCTCTATGTGTGCGTGAATTAAGATCCTGATAATAGTGGTATCAAAGCTCTATGTGCATCACCATGAGGGGTCTTTTTCTGTTTGTTTTGGCATTTGATCTCTGTTTTGCTATTTGTTTCCGTTTTTGCTTTCGACTTTCATCAGTATCCCTATTTTAGTTTCAATTTTAGTTTCTGTTTCTGTTCTAGTTTGTAAACTTGAACCTACATTCACACCTATGCTTACACTTTTGGCTTCCTTCAAGGTGCCTACTAAGGCATAGATCTTAGGCATAACTTTGGCATCTTTGGCTTCCATGGCACCCATGACTCCCTTGGCAACCATTGGCTATGCACAAATAACTTTTAATTACAGAGTGGCAATAAGGAGTTTTATATTCACCAAGGAGGGAGGATTTGAACCCACAACCTCACTCCCACAAGGGAAGCGTCTTACCACTACATTATCTCTTTGTTTTTTCACTCTAGTTCTCTTTTCTTATACTTAACACAACTTGCATCTCTCACTTACTTTTTCAATTCCCAAGAACCACCCTTACTTTTTCCCTTTGAATTTAAGAAATCTAAAAATTGTTTTCACATATCCAACAAGAGTGTTTCTTTGTCTCCATATCCATGGACCCTACAAATACCATGGACTTTAATGAGTCACCTCTACCTAAGGTACCACCTGAGCAATAGTTGGAGCTCTTGTGGCATGAACTTGGAGGTGCTCAAAACGAGATCTCGCAACATGATGAAGGACTTACGAAGATGCAATTTGAAGAAGTTAACCTTGCATGGGTGTTCAAACCTATTGTCTCTACCCAAGATGATGGCAGGCATTCGAAGATTGGTGTTAAAAGTTACCAATTTTTATGGTTTGGTGGCCCTAAGATTGGCCCTTTAGTTCTTTCATAGTTATGACAATTTGATGATTTCTATTTTGATGAATCATATAATGAAAGTGAACAAGTCAAATTTTCTATTCACTATTTAGTAGGGAAAGCTCAGCTTTGGTGGGATGTCCTATGCACATTGCAGATCATCCGACTAAGTGGAAGGCTTTCCAAGATAAGGTGAAGGATTCTTTTCTTCCTCCTCAATATCATTTACATATTCGCCGTGCATGGAAAACCTTTACATGGAAGGAGTGTGGCATTATCACTACCTACACAGAGCAGTTGTGGAAAAATTTGTTATTGATTCGAATGCTCAAAGATGTACCTGAGGATACCTTGCAAATGAAATATGAAGATGATTTGGAGATGGGAATCTAAGCCAAGCTTCACACACTATGGCCTACAACCCTCGTGAAAGCTATCTTTTTTTGTCTATGATGCAGAGAAGGAATTTCAATCCATAACCAAGTCGATCTATGTGCAACAACCACCATGTCAACAAACACTTTTTGTTAAACCTACTTTTATTATGAATCATAATGCTCCATCTTACTCTAGTTTTCCACGTCCTCCACAATCCAATTACTCAACTCCACTTGTTGCTTCATCTCTCCAACCTAACAAACCACCTACCTTGCAAACTTTAGTGGTGGATGCCCAATAGAAGCAACCATGTATCACTTGCTAGAATTGTGGTAAACCTGGACATACAAGAAAAAGGACCATTCTTCGTAATCTACTCTCCAAGTATTCTTGATGTCTTGAAATATCATCCAAGTCTATGATCTTGCCTCTAGAGATTCTTCCACAAGAAAAATCCTTTATTCCAAAGCTTCTTTGCCCTTTCAAGGTTATTAGTGTCGACAACCATCATTCCATTTATCATGAACTAGAGTGGATCATTCTTCCTGATGTTGGAAGCCTATTTCCAATCTTCATTGACCTTAATGAAAGGTTTCATCTTGTTCAAGATTTTCCATAATGAGCACACTAGATAAGAGCCATTGGGACTCACAAGGAAAGAGGATAAAAACAAAGTGACTAAGTCATGCCCCTTCCACTTGGGTACACCCACAAGTGTAATATCACTTTTTCTCCTAATATTCAGTTTAGCAGAGGAGGTTTTTGTATTGCTCCAAGCTTTGATCAGCCATTTACTATCACATGATATTTATATGGGGGTCTTGAAGAGGATGCCACATGGCATCCTTTGGGGTTACTCCACATTTTTGTAGAACCAAGAAGGAGAAGCCTCTCACAAAATGATGCAAACATCACATAACCTTCGCAGGAGATGGTTGAACCATACCTAATAATAGAGGATTAGGAAGTCATCCTCATCCAAGGCTTTTGGGGATAGTGTTTAGCCCATCTTACTCTTATCTAGGAGGTTGTGAGTTCAATTCCTAAGATTTAGCAACTATTTTCTTAGCAAGGTCTTCAATGCCTAAAATGTTGAGATGTACATAGTCGTTGTTTCTTGCAAATGATCTCCATTTTATTTTAGAAGCTCCCCTTCTATTAGGATGACCCATCCAAAGAAAGTTTTGCATATTCTTTCCAACTTAACCAAGTCTTTTTCTTTCAGTCTCCAGCACAAAAGAAAATAGATTACCAAGGTTATAAGGACCCTGATGACCACCATGTCCCTATTAACCAAGTTTATTTGCATTCCTTTCGAGTATCCAAGTTTTTTATCAAACTTAGTAAGAACCCAATCCCATCCTTGACCCATAATGACATTGAAGCCCAATGGAATACCCAAGTGAGGAAAACATTGGCCACTTGAAATCACTTCGAAACCCTTGCACCACAAGAAATTGTGAATGGAGCCCAGTAATGGACATGAATGGAGAACTCACATGGTTCATTTTAGATATAGGAGACACACAAAAGGTATTTAGGTAATGCCAAAAGGAGGTGATACTATCCGGGTTATTATGTAAGAAGACATTTTTGTCGTCAGCGAACATTCTTATGGTTATCTAGTCTTTGCTAAAAAGTGGCACAAGTCCATAATCTTGGCCAAAAAGGGCAACATGATTGACCAAGCAGTTGAGACCATTGATGGTGATGGAAAAGAGAAAAGGAGCCAAGGGGCAGCCTTTTCTTATCAATCATTTTAATTTAATTGCTTGAAAGAGCTATCCATTAACACTAATATGTGTAGAGGCATTACCCATTAGCATCGATATCATCTTAATAAACTTAGAACTACATCCAAGGTCTTTCAAGGATTGAAGAATAAGGTCCCACTCTAGTTTTTTGTAGGCTTTGCCAAAGTGAATTTGTTAAAGAAAAAACACACCCTAGAAGGATTACTCCACAAGACAAGACCTTCCCACACATCGATTATAGCCTTGAGGATGGACCTACTCTTAGTGAACCCTTATTGGTCCTCATTAATACAAGAACAAAGATGGAAAGCTATGCACTTTGCAATAACCTTGGCAAAATCCTGTAGCCCATTTACAACATAGTTATTGGCCTCCAATTTTCAATCATGTTTTTGTAGTCTTTTTTGTGAATTAATTTAATGACACCTTCATTAAACAATAAGTGAACACAACAAAGCACATGGTCTCTTGCCAAACCATTTGTAAAGGGGTCACCAACAAACGATTTAATGAATTGAAGAGGTCATTGTCAATCATGCAACATGCTAAATTGCATGGCTGCCTACCAAACAATTTGTAAAGGGATCACCAACAAATGCTTGGATGACTTGAAGAACTCATTGCTGAGCCCATCCATACCCATAAATTTTTCCATTTGGATGGGAATCAATTGCTTCTAAGATTTCCAAATGAGAGAATGGGAATGAAGAAGAGGCAACAAAGTTTCTGGTATTCTTTTGTTTTTGACTCTGAATATGGTGGAAAAAATTCTCACTTGTGTGGAAAAATAGGCATGCACACCTCCATAAGCTATGTGAAGGTTAACTATCCGAACAATATTTTCTTTTTATTTTTTGCACTAGCCTCCCATTCTATCAATCATGTACGAAATAAACTCCTTTTCTTGTTTTTTGTTTAGAATTATACACATTCGTTTTGTTGGCTTGTTTGCTTTCCTTGCCCACCATTCTTTAACATAGATCTAAAGATTTTTACTTTATATTTTTTCTTCATATCTAAGCTTGCTTTTGATATTCTATAGTCCACTTTGGAGGTCAGAATGGCCCTTTTTTATCTCCAATGCCTGCCTCTAAAGCCTATGATAAAGCTTCTCTCTCCTAGCTCGACAAGATGTTTTGAGTCTTCTTCACGGCCATCATCTAGCACTTGGTAGAAGAGAAGCGAGCACTAAAGGATTGATTCCAAGTGTTAGACGGCCGCCGAAAAAGGACAGATGTACTATGACAGACGTCTTAAATGTAAAAGAACCTTTTTAAAATGCGCGTGTAACTAAAGATTTTGCGCACCCCTGTAACAAATCTTCTATATAAGGCAATGAAAAAGAGTGGTCAAGAGCCCGTTTTTTGCGAATTGTGAGCATACTGTTTGAATCTGTGTGTGTTGTGTCGATGAGGAGATTGAGCTCTGTTCTGTTCTGTTTGGATCTGTTTATTCGTCTATTCTCCCTGTAGTGCAGAGTTACGACTCGGTAGTATTGTGTTGTGAATCTGTTTGGTAATAATTATATGCGATTCTGGATATCATCACGGAATAAGTGTTGTTTGTGAGTTTTCCATTGAACAAGGGAATGTGTAAGGCCGAAACGAACTGTTTACGTGTTAGCATTTTTTTTGTTAAGTGACCGGGTTCGATACAGTAGTCTGCATTCACTGTTGATTCCGATCACGGGAAGGACTAGTATCAGTAATGGTCTGAACGCGAGTGGAAACAATGATAAGTTTGTGACGAGTCGACTGTCGGTAGGAACTTGTTGCTTGAGTTTGGCATACGATAAGTTTGCATACCGTTGAGTATAGATGTCTGTTGTGTTATTGTTCGGTATACCTATCTGTCACGAAGAAGTGCATATTGAGTGGCATTCGTTTAATGAAGTTGAGTATTCTATTAGTTATAAGTCAGAACCGGACTACTGCTCTGTTGTTATAGCAGGTCCCGTCCGGAAGTTCTAAGTCCCAGTACGCCGAGCAGTTACCAGTTGTTCAGAGTCAAGTACTGAGCTAAGATGCGATAGAGCATTTATGATTGTGTAAGAAGTTGGGAAAATAGTACAAGGCCTCTGTCTAATAGACCCCTACCACTCCCAAGAACCCACGTGGCTAAGAGGTAGCTTAATGTTAGTTATCCCAGTATTGCCGATTGATTTAAGCAGTTAACCTGAACATAGAAGAGTAAAGATTGAAAGGTTCGGGGATGTCCGACCTTTGAAAGTGTTTTGAGTCTAAAATTAGAAGATTAACGACTAACATTTGGCACCGTCTGTGGGAAAGTGGCATCAGATTGCCAGTTATCTATGGGAAAGTGGCATCAGATTGCCAATTATTTGTGAGAAAGTGGCATTAGAGTGCCAGCTGTTTGTCAGAATCAAACATCCCGTTTATCGTTCAATTGACTGACAGTAGCAATAGAGCCAGATTGTTGCAAACTGCTCAGATAGTGTTACTACGCAATGATACATGCCGGTTACTCGGTCTGGCAAAACGTATCCTAAGAACCATAAGGCTGGAGCACGTAAAGTGCTAAAGACAACCCTAGGAGAAGAAGGTATAACGCGGTCTGACCCAGTGGTCAAGCAAGTTAAGGACGTTAGAATTAATTCCAGTCATATTCCGGTGGAACGATCAACGCCTTTGGTACATTCTGGTGCTACTTCGACCTAGCCTATCGAAGATATAGTAATTCCAGAATCTACCAAGACGCCGTTGGAAACCAGTTTAACAATCTCGGATAAAGATTCAGAGTTATCTACGATCAGAAACACTCTAGGAAAAGAAGTCAGTAAAAGCGGAAAAACATTGCATTCTGGCACAATTTCGGTTCATTCCGGTGATATTCCGGTGATAGAATCACCAACTGTCAGCGAAGGCTTAGCCTTTTTTGCGGAATCCTCAGCCCAACCATCGTGCTTGGAAGAAAGATTTCGGATATTGGACATTCAGAAGGAAGGAAAGCTGTTCGAAGCAGAGATCCGAAGCATCCTAAGTGAAAACAGCACACCGAAAGGCACACCATCCGGCGATACAAGTTCTGATAGTTCAGCCAATCAACTCGAGATACAGAAGGAAGACCTAATACACTCACAATGAACGGACAACAACAGCAACAACAGTTATGTCAACCAAGGCCGCCTCCAACAGGAGTAACATACATGAAATTCGGTGGATTCCCAGGATATGATCCAGATGCTCACGTACGCACTTTCGAGATAAGTTATGCAGTTCTTAACCATCCACCGGATTAGGCGTATAAGGCCATTGTTTTTCAATCTACAGTGGTCAATGAAGCAGCTAGATGGCTTACAGAATACGATATTAATCATTTTGGTACCTATGATGCAGTACGAGACGCTTTTTTGCAACGATTCAGGCTAAAGAAGAATCCCGCCAAAATCTTTGATTATTTACAAAACAACCGAAAGAAGGCAAATCAGACTGTCCAAGAGTATGCTACACTCTTTAGAACACACTTGCGGCAGATACCAGAGGCCCACACTAACTTACTTGATGATGTCATCACTCAATGGTTCATCAATGGCTTAACCCCACAACTAAAGCAGATCATGATCATAAGATGTGTCAGAGCTATGACGCTGGATGCAGTCATTGCAATGGCTCTGCAACTGGAATCCAAAGTCAGTGGATTTACAGAAGACCTGGAGTGGTTAAAAACAAAAAAAAATATGGCTGAAGATATAACCAGACAAGTATACTGCATCACATGCAAAAATTCAGGTCATACTAGTGCCAATTGTGCACTAAATCAAACGTTTTGCGCTATCTGCAACACTGTCGGACACACCACCAAAAACTGTGTCTACAACGCCAGAGTACAGGGAACAGCAATGGTCAATGCAGTTATTCAAGAACATGGACAGCCAGCGAATCACTATGTGCCTCCGCAATTGAGAAACAATCAACCGCAAGGATATCAGAACTACCGAGGACAGAGGAACAACAATTATAATGCAAACCGCTGGCAGAACGGACCACCATCGGAAAATCCCAATTTACCACCGCCACGCTGTCATTTTTGTGGTGAATTTGGACACATTAGAAGATTTTGCAAAGATGCAGTTGAGTATGATCAAAGGAAGAAGGAACGACAAAACCCAATGGCCAACATGGTACAAATCATACCAGTAGAAACACAGACTGCTACAGTCGAGACCCGATCCGGTAAACAACTGCAGTCGACAGCAGAAATATTCGAACCTGGGATACGAGAACAACATAGGATGTATAACAAGGCTAGTCACTGGACCGCAACAGAACCACCAGTGTTCCCAAAACCTATTCCGGTGACTGAGGCTTCGTCGACAAAGGAAGGAACACAACAAAAGGAAGCAGCAGCGGAGCCATCATCAGCAGTAGACATGACAACAAATACTTCTGCATTGGCAGAGACCTCAAGTTCAAAGGAGCAGGACAACCAATCTCAACAGGCCTGGGAAAGTTTATCCAAGGCATCTATCACCTTGCCTCTAGGCCAACTTCTGGCATTAGTACCTGGGATTCGACAATAGTTCCAGCAATAGTTCAGTCCGGTGCCTTCTTGTATTCCGGCGATAGCAGCAGTTCAACCGAAACCTGATTCTACGGTTGATCATTCAGTTCCCTTGATTACAGTATGGTATAAGAATCATAAGTTTATGTAGGTATTAATTGATGGAGGCTCTGGTGTAAACATTGCGACTGCGGCATTATGCAAAAGGTTAGGATGGACCGAAATCGAACCAGTTCAATTTTTTGTCAGAATGGCAGATCAATCTAGAGTCCATCCCGTAGGACTTGTGCGGAATGTACCCATTACTTTACAAGGTACGACCTTCAAAATCACCTTTGTTATACTAGATCTGCCAGAATCCACTTTGGATTACAACCTTCTTTTCGACTGACCTTGGCTGAAGCATGAGAAGGTAATACAGGACTGGTCTACACAAGAGCTTACGTTCAAAGATGCCAATCGTAGATATGTGGTAAAATTAGATGCTATACAACCTTGCGAACTTCACGCCAGACCATATTTTGCTGAACCAGTCCACATGTTAGATGGACTATCAGATGATGAAGAAGAGGAATTTCTGAAGAATAACGCTGATTTAATGTCCTTAGGGACTGTTGATCTACAATCCATTATAGATAACTGGAACACTTCAGTTTGTACAGTAGTACCTATCACCGAAAAAGCTAAGAAGGAAGATAATGTCTCAACACATGACGATGAATTACAACCACTGTTCAAGTCAACAGACGATACAGAGAAACCTCAATAGTTTTATGTCCCCGAAGACCAGTTGACCACGTACAATCTAGGAGACGAAGATCATCCGCGACCTGTAGAAATAAGGCAAAACTTACTAGAAACATTTAAAGCTGATTTGATTCGACTTCTTCGCGAATTCTCCGACGTCTTTGCATGGCATTACAAAGATATGAAAGGATTAGATCCGCGCATCTATCAGCACAGAGTCATGTTGAAGCTTGAAGCTAAACCGAACAAACAGCCCAGCTACCGGATGAATCCCAATTATGCATCACACGTAAAAGCCGAACTTGATAGATTATTAAAAGTAGGATTCATCGTACCAGTAGAGCATGCTGAATGGATCTCACCAATTGTGATTGTGCCAAAGAAAAATAAGCAACTGCGAATCTGTGTGGATTACCGGAAATTAAACGCAACAACAGTACCAGACCCTTTCCCGATCCCCTTTTTGGATACCATGCTCGATAGGGTAGCAGGTCATGAAATGTATTCATTCTTAGATGGATACAGTGGTTACAATCAGGTTAGAATGGCTGAAGAGGATATACCAAAAACTGCCTTCATTACCAATTGGGGTGTCTTTGCCTGCACCGTAATGTGGTTCGGATTAAGAAATGCACCAAGCACATTTCAGTGATGTATGCAAGAGATTTTCTCTCCTTACCTCACTTCATTGATGCAAGTATACCTCGATGACTTCTCAATTTTTGGTAAGATGATGGCACATTTATTTCATTTACGCTGCTGTTTTCAAAGGTGCAGAGAGTACATACTCTGTCTTAACCCAAACAAATCTATGTTTGCGGTTTCGTGTGGCAAACTACTCGGTCATATTGTATCTGCCCAACGTATCCGAGTAGACCCAGATAAGATTTCGGCAATTTTAGAAGCCCCGGTACCCGCCACTCCAAAAGAAGTAATGCGTTTTATTTGTCAAGTACGGTGGTATGGCAGACACTTACGGTGGCTTGCTCATCTGGCTGTACCACTGAACAGGCTAAGCACAAAAACTCCCCGACAGTTCGAATGGACTCAAGAATGTCAAACTACATTTGATCGACTCAAGTATTTATTATCGCAGGCCCCAATCTTACAACCACCAGACTGGGACAATCCGTTCCATGTTTTTGTCGACGCTTGAGATATTGCGATTGGCAGTATTCTGATGCAGCAAACAGATAAGTGGTTTCGCCCCATTTATTATGCTAGCAGAAGGCTTGCACCTGCAGAAAAGAACTATTCTACCACCAAAAGAGAATGTCTAGGATTGATTTACTCCATCAAAAAGTTCAGACATTATCTACTAGGCCGGAAATTCACCTTCCATGTGGATCATGCTACCCTCGTTTATCTAGTAAGACAACAACATTTAGGTGGACGATTAGCACGATGGGTGCTACTCTTGCAGGAATTCGACTATGAAGTCATCCATCGGCTCGGAAATGCACATGCCTTAGCAGATTTCTTATCTCGCCTAGATTCCGATGAAGCTCCGATAGGCATAGATGACACGACTCCAGTGATCTATAGTTCTGAGCCACTGCCCGATGAGACTGCCGAATCACAAGCACCACCTACATATTATGATCAGATTCTAACTTTTCTCACCGAAGGATGCTTTCCATCCTTGACAGCCAAGGCAGTCCGAAGGAAAATTGCAGTCTTTAGCCGCCGATTCCGGTTAGTTGCTAGAGAACTATATTATGTAGATCACACCGGAATCCTACTTCGCTGTGTTCCTCCACATGAAATTAACTCAGTCATCACGATGGCTCACTCGACCCCTACTGGTGGTCACTTTGCCACAGATTTGACTCACCGGAAAATTCTGCAAGGAGGTCTCTGGTGGCCAACTATATACAGAGATGTGGGCCAATTTGCCAAACACTGCGATAACTGTCAAAGGTCTGGACAACCGGTGCAACGACACTTCTTTCCCTTGCAGCCAGTCATGCCATTAGAACCATTTCAGATCACACCTCCAGCAGTCTTCAGTAACAACAGATACATACTAACCTGTACAGACTACGCAACGAGATGGGTAGAAGCTTGGGCTTTACGGTATTGATGATATCATTTCCAGCTATTGATTCAATGATTTGGGATGACCATCAAACACAAGTGCATCCTTATAATTCTATTCCTTGTTATAAAAATATTATTATTGAATTTATCTTAGAGATTGTGCTCCCATGTCAACACAAAATCCCTCTTGCCTTTGAAGTGCAAATAGGATTCACCTTATTACAACTTGACAACGACTTGCAAATTTTTACACTTCCTCCCACATGTTAGAAATGCTACATAGAGGCCACAAAAATCTCAACAACATGTACACAAAGCTAATCTAATATTCAAATCACATAGAAAAATAAATGTGCAATAGACAAAATAAAACACACGGTTTTGGTATAATCTCCCTCCATGCATTCTGTTAAATGGGTTTCTAGAGTGCGTGTATATATACATTTTGATTATGTCCAAAGATAGAAGTTACATTGAGGATGAGTGCTTATAGAAATGGACATGTGAAGGAAAAGCACCTTACTTTTATGATGAGGCTTAACTTTATTTATACAAGTCATTTTCTATAGTAATCCTTATCTTCAACCACTACTTTTGAAGCTTTATAGAATCAACCCTCTATGCGGGTCTTTTATTTACAAAATAAATGGAAAATATAATTACTCTATTGATGTTCAAATGCATCCATTCTCTCATGAACCTTCACATGATAAATCATATCACGAATTACATTAAAACCTCAATAAAATAAACTTCAATAAGTCAACACTCCATAAGTGATGATAACAATATATATCTGGTTGCATACAAAATTTTTTCTCTCACACTATGCCAGATGTATTCTAACATCTTGTGTTATGCATATTGAATTCCTCACAAACATGCAATATATTTACATGTATGTATTTGGGAATGCGTGAATAGCAATACATGTTGGCATGTTTTCTTGAATACATGTATACGTGACAAATAAGTGTATCAAAGAGTAAATTGACAACTATATACTTGAGAAAACAAAAAATCTCAAAAAAAGTTTCCTGAGTCTCCCCTACAAAATGAGCATATGTCCAGTGTCAAAAGCTCATAAAACTACGAGTATTGACATGTAAACCTGCATAGTGAATCACTGACTCCACTACATATAATCAATTAATTGAACTTGCATACATCTCCTATGGGAGGCTATGTAAGACTTCCACCTGCATCACCAAAGAGACCCCAACATTTGGGTCTCTCCTAGTTAAGAAAACCTTACTACAACCCTCTTTATCAATGTCAGAGTTATGCAAAAGCATAATTGCTATATCAATCACCACATGGACATACATAATTGGTATCCATAGAAGCATACATAGTGTGTATGTGCTCAATATATGTAGTAAAATGGCACTAAAAGGCTGAATTTATAGCCTAAACACTTGCCAACAACATGTGCAAGTGCCTCAGAACACTCTACTTGACGTTTTTGAACCTGTGTAAAGAGAACTATCCATGAAACTACTTCAAAATGGTTCCATGAGTTACCCCAAAAATGCTTCAAAAATAGGTTTTGAAAGTAAAGAATGCAGCTTTGAGGGCCTAAAACATATTCAAGGTAATGTGAAACCTAGTCTTTCCCTCTCTTCAAACACCAAAAGACTGTAGCTTAGCACAAAAGATTGTCAATTAAGCAAGCTCCAAGGGGAATAGTACTTGGATGGGTGACCTCCATGGAAGTACTGGAAACCTCTATCTTCCTTGATCATTGAGGTCCTCCTTGGCCTACAGCCAATGGTGCAAATGGTTACTTCGATGACTTGGAAGACAAGGTATGCCTTGGTTGCCATCTTATTCATAAGCATTGGGTGGGTAGGGATCCACTCACTCTACTTGCACAAAACCAACAAAGCTTATGCATTAGAATGCTCTAATATTGATGAAGTAATGTCATGTTCATGCAACACAATGGATCATTGTTCTCAAGAGCTCTAGAAAGATACCCTTGCAATAGAAATCCGAGCTTGAGATACCACGCCTTACACTCTACATAAGACATGTAGAATACATAAACACACAGTACATAGAGACCATGAACACAAATTCCTTGGGTGTTACAAATATGATGGAAATTTTAGTCTGTGGATGACCACACCATTATATGTTTTATTAAAGAACATATACAAATGTGTCTAATGACCCTTTAGCCTTGCACATGGAGACTTATATTAACGACTTCGATTGAATAGATTGATTTGTGGGAGTTACAATATGCACTCGATGCTTTGAAACTTAGCTTAGACGATCTAACCTTGGTTAAAAAGGACCTTTTCTTTGAACCTACACTTGATTTAAAAATTTGTCTTAGTGAGGCCCTATAAGCTTCACTTCTTGCTTGAATATGAGAGCAAAATTCTCCTCCAATTCTTTAAGCATAGGTACGTTCTATCTATGTACTTTCCAAAGAAAATGTTAACTTGATTGATGCTTTCTATGAATGAATTTTTTTCCTAGGCATCAGAGGAGAATTCTCAAAAGGACTTATCATTCAATTGTACAATACCGATGGATACCTTCTCCAATCCATAAAAATTCATCCTTTTTTCTGTCCTTGGACACATAGTTTCTTTTCCACTAATTCTTTTGATTCCTCCACTTTACTTGTTTTTGAGATGTGTTATTCAAAGTATCATCTGACCTCTCTTGAGTTTGGGGAATCTTTAGATTGTTTGCTAAATTTTCTTCTAAATCGATGCATTCCCTTAGGCGTTCACTCAATGTTTGCACTCTTTTCACATACACCAAGGTTCATAGAGTTCCATTTGTCAATCCATCTATTGGTCTCTCTGCGATTGGGCACCTATCTACATATTGGTTGAATATTCTTGCTGCTAATCTTATTGACTCGATAGGGGTTTGTTTGAAACTATGAATCAATGAAGCTGAGTTGTGCTTAATCCTGGTCTTAGTGAATTCACCTATCAATTCCTCCAAAAATTGTTCCATGTTCACAGATTAGTTGGGATCTAGTGGTTGAAACCATGCTAGGGTTGTCCTTGTTAAAGGCAATCCAAAAGATTCATATTGAACAAAGAACTCATTGACCTGTTTAGCTTCGATCACTTGCTTAAACTCTGCTTATGATCATAAGGCTCTTTTGAACCATCATAATGATTTCTCATACATTTGGCCACTTGGATAGGTCTCAATCTTCGCCTAGGTTCAGGTCCTCTGAGACCTATGGGGACAACATGGCCTACAGAATGCACACTTGGTCCTCTACCGTATGGTGGTCTCAAAGGAAAGTGTGGGTCTATTTGTAGCTTCACTTCAATGGTTCATCTAATAATTGGGGTTGTATCATGGTATGGAAAATTGTACATGAGACCTCATTCGAATACTTTGTTGGATTGCCTCACCTAGGATAGGATTTGCACCACTTTGGGAAGTCCTATGAGGGTTCTGTGAGGTGTTTGCATGATCTTAGGGTGGGAACATTGGGGTTCCTAAGTACCTCAATCTAGATCTTTCCAATTCATCTACTGGCCAATACATTCTTTTATTCTGATCCAGACAGGTGACTCTAGAAGAATCTTCTTGGTCATGGAGTTCATAGATAGTCATAGGGTTGATACCTTCTCCCCTTAGGGATGAAATGGCTTGTAGTAACATGTGCACTCCATTCATCATATATATATTAGTTAATTTATCATCTTGGGGAATCTTATCTCCTCTCCAAACCTTAGTTACGATAGATTTTCCTCTAGGTGTAGTTATTGCTTCTCCCTTTCCCATCTCATTGGCATTCTCTAGATCCTCAGTTTCCCCTCTTTCATTAATCATCTCCAGATGTTCAAACACAATATCAAGTGTCCCAATTTGTCCATATAAACTCTTTCATATTTCACTACAGGTCTCGGCACTAGCTGTAAGTCTGTTGCTTTCTTCATCCGCACTACTGATTTGTTTAGACCATCAAGGTAAATGGGTAACCCATGCATATTTGTGGACACGTATTGCAAGGATGTCCTACATTCACCTTTAGTGACATACATGAGTCTAGCCATATGCACAAAACTATGCATAACTTCACAAGTCATTATTTTTTCTTCCTTTGAATCACTCGAAGTATCAAAGTAGATAGAATAGATGCTCTATTCAGATACACTTCCTACAGAAGGTAAAACACTTCTTCGGCTCACTAATACCTGACTTGATCTTAAGTTCATTCCTTGTTTCATTCTTAGGTAATATGTTAGCTCGATTGACTATTATTGGTCAATGCTTAAGTGTAAGATATCTTAATTTTCTCCTCCAAAATTCTCTGATACACATTCCTCGTGCAAAATGATACACAATACTCATAGGTTACGATACACGATATCTTGATGAGAGGACACATGATACTGATTTCCCACGATATGATACTTGAGTTTTAAGAGATACACAACATCTGATATGGACGATACATGATACACAATCTTTATGATACGATACCTGCAATTGTCATGATATATGATCCTTGCAAGTTATACGATACACAATACTTCTCTTGATTATACACAATATGAGATTGTAATGATACACGATAGGAGATTGTAATGATACACAATATATGATATCAATTATCCCACGATACGATATTAAGATAGCTCATGATACACGATACTCAGGGGATACATGATACACTATATTAACCCTCTCACGATACATGATACTTGATAAGTATAGAAAATACACGATACATGATTACTCATGATACTCAACCCAACGATACACGATACTTGTGGATATCGCGATACACGGGGAGTACGAGGTATCAACAATGCATGATACCTACCAAGTATCACAATACACGGGAATTTCGGTATCATGATACATGAACTCAACACATCATGATACTTGGAGTTCTCAAGGTCATAATTCAAAAATTTTTATGGGGTTGTGCTCTTTATGAGCTTCTAATCTCCTATGTGTGTTTGTGGAATAGTTCTAATATATTTTTAATTTTAGAATGGTCAAAGGCTCACCTTAGAGGTTTCCTTGCTCAATTCTCAACTACTAACTCCCTCTATGCATCTACTTTTTCCCGATACTTGCTCCGCGATATGAATTGCTAATCTGCTCATGATACTTGCATAAAGCACAAGTGACTTGGAAATGCACATGCAAGCTCTTGGAGAAGAACATACACCGAAGAGAAGAAGTAAATTCAAAATTTTCAGCTTGAATACTCACAATGGCAAAAAGTGTCTACAAAGAGTCACCAAGTAACTTATATAGATGTGCCCTAAAAATGGCCCTTTCACACAAGAGATCGACACTTTTATTAAAAATCATTAAATCCCTACTATTGTACAAGGCTAATGTTACAATATTCAAGAATCATACATCTAGAGGACTCCTTTAGAGAATTTACATGGATTTTGGAAGTTTTACAACGGATTTTGAAACAATATAGGCTTAATAAAAATGAAAATTTTGGGGCCTACTTTTCTTCATTTTGTCTTCTGCAGTAGTTACCAAGTCTCACGGTATGAAGAGACTTTGTTGTGTATGTAGAGAACCATTCTCTTTGTGATGCTACACAGAAAGAAGCACTAGAATCTAGTAGCCATGTGTGGGAAAGAGAATCAGCCATAAGAGCCTCAATGGACACAGTACTTTCAAGTGTTAACACATCAACATCATCAAAAATAGCATTAAGTTATTCTATCTTCATAATCTAAGTAGATGGTGCAAGTAATTTTTTAACATGCCCATCAACTATTTGTCCTTTAACTTTAATATTCTTTAATACATAGTAGTCTTTCTTTATATGTCCTTTCTTATGACAATAATGGCACTCAATATCCATCTTCCTTGATTTACTTCTACCCTTGTTCTATTGATGATTCTTTTCCTTGTTCTTGCTCCTGCCACAATGTTGATTCTTTTCTTGATAAGAATCACGAAAATTATATGAATCTCCACTCTGAGTGCCAACCATAGACTTTCTATGGATCTCCTCACTCAAGAGTGCTCCATATATGTTGTCATAGGCCGGTTTACCACCAGGTGCACTATCATTAATAGTTGTGCAAAATATATCCCATGATGATGGTAAGGTGCATATCAACAAGATTTCTTTCATTTCCTTATCAATTTCCATTTTCTGAGCCTATAGCTGAGAGAATATAGCATCAAAATCATTTAGATGAGTAGCAACACTATCTGTGCTCTTCATGTAAAGGTCATATAGCTTTCTCATCGGATACAATTTATTTGATGTTGTTTCTTTTTCTATGTATTGCGTAACTTCTTGCAAAGCTCCTTTGCACTTTCATAGTCCAATACTATAAAGTAAACATTATCTGCTTGATGTTGTCAAATGGTAGACCTCCATTTCATTCAATTTATCCCAATCATCATCATCCATGTCAACATGCTTCTTCGACATTCCATTTATTGGCTTCCACTACCTCCTCTGAATCAACACATCCTTAATATGATTATTCCATAGAGAAACTTTTGTGCCATTAAATTTTTGGATCTCAAAATGGTCTTTGTCATGCAAGTGATAGATCCTCTTAAAAACAATTGCACTAAATCCTAATCCACCAGATGTGCCCGAGAGCTCTAATTTCATGATGATAGAGAACTAACTAGAATGATAATGGAGCTAGAATAATGAAAACATCACTAATGCTCAAAAAAGATGACCAAGCATGAGATTCTGAGAAAAATTCGATAGAGTCTCCCCAAAAAAATGGAATAATGAATAGTAATGACCAACCAAAGAGACGATGTGAGAATGTATGTGCTCATACCAATAAGTTTCTCAAGAACCATTATTTAGTTGAAAATCTAAAATCTCAATTTTTTTTTCAAAATTTTCTCTCCAAAATAAACATATGACCAATGTATAAAACTCATAAAATTTTGAGTATTGATATATAAACTTGCATAGCAAATCACTGACCTGCTACATATAACTAGTTAACTAAAAGAAGCCAACTAGGCTTACCAAGAACCTATCAATCCACTAGTATATATCTCCTATGGTGAGGCTGGGATATGTGTTGTATAGCCCTTGCGTTGTCGGGAAGATTTGCATCTTCCAGTTGACGACCAGAGAAAATGAAAACAACTTTATTGGTGAACTCTAACCTTTTATAACACTCTTGATCAATTGTGTTCATTAGAATTAACTACTTTGAAAGTGGTTACAGGTACAAATGATGATGAAGAATATATGTTCATATTAGGGTTTACCCTAATTTCACATTTAATGAGTTGTTTTTATTCATACATTCAAGAATTATGGGTATACAACCTAGCGTTTCTTGAATTCATGTGTTGTTTATGACACTTGGGTTAATGTTAAGGGTTCAAATGAATTATAATGGGTTAATGATAGGGTTCAGAAGGGTTTTAAAGGGATTTCCAAGGGGTTTTAGTGTTCAAAATGAGTGGAAATGAATATTAACATTATTTTTAAGGGTTAAAACAATTAATATTTAATGAAATTAATCTATAATTGAACATTGATTAATGAAAAATTTAAATATGATTTAATTAGTTACCTTAATAGTGTGTGTGAATTTAAATATTAAGGTTCTACTTAATTAAACTCTTAACCTAAGCTTAAATTAAAAGAAATATTTAATTATGAAAAATTAGGGTAATAGAATTAAAATGAAAATGAAGTGGATAATTAACGAGTGGTATATGTGAATGGTGTTTAAAGTGTGGTGTGAATTAAGTGTGTAACTAAAGTAGCTAAAGTAAGTAGTTTAAAAGTGTGGCAACTATGTGTGCAAGATAAAAGAGTGGCCTAAATCAATTATGCATTTAAAGTGCAAAAAATATGTGTTGAAAAGAATGGAGTAAGTGAGTTATGTGAGAAAATTCAATTCAAAGTGTGGTGGTTAAATGTGGGTTAAAGAATGGATGAGAAAATAAAGCAAATCCAAAAGAGTGGTAAGCTCATGATCTGTGTGTATATATATATGTGTATGCTTCTTGAGTTTTCCCTAATGTTTTTTTCAGGTAGATTCCTCTTCCTCTTTTTGCTTCATTTCCTTCATCTCCATTTTCTGTGTATTAGTATGAGAGAAATTGACCGCTTCTATTCGTAGAGAGAGGAAGAAACTATCGGCCGTTGTTGCACACTGTTGATTGTGATAGCAGTTATGATACATATCTTGTGTCTAGTTTCTTGACCTTAAATATTTATATATATACTATATCTTATACCTCTGGCTGATGACGGCGACCTCGACAACCCCCAGAACGCACCAGAGAGCGGGACATTTTCCAGAGCAGTTGCTACGTGACTGTAAGAGTGGTAGAGAGAGGTCTGATCGCACAGTGAGAGGAAGAAGTGATCTCAGAAGGGAGATTAGAGAGAGAACGCTCCTGACAGTGACTTGGCCTATGCCAGAACGCGTTCGAGAGAGAGAGAGAGAGACTTTTCAGAGCATCAAAATCAGATGTCCTACAGCTCTGACATGTGCAGAGAAAACAGAAAATCCTCCTCCCTCCACGACGGCTACAGCGTGCTGCGTGCGCATAGAGAGAGAGAGAGAGAGAGAGAGAGAGAGAGAGAGAGAGAGAGAGAGAGAGAGAGAGAGAGAGAGAGAGAGAGAGAGAGAGAGAGAGAGAGATTAAGAGCGAGAGAGAGAGAGAGAGAGAGAGAGAGAGAGAGAGAGAGAGAGAGAGAGAGAGAGAGAGAGAGAGAGAGAAAGAGAGAGAACGGGAGAGAGAGAGAAAGAGAGAAAGAAAGAAAGAGAGAGAGAGAGATAGGGAGAAAGAGAGAAACAAAAGAAAATGAGATTATAGATGATTATTAACATGAATATTAATTCGATAATTAATAGCAAGTGGTTTTAAGTTTTAGATGCATGTTGGATTGAAAATTGGTGTGATATTGTTTCATATGAATGAGTGCATTTATGTGTGTATAGATGCATGTATATGTCAAGAGCATGAGAGTGTGTATGAGCATAAGTATAAGTTTATTAATGTAAGTTAGGATGTGTGTTAATATATGAAAATACATAAGTACTTAATGTGCATGGTAAGTGCATTAGCATAAATTTAAATGCATATGTGTGCAGGAACATGAACATGTATGAATAAGAAATTATAAATGGATGTGAACAAGTTATGCATAGTCATCTAAGTGATTGGATTAGCATGAGTATGAGTGTTTGCTTTAATGTTAGAATGTATGCATGCATGGTTTGAGTGATTAAACATGTAAACATAGTGTTATTTTAATGCATGAAGCTTATGTGTATGTGTATGCATGGTTAGTATGTATGGGCATATATGTATGAAAGTAAATGAATTAGCATGGATGTGAATGTATGCATTAGAGCATGTGAATGTTTTAATGTATACATAAACATATGCATGTGCATAAATGCATTTAAGTGTTAGTATGAATGTGCATTTACCTAATGCTAGCATGTGCATGAATCTATGTTAGCATGCATGAGCATGTGTATGCTTTAATGTATGTGAAGTATGTCTTTTATGTTTCTTATTAATTTCTTGTAATGTTACTAATAGCTAATGTTTTTTTTAGAAACATTGAAGATTAAAGAGCAATTGAAGTGAAGTGAAGTGAAGTGACAGATTCAGACCCATTTACCTTATATTTTTATTTAGTCAACTACCCATTTGTTTAGATATTTATCCTATTATTAAAACCTTATATTTGTATTAGAGTTATTGAATTGAGCCATTAGATTATCAATTCATTTGTTCAAACAGATTTAGCATCAATATTATTTTCCATTGATTTCTTTCATGTCTTCTGAGTTATACCATGAGTCTGAGCATAGTAATATTCAAAGCTTTGAAACTACAATCGAATCCATAGAATTAGTGACAGAAGAACTGATTAAAGATAATATTACTTCAGAATCATTAGTTTCTATATCTTATGACCAATGCTTAACTACGTTTCTAACTTTTTCTTCGATTGCATCTCCTGAACCACATAGTAGTGAAGATTTATTTCCATCGGCTTTAATTAGACATACTCATCCAAAACCATTAGAAACCAAAGTAGAAGAGTTAGTTAAAGATGAGATAACTAAAGAGTCATTGATTTTAACACCCAAATAGGAAGCTATTGCCAGATATAGAGTAGCTCGTCCCTATGGTCCTTAAGCTGAGTCCGCTACAGACACCCTGCGTGTGCCGAACGATATAGGCGGATGACTTGATCCACCATCCGAGCATCCCTCACGACCGGACATTGGTGAACCCGACGTGAAATGGATTAGTTCACCTTAGCCTCACATTTGTTTAACTCAACTCCATAGCGAATTTATGAAACGATTCTCTGAGTTACCTGAACAGGATAGGGTTGCCCTTACCCTAGATATAGTTTTGTATTTTCTTTAAATCCTGACTCCAGATATAAGGGTAGAGGTTGAGCGTAGGCTTGAAGAACCGGGAAAGAAATATGGGCTTACAGATGACTAGGGTGTAGTGAAAACAGTGGTTGAGGCGGTTGCTCACATGAAGCAACGCAAAACACTTCTTTATGATTCCATGTCTCAACCATCTTCTAGTTTTCCTCCGATTCAGGAAACCAGGGATACACATATAGATTCAAAAGTTGAGCCTACAACATCCGCATCTAGAGTACCAACCGAGTTGCAATTTGAGATTTTGTTTAACAAGTTGGATAATATGATGAATATGCACGAGAATATGTCTAAAGAGGTAGCGGCTTTGCAGAATGTGCTGTATGCTTTAAACTTACAAGATAAACCTGCAATGCAAGCTCATCCGACTATCTGTCCTCAACCAGTAAATGCTCCTAATCCACCATTAGTAGCTCCGAATCATCCTTTAGTACCTCCTAATCCACTGTTTATACCTACTAATCCTCCAATTGTACCCCAACCAATTCCTCAACCAATTCCTCAAGCATTTAACCAAAAGAATTTCAATGAAAGGAGAAATGCCAATGTGAGGAGATGTATCTGGTGCGATGCCACATATCATCTGACTTATACATGTGAAGCATTGAAAGATGCGAAAGAGAAAAGACTTGTAACTGATATTGATAAGTGATTGTGTGACTATAGAACACATTTACCCTTAGCTGCGAATTGGGGAAAAGGAGGGATGCAGAAGCTGTATGAAAACCTTTCAGAGTCTAAGAAAATTTCTTCTGCTGTTAAACTAGAATATGTTGATAGTGACTCTGATTCTGAACAAACAAGAGAAACGAGGAACTACTCAATTGAAGCTTTAATAAAGGCGAGAGATGATATTATGCAGTAAACAGCGTGGAACTCTCCTGTCGATCAATTCTCGATATATTCGCATATTACAAATGTTGAAGAGAAAAGAAAGAGGGATGATGAGCAAGATACAAATGAATTAGGTAGACGAATGACTAGAAGTAAGATGAGAGATGAGCCGAAGCGTAAGAAAGTTCAGTTTGAACAAGGAGAAAGTTCTAAAACAAATGAAGAGGGAAGAAAAGAAAATAGGGAGGGTAAACAACCTGTGATTAATGAGCCAATTCAAACATCACACAAAGTAGAGGAAATTCCTAGAACTGAAACAAAAATTGAAGAGAAACTAGAAAAGAAACCGAAACGAGTTCTAAAAGCTATTCTTATTTCAGAACTAGAACAAAAAGTTGATTCAAAGGAAATATTGTATGACATTTTATTAAAAAGTGCAGTAACAATGACTTTAGAACAAATTTTCTCAATAGAAAAAATTGAATTTAAGGAAAATTTTATTAAACTAATTAAAAGGAAGAGATTCCCTCTGTCACAAGAGGTAGAGATGCAGGATGTTGCCGATGTAACTCACTTGATTCATGAATCTCGTTCTTCAAACCCAGAGGATGAAGAAGATAATACTTGTAATGTCAATAAAAATTTCTTAGGGCCGATTGTACCAGACGACGAAACCAAAAACTCAGAGAGTGATTTTAGGAAAAGCTTTTGGGTGAGAGGCACACCTGAGATTAAAATTAACTTAGTTGATCAGAAGAGATCATATTCTGCTTTAGCCCTAATTGATTTTGGGTCTGAAATCAATGTGATTTCCAAAGAATTATATGATAAGTTTAAATGGCCTATTGATAAAAATCACGGTTGGATAATGAGAACTACGGACAATGGTTGTGGATCACTCATAGGAGCATGTGCCAACATACCTCTAATGATAGGTGGAATCTCTGAAACATTCCACTTTTTCATTCAGGACAACTGCTCTTATGAAATTATCTTAGGTCAACCATTTATAAACAAATTCAAAATATTTTGCATGAAAAAGAAACTTTTCGATTTGTACTTTTGAATTCTATTGAAGAATATGATATTATTATTAAATTTGTTATGAGTATGGAAAGTAAGGAAGCGAAAGTGAATACAAAATATAAAACTGTTGATAAAATTGATTGACAAGCGATTGTGTGACTATAGAACACATTTACCCTTAGCTGCGAATTGGGGAAAAGGAGGAATGCAGAAGCTGTATGAAAACCTTTCTGAGTCTAAGAAAATTTCTTCTGCTGTTAAACTAGAATATGTTGATAGTGACTTTGATTCTGAGCAAACAAGAGAAACGAGGAACTACTCAATTGAAGCTTTAATAAAGGCTAGAGATGACATTATGCAGAAAACTGCATGGAACTCTCTTGTCGATCAATTCTCGATATATTCGCATATTGCGAACGTTGAAGAGAAAAGAAAGAGGGATGATGAGCAAGAAACAAATGACTCAGGAAGACGAATGACTAGAAGTAAGATGAGAGATGAGCCGAAGCCTAAGAAAGATCAGTTTGAACAAGGGGAAAGCTCTAAAACAAATGAACAATGAAGAAAAGAAATTAGGGAGGGTAAACAACCTATGATGAATGAACCAATTCAAACATCAGACAAAGTAGAGGAAATTCCTAGAACTGAAACAAAAACTGAAGAGAAACCAGAAAAGAAACCTTAACGAGTTCCAAAAGCTATTCTTATTTCAGAACTAGAACAAAAAGTTGATTCAAAGGAAATATTGTATGACATTTTATTGAAAAGTGCAGTAACAATGACATTAGAACAAATCTTTTCAATAGCAAAAATTGAATTTAAGGAAAATTTTATTAAACTAATTAAAAGGAAGAGATTCCCTCTCTCACAAGAGGTAGAGATGCAGTATGTTGCCGATGTAACTCACTTGATTCATGAATCTCTTTCTTCAGACTCAGAGGATGAAGAAGATAAAACCTGTAATGTTAACAAAAATTTCTTAGGGCCGATTGTGCCAGACGACAAAACCAAAAACTTAGAGAGTGATTTTAGAAAAAGTTTTTGGGCAAGAGGCACACCTGAGATTAAAGTTAACTTAGGAGATCAGAAGAGATCATATTCTGCTTTAGCCCTAATTGATTCTGGGTCTGAAATCAATGTGATTTCGAAAGCCTTATATGATAAGTTTAAATGGCCTATTGATAAGAATCACGGTTGGATAATGAGAACTGCGGAGAATGGTTGTGGATCACTCCTAGGAGCATGTGCCAACATACCTCTAATGATAGGTGGAATCTCTGAAACATTCCACTTTTTCATTCAGGTCAACTGCTCTTATGAAATTATCTTAGGTCAACCATTTATATGTGAAGCTAGAATGGAGACTAAAGTAATGGATGACGGCTCAGCATACGCAAGAATTAGATCTAAAGATGATCTACAATCACTCCAAGTTATGATAGTCAGTCCAAATCATGTACGAAATAGGGAGCAAATTAGGAAGATGCCCATCCGTTCTCATGAAAAGATACGTGAAGATCATATGCCTCTTCGTGAGTTCGGAACTTATTATGATCAAAATTTTGCCTAGATGCCACTATTGAGCGAGACAACGGTGGTTCTTGGTTTGATGTCTCACACCCATCTGTAGATACTTTAGATAGTTTTTCTTTATATTTCCCTTCATCGTATTTGCAATTCAGCCATTATAAACAAATTCCTAAAAAAATTATAAAACATTATAAAGATAAAGGTCTTATTTCTTCTGATGAACACATTGAAAACGTAATTGAAACTTTATCTTCAAACAAAAAACAAATTAAATTATTTAAACAAAGAGATAAAATTTTGATTGATTTATTTTATTTGCATTCATATAAAACTAATTTAGAAAATCTGGGATGAAAATATTAATTTATAAAGGTGTCTATTTAACCATATTAGGAAAATAAACATAATTTATATTTCTACATTTATGATTAAGTGCGATTTGTTAAAAATAGAAGGATTTGTAGTTCATTTAGATAATGAAAGTAGTTGTATATGTGTAGGAGCATATTGTTGCATGATGCATGTCTGTGAAAACCTAGATCTTTCTTGTCCATGCACCTAGATCCTTAGCTTGGATTAAGGGGTTCAGCCTTTCCCCTTTAAAACAAAAAAGTAGCGAAAAAAAAGAAAAAAAAAGAAAAAGAAAAAAAAAAATAAAAGAAAAAAAAAGAAAAAGAAAAAAGAAGAAAAAGAAAAAAAAGAATATTGATATGGAAGTTATACCTTCTTCCACCCCAAAAAGGTATTTACACTTATCGACATGAAGTTTACATCATATTTTTATAAAGAAAACTAGTTGTGAAAAAACACATCTAGTGATTAAAATTGGGCATACAAGGCAGCTGTCTCTACGAGTAGGTTTAGTAGATTTCTTTGGCATGCTTGATTGCTCATATGTGAATGCATATAGATGACGAAACCTCCATTTGAGTGAATGAAAATGAATTCTATTTTATACTAATCTTTACATAATTTATAAATGGATGAAATGTAAATTAATGTTTGTTGACTGAACAGGTTACTAGTTTACCTTTATACTTTAATATGTTTTCATTGCCAGATGTAATTTAAATAAACTTCATGTGCATGTTGAAAATATTAAGAAATTGATAAATTAAAATATGTTGGCCCATCGGGACGATGTGCAGGTTTGGTGGCGGTGGATGTCGGGAAGACTTGCATCTTCCAGTTGACAACAAGAGAAAATGAAAACAACTTTATTGGTGAACTCTAATCTTTTATATCACTGTTGATGAGTTGTGTTGATTAGAATTAACTAC
>CM035418.1:37544993-37752493 GCA_020310875.1 Ceratopteris richardii
GAATTAGCATGGATGTGAATGTATGCATTAGAGCATGTGAATGTTTTAATGTATACATAAACATATGCACGTGCATAAATGAATTTAAGTGTTAGTATGAATGTGCATTTACCTAATGCTAGCATGTGCATGAATCTATGTTAGCATGCATGAGCATGTGTATGCTTTAATGTATGTGAAGTATGTCTTTTATGTTTCTTATTAATTTCTTGTAATATTACTAATAGCTAATGTTTTTTTCAGAAACATTGAAGATTAAAGAGCAATTGAAGTGAAGTGAAGTGAAGTGATAGATTGCAGATCCATTTACCTTATATTCTCATTTATTCAATACCCATTTGTTTAGACATTTATCCTATTATTAAAACCTTATATTTGTATTAGAGTTATTGAATTGAGCCATTAGATTATCAATTCATTTGTTCAAGCAGATTTGGCATCAATATTATTTTCCATTGATTTCTTTCATGTCTTCTGAGTTATACCATGAGTCTGAGCATATTAATATTCAAAGTTTTGAAACTACAACCGAATCCATAGAATTAGTGACAGAAGAACTCATTAAAGATAATATTACTTCAGAATCATTAGTTTCTATATCTTATGACCAATGCTCAACTACGTTTCTAACTTTTTCTTCCAATGCATCTCCTGAACCACATAGTAGTGAAGATTTATTTCCACCGGCTTTAATTAGACATACTCATCCAAAACCATTAGAAACCAAAGTAGAAGAGTTAGTTAAAGATCAGATAACTGAAGAGTCATTGATTTTAACACCCAAACAGGAAGCTATTGCCAGATATAGAGCAGCTCGTCCCTATGGTCCTTAAGCTAAGTCCGCTACAGACACCCTGCGTGTGCCGAACGATATAGGCGGATGACTTGATCCACCATCCGAGCATCCCTCACGACGTGATAATGTTAGAACCTTGGATAATGATATTTATCTTGGAAACCCTTGGTTTGTTTAAATGGGTTAAACCCTTGAAGTCTCAACTTCTTGGTTTTAACACCTTTGGCAACTTATTTAATTGAAGTCTCAATGAAAGGGCTTTTACCCTTAAGAATAATTATCCTAAGGTATGAGAACCTTAGACTTGGGAGAAGCTTCTTCCAAGTGCCACCTTGCCTCGTACATAAAGGGAAAGCTTGAATTGAAATAGAAGCCATGTGAATAGCCTTGGGAAAGTATCCACATGCACGACACTTCGGAGGACATATGGAAGAATTCTACGACATGCACCCCTTGGATCTTTCATATATATATGGGTGGAGTTGGATGGGTGTGTAGGTACTCACTCAGTCTCTTGATGGATATTATCCTCGAGCATGGAAGCTTTTACAACAATGGTAATCAAAACCTTTTTTTTTTCAATTTCAAGTGCTTGTTGTACTTCCTGATCTTTCTGAAAAATCATGTACAATTTCCCTCATTGAATGTAATACAAAATGCTAGTGTCAATAGAAACATGCTCCCACTAGAAAAGAAAATCCATAACCATAGAAATGATTTGGGTTGCCACAATTTTACGTGGATCTAATATCATTGAACATATGATCAATTAAGAAGAAATGTTGAAATGTGAAAAATCTTCGGGAAGCAGTCTTGCATGACATTGTGCATCATACATGAAACCCCACCTTCTCAAAGGCATAATGGTCTCTAGGAAAAGCCATGGGAGGATAAGCTTCTAAATCACACCTACAAAGATATTACATTGAAAATGTCTCCAAACATAGGCGAGATGATAAATGAAATAGGTACTTGTGTACATAAAAAAATAGTTTGTTGAAAATGTAGGTGAGCTCTATTATACCTGATGAGGGGAAGAACCGAATGAGGTCAAAGTAACATTTAACCTGGATGTCTTTTATGTACAGAGATTTTAGCCTAAGGAATTGTGACATGATAAAAACTCGTACAGATGGTCATAGAGCTGAGGATGAAAGAGGATCAGATAAATTAGCCGAGCACAAGCCCTTGGCTATTGTTCTCAGGATACAATTTAGGGTTTACTAGATTTCAGTTCAAATAGATCTGCTTTTCACGTTTTGGACCTCTATTTTGTCAAAGTGATTCTACTGCTTTATTAGACAGGACAAGCTATGGCCTTAGTCTTGGGTTACTATCCTCTGAATGAAATAATTAGATTGGGCTTTTCATGTGTTGTGCTATTAGACACAACGAGCTATTGGCCACACGTTTCCAAGGAAGTCATATGGTTGAGTAGACTTGGAATAAAGATGGCACTTTAGGATAGTCTACCATTGGCCGATGGTAGTTAGAATGCCAAACATTGAGTTAAGAATGATACAGGTGGCATTTGATTGAAGTTTATACAAAGCTTTTTGTCGATCAGAGGGATCCTTCATGTGTGTGTGTATGTGTCTTCATTAAATTTCCAATCCATCAGGGCGAAAAATGGGCGAAAAGGGGTTGTTTGATAATGAGAGATTAAGGAAACTGACAAATAGAGTCTTTCCACATGTACAAGAATATAATATTGTTGTCTCTTTTAACCATATGAAGAAATTCTTTATTTAATACAATATTCTCTAAAAGCGCCGCTAAAGTGATGAAGACTCTCATATTCAGTGTACAAGTTTTTTGTTTGATGCAAAAAAAGATATTTTGGCACACTACACAAAGCATATTCTCGAATTTCCAAGAAGGAATTGATTTTTGAAGATACAAAATATTTTTGGGTTCACAAAATTTAATGATCATTCAGCGAGAGGGTTTACATCAAATCAAAAGTTTCCACGTGTACAAAGCCTTTTTCTCTATAAATACTACCAAAATTTGTGAATGTCGATTTCTCGCTTTGAACATTCTTCTTCTTCTAAATTCAAATGGCTTCTTCTTCTCATCGTCCTTCCAATCGTGTAACCACATGTGAGGTTTACAACAGAAGAGAGGATTCTTTGTGGAAACCTCTTTCTATGAAAGTAAATGAATGGGTAACTATGCTTCCTAGCTACAGAGGTGCCCATAAAGTCAAGCGTGCCAAAAGAGACAACACAAGAAACCACTGGAAGGGATGTCTTCTCAATTTCAAATTGAAGAGATGCGGTTGGTTTGCACAAGTACAACATGTGTACACCGCTAAGGATCTTGTTCTAGAAAATCATCTACAATTCGCTTCATACTATAAGTGAAGTTTGACAATGATCTTCGATCATTTGAGTTGTTTTTATATAATAAAACATATGTTTTTGTACTACAGATATCTTTCCTTCTAATATTGTGGAATGGCAACGTGCTGAATGTTTAACAGGAACATTTAAAGTTGGATAGGAAAGAAGTTCAAAAGCTAGGTGACATTATTTTATGTAAAGTTAGTCCCAATTCTCTTTCAATCTCAAATAATTATACAGGAACTTGCATAAGTAAATTCTAGATGAACAAGAGATCTAGAACTCAATATCTAGTTTCAATTTCATTATTATAGTCTATCAAAGGTGCACATTATTCTTAATTAAATTATTTGATTCTATCCATCTTTTCAGTCCTCAAGTAATGCAAGAGAAAGTATCATGGTGCACATAACAAGTAATATAAGAGAGGGTGGAGAACCTGGTGCTAATTCCAATCCAAGGTTTGATATTTCAAAATATGAAGAGCATGACTTAAGTCATAAAACAAGGGAGACAAGATTAGAGAAGATGACCGATTCAAGCGACTAGTGCAATCTGAACTTGTCGAATGGCCCTTATCGCTTAGATCGGTTGTGTTAGCAAACTACCGGGAGAGACTCCAACAAGTGACTTTGCGTAAAGGTTTGAATCATGACTATAAAAACAGCTTGCAACATCTCATCTCTTGCAAGGTTGCTTAAAGGGGATGCTATGTTGAAATGGCAAGATTAGAGAAGATGACGGATTCAAGCGACTAGTGCAATTTGAACTTGTCGAATGGCCCTTATCGCTTAGATCGGTTGTGTTAGCAAACTACCAGGAGAGATGAACAAGTGACTTTGCATAAAGGTTTGAATCATGACTATAAAAACAACTTGCAACAGCTCATCTCATGCAAGCTTGCTTAAAGGGGATGCTATGTTGAAATGGATAATACGACCGATGCAAGCGATAGGGGTAATCCAAAATTCTTTGATTCCCCGTATTGCTTGTATCGCTCGTGTCCTCTTTCTTCTTTATGTTCTTCTGTATCTTCTCCAATTCAAACTTTCCAACAAGAATGAAGTAAGAAACCCACAATGCATTCATATTTGTGACACAACCAAATTTTATTGGACCATGCAATGAGCTTTTGTTTAACTCTCAAGATGTTCAATACAACTGTATATTTCTCAAGGCATATAAATATTGTAAAGGCAAATAAATATGGTTACAATGACCATCTTCCAGATGAAGATTGGCGTAAGTACATACAATTTATACATAAATAAATCTTCCAGCCTATGTTGGTTTTACAATAGATTTCAATCTTAGACTGAAAATTGATTCAACCCTTTCTATCCTTTTTGGAGCCCTCTTTTCTCTGTTGCTTGTGGCCCTTTTTGGAGCTTTCACCTTGACTCATTTTCTTGGTCCCATGCTTCAATGGTGAGTGAAGAGGATGCCTTTTTTTTTTCTTTAGACTTTTCTTATCAGGTGGAGGGGGTGGAGGTGAGTCGGGATCATTGGGGAAGATTGCATGTTTCATAATGCCATTTATTGCTCTCTCTCTCTCTCTAATCAAGATGATCCATGCGTCTGGATAGTCTGATAAATTCAATTGAGGACTGCAAAACCTTCTTTCCAAGAATCTTATAGCATTTGCAATCACTCTCCAGCCACATGATGTTGCGTCTTTCTACAATGGCACATGAATTAGTATGTATCCAAATTTCTTTTGTTCATTCAATTTGGGAAAATTCTAATCAATATTCATCTTGAGAAGCTTTGCGGCACTACATTGTAAACTGAAAATCAGAATGGATGGCATGGCTCTTAGATAGAAAACAAAATGTATAGAAACTTACACTTTGCAATTCCCATGTTGTGATTTAAGAGAATTGAGGAAAAGAGCTTGATATGCATTGAAGTCAACAATAACAAGAATCCAATGGCCCCTATCAATGAGTTGCATGTAAATATACTTTCTTAAATGAAAAAATTATCTTTCCAAAATGAAGATGAATACTTACTTTTCAATATATGGGTACATAAGAAATTCTACCTCTTCTGTAAAATTCTATAGAAAGAACTTGGCATCTCCATGTTTATGCAAAAAACACTCTATCACCAAAGGATCTATGATAAATACTTTTCTTTGAACCACTTCCTCACATTGTTGAAGAAGAACCTTACAAATCAAGAAATAAAAATTTAGTTAAGGAACTAGAAAACTAAGCAATACAAGAGCACTTTATGGCCTCTAGATAATACCTGAGTGAAATGTTGACCACACTATCTGATATTTCAACATGAAACTCACTCAACATTTTGTTGTCTTCAGGTCTAATGTCAAGAAACCATTCATTCTGCCATGCCATTGCAACAATAACTATTATCTACCCATCTCCTTTCTTAAGGAGCTCTTTATTTTCTTTTTGTAACTTTTGAATCTGGTTTAAGATGACACTTTCCTCTGTAAATAATCCCTACTTTTTCCTCTCCTCACTATTTTCTATATTTCTAGCTTCATGATCATGAGTGACCTGAGGGTTGATCTCTTCAATGACAACTGTTGTTTTGGGTGCTCGGGCAGGAGGTATATTTAAAATATCGAAGAATTTTCTATCATGGTGATCAGTAGGAACCAGAGATTTATCAAATTTATATCTTATTCTTGAAACAATAACATAATCCTTCGCCATTTGTGTTACCCTATGAGAATGAGCAACACATAAATAGGCATCATTCATAAAATCAATAACAAAGTCCTCTGCAGCTTCTTGCAGGCACAGCAGTGCTTGAGTTTACCACCTCACATTGATAAAGGATGAGGTCTTCATCAAAGAACAGAGGTTGGTTGTGATCTGCATGACAAATCTCATAAATAGAAGTCTAGGGAATCAACAATCCCATAGACTTTTGAGCTCTTCTAATTTCTCTCAAGGACTTTACATGGTACTTGACCCTTTTCTTTGAAGGCATGTCTCATACATTGCCTTGAACCTTCTAGGAATTTTTCTCTTGGACATTTTGCTCCTGGGCATTTTGTTCTTGGGCATTTTGGTCCTGACCCTCAGGGTACAACTTCCTTGCTGTCTTTTTGGTCCTAGGCATACTCTGCACAAAATGAGAGTCTTTAGGCAAGGAAGTGGAAAGGAAAGGAAAATTACTCTCAATAACTTTGATCAAGGACTCTTTCCACTGTGAGAGACATGACCGATCCAAGCGATAAGAGTCATCCAGAAATGCCCAGATGTCCCTTATCGCTTGCATCGGTCGTCCTTGAATTCATCATCAAATATCAATCAATACTAGTTCAAATATAGCTTACAATGCATAATACTCAAGCATCACTAAGAAAAACATAATTTGCAAGCAATGATCAAAGGAATCTTTCCATTGTCAGAGACACGACCGATCCAAGTGATAAGAGTCATCCGAAAATGCCCAGATGTCCCTTATCGCTTGCATCGGTCATCCTTGAACTCATCATCAAATATCAATCAATACTAGTTCAAATATAGCTTACAATGCATAATACTCAAGCATCACTAAGGAAAACATAATTTGCAAGCTATGATCAAGGACTCGATGCCATTTAAGAAACATGACCGATCCAAGCGATTAGGGTTATCCACAAATCCTAGATGTACCCTAATCTCTTGGATCGGTCGTGTCCGTATTACCTAATGCAGAGAGTGCTCTCTATAGAAATTGTGAAGAAGCAGCTTAAAAACTTGGTGGTGATGGAACAGTGTTGAGAAAAAAAATGAGAGAAATGAATAGGGAAGCTTAAATAGGTCTCATAACTGAGCTGACCATTGGTGCCACATGGCACACCACAATTTTTCCACATCATATAGCCATTGTGAATTCCAACGTTCTTTGCCATGTGGCATGATTTGATTGGGCCACATCATCTATCTGTTGAATCGACCAATGTACATTTGCCATGTGGCACTCACTGATTGGTCCACATCATTCGACTGTTACTTCCTCCCTCCTCACCTATAAATAGCAACTTCCTTCAAAAATTCAAATTTTGAACCTTCAGAGAATTTGTCTCATTTTTTTGCATATATTTCTTTCATCCCTAACACGAACGATACAAGCCATTTTTTCCGTTTGACCTACATTGACTCGCTTTATTCACTTGCATCAGTTGTGTTATCCTCATAGACATACAAGAGAAGCTGCAGCTAAGATGGAGGGAATGAATGAGATCCTTAGTGTCTCTCCATCAGAGAAAATTCTTGATTTCATGGATCAAATGGGTTTAACGTTAGATTACTTTCTTGATGCAATGATGATATTCAACCCCAAAATTGATTTTGAAAAACTCCTAGAGAAATCACAAAGTTTTCTTAAGGATGAGTGGGAGATTTTCTTAGGGTTGATCAATGGAAATATCCTTTCTATATCTCAGAAAACATATGTCCATCCTCACATCTTTGGGAAGGATCCAATAGATAGGGAAAAATATCACAAGAAAATGCAAAAGGATATCCCCTTTGCCAAGGAAGCTTGATTTGTGCCCAGAGCATGAAAAGGACTACTGCTTGCTCCCTTTAAACATTGCTTTCTTGATATGGCTTGATCACATCTCAGTTGAAAAGGAGGAAAGTGTTCATGTTGAAGAAGAGTCTTTCTTAGAACTAACACTTGAGGGAAGCTCAAAAACTATGAAAGGTGTCATGGAGATTGTTGAGGAGATCAATCTCCAAGTAGAAGAAGAGCAGGTCAAAGGTTTTGATGTGTCCACTTTTAAAGCAGAGACTGCAATAAGGGAGCGAATTGAAGAAGTTCAAGTGTCTGACAAGTCCCTACTTCTCCCAAATCTACCTTTTTACTTTATCTTTGAAAAAGAGTTTATCCCTCTATTTGACATTCAAGAACTTTTCAATCTTAGGGAGGAGTACTGCTTTGCAGCTATAGCTGAGTCAAAAGAAGTTGCAAGGAGATTCATCAATAAGAAAGGAGAAAGAAAAGAAGAATTTTTGCATCTTGATTTGGATTTGTCAAATGAAGAATTCAAATATTCATCACAAGCTCTTTCAAATTGCTTTGAGGAAGCTATCTCAGAGAAGCCAACACTTGCTGATGAAGAGTTCGATGAGCATCAGAAGCAACTTGGAATATACTCGTTTGGGCGCGGCTATTCATTCTTGGATGTTGAATTTTAGGTTTTGTCCAAGATCTCTATTTATAAAGTGAGAAATCAACCACGACCGATGCAAGCGATAAGGCCCATCGGATATTTTCTGTTGGGCCTTATCGCTTGCATCGGTCGTGTTTGGACTTGAAGAGGAAGATGAACTCAAGGATGTAGTTTAATATATTCTTATGATTTACGCTTAGGAAATTCGATGCGACCGATGGAACATCTTTAGTATGTATCAGTTTTCTCCAAGATCTCCATTTAAACTGTAAGAAATTGATCACGACCGATGGAAGCGATAAGGCCCATCATATATTTTCCATTGGTCCTTATCACTTGCATTGGTCGTGTTTGGACTTGAGGAATATGACGTCAAGGTATACAATTAAATATATTCTCAAGAATTTTAGGCTTAGGAAATGAGATGGGACCGATGCAACATCTTTAGCTTGTATCAGATTTGTCCAAGATCTCCATTTGAAGTGTGAGAAATCGATCACGATGGATGCAAGCGATAAGGCCCATCAGATGTTTTCCGTTGAGCCTTATCGCTTGTATCGATCATGTGTAGGAGTTGCATGCAACATTGATAATAGATATCTGGTTTTGTAAGAATTCACCTCCTTCAGCAAATATAACATGTTTCTAGGTAGTTTGCAAAGAGATATTGATTATGACTGATGTAAATGATAACAACCATCTAAATTTCTCTAAAGACCCTAATCACTTGCATGAGTCAGGTCTCTTGGTTTATGTCTAATTGTTTCAAGTTGCTTTTCATGACTCCTTAAGTGTGCTTGCACTTCATCTGACCTTGTTTTTCATTTTTACCACAGTTAACTATATTGGATGAAGAAAATTACCTTGGCACGGGCAAGGGAACAAGAAAAGCCATAAAAGAGAAAGGAAAAGCAAAGGTGGATATTCATTCAATTATCCACTATCTTCCAAAATTGAACCCAAACACTTTTTGTGTTATTCACAAGCACTATAGTGAGGATCTAGACTTTTGATTGTTCTCCTTGAGGACTCTATCAAAATACATGGGTTTTACTCCGCTATCCTTTAATGATTTCAGAGTTTTGCTGCTTGAAAGAGAAACTGCATTCAAAATTTTTGGATATGCCCCAGGACTCAATGCTTCAAGGGCAGGGTACTTTCTTTGTTATTCAAATTATGCAATGGCTGCAATGTGATAGAAGACATTGCAATGTTATGCAATTGCCCAATGTGATAGAAGACATTGCAAATATTTTTGGTGTAACTGATCCATGTCCTAATATTAATTGTTATTGATCCATGATCTGTTCTCTGCTCGAAGTCATTTGATGGAAATAGACATATTTCTTTTCAAAGCTTAATACGTCATGAAATGTACATACATGACATCTTTATTTCTCAAAGAAATAAAAGACATTGCAAATATTAAAGTTCTATTTGAAATGTAGTATTTTTCATTTTTTTATATTGATACATGATGATTTTGGCTCGTGATAGTCATATTCTTCTAATTATATTTGGCATGAGGTCCTTTGTAATTATCTTCTAAGGAACCAATCAGAAAGCTCTCTGAAGGCATTTCTCTTTGTTACTCTTCCTCCTTTCTTTGTAAACCTAAATAAGATTGTCCTTGCTTGATAATGAGATTTTTCCATGCCTTGGGTGTTCCATATGGCTGTTGATATATTTAGGTAGTGATGTGTGTGAACACTCTAGGACCGCCGAGGCACTTTTTTCCCTCTTTAGGAGGTTTTTTTCCCCCGGCTTGTATATACGCCTATTGCCCTAATGGGCTACTTATCTTTGTACATTCTCTAGTAATACATTCAGTCTTGTGTGTTGTGCTCCAAGCTTCTTCCTCTTCCTTGTGCTGTTCGCGTGCTTCTACAGACGTCTAATTCCAACAATTGGTATCAGAGCAGGTCGTTGATTCTTCTAGGGTGCCGTCGACACTCCTCCGTTTGCAGTCTCAGATTCGCACAAAATTTGGTGAGCATACTCAGGGTGTTTTCGAGATCAAAACTGCTTCGCTTTGTGGTGCCGAATTCGCGATCTGAGCTCGTTTCGGCCTCCGAACGCACTATCGCAGTGCTTGTGCAGGCTATTTCGTCCTTTTGTGCCAAAGGTATATACCAGTTTCTGTTCGCCAGTTTAAGCGTCTCGAAGTCTGCTACAGGTCTAGCAGAACTCGTCTGGGCAGTTCTGTTCAACTTTTTGAGATACAGTCAATTTTCTGCATCAAGGTATTTTAGTCACCGGCCATGGCTGAAAGCAGTGATGTATTCCGTATGTTGGCTGTTGAGGATAAGTTGGATGGTACCAACTACCCATTATGGGCTTATATGATGCGACATGTACTGGTTGCAAAAGGATTGTGGAACATTGTGCAGGGTGTTGAAAGACGTCCTGTTACACCTGTAACGACAGGTACTGCAAATACAGGTGTTGGAGCTGATGAAGATGGTATCGAAGATGATATTCCGCAGATTCCTGTTCGTGCTGCTGTTTCTGTTGCACCTACTACAGAGCAGATTCGTTGGGATGGCAGAGATGCCCAGGCACATGCATTGATAGCTTTGTCTGTCAAACGTGCCATTATTCCTCACATTCGCTCTTGCAGAACAACAAAGGATGCTTGGGATACACTTACCACTTTGTACCAGGCTAGGAATGAGGCTCGTGTTGCTTACCTCCGAAAACAGTTGGAGAGTGAGCACATGAATGAAGGTGATTCGATGGACAGTTTTCTTACAAAGATCAAAGACCTGAAGGAACAATTGATTTCTGCTGATGAGGTTATACGAGATAGCTCACTTGTGCAGACCGTTCTGAATGGCCTTCCTGATTCATATAAGAGTTTTGCCTCTACTCTTCGATTGATGATGAAAGGCAATCCGAATGCCTTGTCATTTGAGGAATTAGTCTCTGTTCTGTTGCAGGAAGATCAGTCCAGGCAGAACAGGTCCATTATGCCTGTTGCAGATCAAGCTTTCCTGGCTAGTCAGAAGGGCAAAGGAAAATGGACCTCTTCTACTAGTAAGCAGAAATCTGCAAATGCTGCACAATCGAAGAACCAGGATGAAGATGAGAAGAAATCAGAAAAGCAGAAATTGTTCTGCAAGTACTATAAAGGAAATGATCATATTATAAAGAACTGTCCAAAATTGGCTGCTAAAGAGGCAAAGAAGAAAGAGGCTGGAATGGTTGTTGCAGAGGCCTCTACACCAAAAACAGAGTCTGCAAATCTTGTGCAGGAAGAAGAATGGGCGTTTACTACTGTTTGCAGTTTTGACCCATCTTCTCATGATCAGTGCATGTCTGCAGTAGACTCAGATGTTTGGTACTTTGACAGTGGGGCAACCAAACATATTACCTCGCAGCGCAGTTTCTTCTCTTCACTCGAGCCTGCCCCTACAGGGAATACTGTCACATGCGCCAATAACTCCTCTTATCCTGTTATGGGAGTTGGTAAGATCATTCTGACTACTGCTGATGGTAGTTCTTTCACTTTGTCAGATGCTTTATTTGTGCCAGGGATCAAAAAGAACCTGTTATCAGTTTCTGCATTAGCCAAGATTGGCTTGGTTGTGAAATTCGTTGATGACAGGTGTACAGTCCATGATCTCTCAAATGGCGATGTGATTATTGCTTCTGGCATTTTATGTCGTGGGCTGTATAAGCTCATAGACTATGAAAAATCTGTGAATGATTCGGCATGTGCAGTTCATGATTCTTAGGCTATGTCAGATGCAAAGCTTTGGCATGCACGCTTTGGTCATCTGAATTTTGCTAGTTTGTTACGCCTGCAGAAATCTGAAATGGTGTCCTCTTTGCCCAAACTTGAGGCACCTGGAAAACATGTTTGTGAAGGCTGTATTTTGGGCAAAATGCAGCATTCTTCCTTTCCAAAAGATGGTTCAGTTCGGGCTATGCAGAAATTGCAGCTTGTACATAGTGATGTCTGTGGTCCTATGCAGACACCCTCTTTTGGAAATTACCTTTACTTCGTGACTTTCATTGATGATTTTTCCAGGCATGCATGGGTATATCCACTCAAAGCAAAGTCCGAAGTGTTCATGTGCTTCAAACAGTTTTTGGTTTTGGCTGAAAATCTGTCAGCATGTAAAATGGGCACCCTCCGTTCTGATCGAGGGGGGGAATATATGTCTTCAGATTTTAATGCATTTCTGGCTGAACGTGGGATAAAACACCAGTGTACAGTGCCGTATACACCTCAACAGAATGGAGTTGCTGAACGAAAGAACAGGTCACTCATGGAGATGGTGAGGTGCATGGTCAAAAGTCAGGCTTTACCACATAGTTTCTGGCTTGAGGCTGTCATGTGTGCAGCATATGTACTGAACAGGTGTCCCACGAAAGCGTTGCAGTCTATCACTCCATATGAGGCTTGGCATGACCGCAAGCCATCTGTTGCTCATCTGCGTGTTTTTGGTTGTTTGGCATATGCATTAGTGCCTGAACAACATCGCAGAAAATTGGATGATAAGGCAGTAAAATGTATTTTTGTTGGGTACAGTTCTGAAAGTAAAGGCTATCGTCTGTATCATCCACAGACTAAACGCATTCTGGTTAGCCGTGATGTTGTCTTTGTGGAAGATGCTATTCAGCCATTGCTTTCATGTACTAAGGAGACATCTGTTAGCTCCAAAGACATGTATGATACTTTGATGCCTCTTTTTACAGGTGGACAGGCTAGTGCTGGTCCTAATGAGGCAACTTCTCAGCCTTTGCAGGTTTCATATGATGATGCAGATCATGCCATTTTTTATGCAGATTTACATGATGCACTTGTTGATGAGAGAGCTGATATTGAACAGGCAAAAACTATGCCAAAATGGCTGGTGCAGACTTTGCGTGACAGCAAATTAGATGCACCTTTGTCATATCGTACTCGTTCAGGCTCTCATAGTACCTCCTTTGCATCAGATTGCTATGCTATGGCTGCATCTAGTCTCTGTGATGAGAATGAGCCTGTTTCTTTTGATGAAGCACAAAATTCAGAAAATTGGATGGCTGCTATGCAATCTGAATATGATGCTATAATGAAGAATGGTACATGGTCTTTATGTGACTTGCCTCCTGGCAAGAAGGCCATTGGCACTAAGTGGGTATACAAGCTGAAGCGTAAACCTGATGGTACAGTTGACAGGTATAAGGCTAGGCTTGTTGCAAAGGGTTATGCGCAGGAAAGAGGCATTGATTTTGATGAGACCTTTGCACCTACATGCCGTATGACTACTGTTCGGAGCATTTGTGCACTTGCAGCCCATCATGGTTGGAATGTACATCAGTTGGACATTAAAATAGCATTTCTGAATGGTGACTTGCATGAAGAAGTGTATGTTTTTCAGCCCCGTGGCTTTGTGCAGAAAGGGCATGAAAACCAAGTGTGCAGGTTAAAGAAGGCGTTATATGGTTTAAAGCAAGCACCACGTGCTTGGTATGAAAAAATACATGCCTATCTGATTGCACATGGTTTTGAGAACAGTCCAACTGAAAGCACCTTATATGTTAAGCGTGCTAATGATGTGCTTTTGATCATTGTTGTCTATGTAGACGACATGCTGCTCACTGGTCCTCTTGAGAAGCATATTGCTGATTTCAAGGCTGATTTGCATGCCTCATTTGAGATGTCTGATTTGGGGCATTTGCATCACTATTTGGGCATTCAGTTTATGCAAGTTGATGGTGGAATGGCTTTGTGTCAAACGAAATATATTGACACATTATTGCAGCGTTTTGGCCTTGAAGACTGTAAGCCTATTGCCACTCCTATGGAGACAGGTTTACGATTGAGTCTTCATGATGTTGGAGATGCATTTGAAGCTGTTCTCTATCAGCAGGCTGTTGGATGCTTGATTTACTTATGCATTACTCGGCCAGATATTCAGTTTGCTGTCTCACAGATGAGCAGGTTTATGCATTGCCCAGGAGTCACACATTGGAAAGCGGTTAAGCGCATCTTTTGCTACTTGAGTGGTACTCGGCTACTTGGGTTGTTTTATCCCAAGGGGGGATCACTACCGCCAGATTTGCATGCTTTCTGACTTAGATTGGGCTGGTTGCTATGACACTCGTGTGTCCACCAGTGGTTTTTGCTTCATGCTTGGTAGCTCATGTATATCTTGGTTGAGCAAGAAGCAGCCTACTGTGGCCACTTTCAGTTGTGAGGCTGAGTATAGGGCAGCTTTCACAGCGACTGTTGAGTGTGTGTGGCTCAGACGCCTTATGGCTGATTTGGGTGTTGGCCAGTCTTCTGCCACCACCATCTTCACTGACAAACAGAGCGCATTGGCAGTTGCGAGGAACCCTGTGTTCCATGCTCGCACTAAGCACATTGAGGTGCATTATCACTATGTCAGGGAGAGGTTCTCTGCTGGGGAGATCAGCTTGGCATATGTGCCCACGCAGGAGAACATTGCAGACCTTTTCACGAAGGCTCTGCCGAGGGAGAAGTTTGAAGCTTTCCGCAAAGCTTTGGGCTTACTTCCTTTTGTGGAGTGATTTCCACATAGCTCGGCACTTCCTTATACATGAGTGCCAGCTCCTTGTTCACCGCATCACTCCCAGGGGGGATTTGTTGATATATTTAGGTAGTGATGTGTGTGAACACTCTAGGACCGCCGGGGCACTTTTTCCCCTCTTTAGGAGGTTTTTTTCCCCCGGCTTGTATATATGCCTATTGCCCTAATGGGCTACTTATCTTTGTACATTCTCTAGTAATACATTCAGTCTTGTGTGTTGTGCTCCAAGCTTCTTCCTCTTCCTTGTGCTGTTCGCGTGCTTCTGCAGACGTCTAACTCCAACAATGGCAAGTGGTTCGTTTTCTGCAAAGAATGCACCATGCACAAGAAGAATATGCTAGAAGAGCAGAAGAATCTCATTAGATCTTTATTTCAAATAGAAATAAATAAATTGAATAAAATATCTTTGGAACTCACCAAGTAGTATGTTATGTCTTTGGCACCCCATGCCTCTATGATCGTTTCTATAAGCTCTATGGTTGTCTTTCTAAAATCTATCACATAAATTTTTGATGTTACCTGCTGCCTCATGATCTTAAAAAAATTATCTAGTTTGACCCACACCTCCATTCTCTTTTTTGCTATTTCTGGTTTTCTTTTTACATTAGTTGTGACCTCACAAAATTTTTTCTAGCAATTCCACATGGCATTTAGTTGCTTGTCATCATGGTTGCTGAAGAATCTCCTTCCTTTTGCACCTCCCATTGAGACGTCCTGTAGTACGTCACCTGTATTTTGTGAAAGCTTTGGATCCTATTTTAGATGAACATCACCACCATGAAATCCCATTTCTGAAAGAAGACATTCATATTTTTTTATGCACTCATCTGCAAGAGTTGTAGGCTTGATAGAATATGCATAATCCAAGTGAAGACGGACCAACTTTTCAATGATTCTTAAATCTGCATGTAGTGTACATATGTGTACATTTGTCAATGCTATTAGAAGTATGGGATCCCAAATCGTTGAAGAAGATGAGTAGTTATGAAGAATAACATTTTGTCTTGAAGGAGCCTCTTCAGCCTCAGCTCTAGCAATCCATCCATTTGTGCCTGGGCTTTGCATGCGGTACAAGCAAGGGTACTTAGAATTTGCTCCCCCACTTATACCAAACATGCTTTTGAGCATCTTTAGGTCTCCACTCAAATGCCACTCAACTTGAAAGTTCCCTTGGTCTTTGACATTCAACAATTCTTCTGCATGATGCCTTTGGATAACATTTGGAATGTTTGTCTGTAAGAATAACCATTTAAGTGTTTTATGGCTCTCAGATGGAACTTGAGCACAACCAACCACCCATAACTCCATTTCTAATTGTACTTTGAGAGACGGAGTATCCAATTTCCCAAGGCTATAGTCCAAAGCTTTGTTCATCAATTCAATACTTATTCTCTCCATCTTTTGATGTTTTTTTAAGCTTAGCTTCATCAAGTTTGATTAAGAATTTCAATAGACGAGACCATTCATGTTCTTTTATATTATAGAACTCAACCATGTATGTTTGAAGTTTTATAATATCTATCCATACATTGTTAAATGCATAGTAAGTGAAATGTAACTTTTGTTTTCCTACTTCGTAAGGCATGTTACCGTGAATATGTTTATATTCACCAAATACTGATGTGGTCTTTTTATTCAAGTAGAGCCGAAACTTTCCTACATGATGGGGTATAGGCAATCCAAAACTTCTAGCTTTGTTAAATTTTAAAAATTCACACCAAACTTTTGAGAGTGCTCTATAACCTTTCCTACTCACTCTAATGCTATCACAAATCTTCTGAATTTGAGATGGTTCTAGTAATAGATTCATTTCTGTCATGAGTTTTTGGAAAAAAAAGCGTTTCAAGCATGTATTCTCATTCAGTTTCAATAGTCTTAAAACATCATTTTGACTCAAAATTTCATTACAGAAATGTACGCGCTCAAAACTGCTCGACATATTGAAACCTAACACATTTTTCACATGATCTCTTACAATTTTCATTCTTTTCTTTTTCTAGCCAAGTTTTTCAATCAAATCTAAAAAAGGTTTTACTCGTTTTCATCGCATTCTCAAACCTATATGAGTTTCTTTCATATTTTTAAAAAACTCAGAAGATAAAGTGGATAATTTGCTTTCTAGCTCCCTCATATGTAAATCCTTTTGATGTAGTGCGTTTTCTAGATAGTTTATGTATTGTACATAATTCCTTGAAATATCCTAGAGCCTTGAAGAGTAGCCTCGTAAACCATCCTCACCATCTCCTACAAATATAATCAGACCATGAAGATTATGAAAAGAGGAATACCTTCCAGTTTGTGGATCAATTGGAGAAACAAATCCATCTGTCCATATGTCGATATGTTTCTTGCCTTCCTTTCTCAATCCATCCACTTCAGAAGGATGAAGAGCCCTTCGGAATACTTTTCTTGTCGTCGCATACTCATGACTAACTGCAATGTTGATATGGAACTTTTCACAATGATTTCGATTGTTTGAAAGCTCAGCAAGAGTATTTGGGTTAAGCTTCTCCATGCTCTACTATGAAAAACTACTAGCAAGTTTCCAAAATGACGTGAAAGAGAGAAACAAACTTGCTATGAAAAGTAGAGTAAAAAAGCACAAAAAATCATCAACACACATTATATAGGTCTGTGAACAAGAGAAAAAAATCAAATTTTGATCAGCACCCGATGAGCACAAACTTTGAGGCATAAGATATCACACAAACTTTTCATGATTATCACACAAGTTTCTCTCTCTTCAAAATTTACATAAGATACGTTTTAAATGAACTTACATAGAATTTCTTAAAGGATTTGACAACCTTAATCCAGATTAAGCACAACTAATTGAAATCCTTACACAGCCCTTTTTGGGCCGTTTTTTCCCCTAATGCTAAAGAGAGAGTAAGCTATAAGATGAAAACACCACACTCCCTGCTACATGTTATGCCCCCAAAACTCAAGGACATCTGGATGGGTGCATGAAGTTAAAAATTGTTCGGCCAAATATGATCGGGCTGCCTAGTGTGAATTGGGCCACCTCCTCATTTGAGACTATAAATAGGACCCCACAGACTCATTTGTGAGACATTCCTCACATGAGGCACTTGGACTCTTGGCCCTTTGGTAGAGCCTCATCATTCGTACTGGTGGGGGGTTGGTGGTATGGGATGCCAGTCACTTGGAGGTGGTTGTCCGCTTGGCTGCAGGCTAGGCTAGGGGGTGAGCTCGTATTGACTCTACCGCTGGGAGGTGAATCTCATGTCTGCCCTTCTTTTGTTTGTGAATATGGCTTGTTTCTTGTCTTGTTCAGGAGGGAAGATCTTGGAGGTCTAACATTGGTATTAGAGCAGCTCTCTGCTCATATGGAAAAGGCAAGACAACTTGCTCAAAACCACCAAAGCTCATAGAGCCATAATGGCTCAGCTTGACATGCTTCTCACCCTCTTGCATGGGGTAGTAGGGGGAGCTTCCAGCCATAGGAAGGAGCAAGGGGAGCAGATGCAAACGTGGTTGGATAACACAAATAAGTTTTTCACCTTCTTGTCTTCCATGTAGGTGTGGGGCTTGGATGATTGGCTTTGTCCATCACATACTTGCAAGAAGCCATGGCTGTCCCCTGCTTTCTACTATAGGGAAAGTTTGAGGACTCCATGGGCTACCCTTGTATATGATTGGGCAGATGGAGAGGTGGCTATGTGGAAACAGCCGTCTCTTTGTGAAATGACAAAATAGAAGAATATGTGATGGATTCTCTGTTCATATGGAGAAGAAGTCCTCACGAGGCCTTGCTGTATGCAACTAGATAATAGAATTTGAGAATCTAGGGGTTGATGCATCCCCTTTTTTGTGAAAATAAGGGATATTTCAGAGGTTTCTTTGGTTGGAAGATGATGGCATGAGTGGGCAAGGTGGAGGGTTGTAATTTTTTCACCCTTCAGGCACTGCCAGGCTTTGTTCCTTGGGAGGCCATCAAGGCCTAACCTTGAGGGAGTCAAGGCTTACCTCCATGGTGGTGAGCTGGCCAAGATTTCATGGCCCATTATTTTGTAGCCATTTGTGTTAATCAATCTAGTCCAACCAATGGAATATATGACATTCCATACCCTATAGACACGCACATGATACGTCCCAAAAGGGATCTTCCCAAGCCCTTCCATAACATTGGGATTCATACCATGGATGCATAGATTAGGAGGTGGGGATATTCAGAATTTTTATTCCATTTGATGAGCCATGGCCATTACTCATGGTGAGGTGGGGTCATTTGCCTAGGATTTGAGCATACCCATGGCATGCTTGAGATGAAGGGCATGAGTACACTCTCTTTTATCTTTGATTAGGAAGTGGCAAGGTGAGACCCAGGGTACACATTCATGGGGATTTTGAGGATCTTGGGCATTGACCCAAATCCTTGAGGATCTATTGGATCCTATAGTTGCTCAAACGGAGTAGGGGTGACGAAATGAGTTCTTGTTTGAAGTGCTTTGCAGACCCGCTGGGTGTGATGGAAGGCATGAGATGGATTAATCAAGGCATGACCCTGACAACCCAAGGAAATCCTTGGGGAGGATTTTTCCTACCAAGGTGTGGCCTCAGCTAGATAGTCGAGGAGACCTATGACGAGGGTCATACCTTGCAAGTTCTTGAGCCTTTGTGGAAGGGACTCCCACTTGAGGACTAGTGGCTGATAGAGGACTAGGGATCCATTGATAAAGGACTAGGGTACCCTTGTGCTCCAAGGGATATATACGAGCCACTTCCACAATGATAGGCCTACTACGGGACAAGGAAACCATCGTCGACATCATGCCACGTGGTGTGACCAAGAGTGACATGAGTGATTGGTATCTTATAGACAAGGGGAGTATTCTTTGGGGATCGTTTTTGAGATTAGGGGCAAATGACCTGTAGGGTCTTATGCGGATGAGACTTGATCTTAGGTACAGAGACAAGTCCTTCTAGACATGTTCAATTTTCATACCTTTTGTGTGTGATAGGTTGGGTTTCTCTCTTTTCAATTCCTCCTCAACGGGAAGACTTTCAATAGCTACGACTTGGGGGCTGGTGCCTGCCTAGGAGCTAGCTCTTGCCGTATCTGCCATGTTACTTCTTGCCCCCTGATTCTGTGAGAATATAGAAACATGTGTTAACATTGTAAAGGACAAGATAGAACCGTTTTTGTCCCCATTACAACATTAACATGAGGCTCGGGAGAGATTAGGGGGTTATTAAGTGCTCGGTGCTTGTGCGTGTAGTTAGGAATTGTGTAGACCTAAGAACTAAGTGGAATGATGTAGTGTGAGAGTGACATAGTTAGTAGGTGGACATGGATTTACAACTGGAGTCCGGGGGTTTATTACAAGTTTTAGGTTGCCAAACATAGTGGATGGGTTTTGACCTTGATTTTGTGGAGACTATGAAGAGTTGAATAGGGGTATCTACTTGAAAATGAGGCTTTTTAGGGACCCATTTACGATTGATTCTACTTGTGTGCATGGAAGAATATATGTCCGTGTGTGATGTGTAAGACTGGGCATCAGATGTTCGAGTGAGGGAAACATGTTGTACAGGGTGTGGCTTTGGTGTAGCTATTTGAGCCCGCAAGCAAGCCTTAGGCACCCAGATTTGTCGTGATTGTGGGCTGGCCTTCATCGACTTCTTGGGTACCCAAATAGACGTCACTTTCGCAGAAGACTTTATGAAAGACTTCTTATTAGTGTCGTGTTTTTGACTACTAATAAGAGGTTTTGGCCGTGGGATTGGCCTGGTCGCAACAGGGTGTTCGCCTTTCCGCATCCATACTTGTTTCAACGGCTGAAACAATCTGCTTTGCTCCTTTTTTTGGCCTCCGGTATAGGTAGTGCTCTGCTTCCTCTGTATTTGATCTGCCTTTGGTTGCTGCATCCCTCTGGCCTTTGGAACAGAAGGGCGTGCCGTCTTATCCTTGACTTCATTGTTGAAACAATCCTCTTTCTGCATCATATAGTTTTGGACAAGAATAGCATTGTCAACTTCATGTGCGCCCCTGGAAGGACCGGGAGTTCGTGCCTTACCTAGTTCCTTGAGTGCCTCATTTTCCAATTCAACTGTAATTCGACTATGATTTACCCATACCTGAAGAAGTCCGCTTCTTAGGTTTAGGTTGTCTGCATGATCATAGATCCAATCCTGACCCAAGACAAGAGGCTCAGTGAGGTCCTCATCTTGACACACTAGTACTTTAACTGTCATTGCTTCATCCTGAATATAGAGGGGAAGTTCCACCTCGCCCATGCAAGGGGTTTCCACACCTCCCAATCCTATGGGATATGCTTCTATAGGATCGACAGTTAATTTCAATTCTTGACAGTAAGACAATTTGACAGCACTAGTGGCTGCACCTAAGTCAATCAATGCTCTTACAGTCCTTGCACCCTTTCCTTGTCCTATATCTAAGGTTATAAAAGGACGTTGATCAATTATCCTATGATAGCTGATACCTGAAACTTCACACATAGCCACGTGATATCCTTGATCTGCATATGCATCTAGCCTAGGTTGCTCTCTGCCTTGTCTTCTTAGTTTCATTCTCCGTATGCGCTCTAAAGCTTCTGCTTGGGCTTCTTCTCGAATTCGCTTTTCTTCTTCTTTGCGTTTCTTAGCAGTATTGAGTCGACTTAGCATTTCCTCTGTAAGAGGTTCCTGATACAACTTGACCCTGCATCCGCTTATGTAGCTTGGGAGAACATCGCCTTCTAATGTGGCTAGTTGCACTACTCCACTTGTTGAGATTCTATTAATGATCATGGGTCCGTAGCCTCTCTTCTCTAGTTTCCTCGCATGTTGTTTCAAAGTGTAGACTAGTACTAGATCGCCTGCCTTCAAACCTTTATCCTTAACGTGGGCATCAAAGTATGCCTTCTGTCGTTTCTTAGCAGCATATATCCCTACAGCTACCCTCAGTCTTCTTTCTCCTAATTGTTCAAGGTCAAAAATTCTAGAGGAGAGTTCATGACCTGTCCATTCGTGCTCTTGTGCTACTTTCAGTGTAGGTATTAAGAAGTCCAACGGTAGCACAGCGTTTTGGCCAAATACCATCTGAAAGGGGGTGGCTTGGAGTACCGTTTTGTAGGCAACTCGGTATGCCCAAACAGCATGGTGTAGCTGTTTGTCCCAATCAAAGCGTTTATTATTCACTAATTTGGTCAACACATTGCACAGAATCTTGTTTGTGCTTTCGGCTTGCCCATTAGCTTGAGGGTGATAGGGGGCAGACTTCCTATGAACTACCAAGAATTCTTGGAGTAGATTTTCAATCACTTCATTCAAGAAGTGAGTTCCCCTATCACTTACTAGCTCTATAGGTAGCCCGTATCTTGTGAATACATTCTCAAACAAGAATTTAGCAGTTGTCTGAGCATCATTCTTTGTCGTAGCTTTTACCTCTACCCATTTCGTTAGATAGTCTGTGGCAACAATGATGTATTCAACATGTGAACCCTTAGCTGGGGGATTAATAGGACCTACAAAGTCTATTCCCCACTTAGAGAATGCACGTCCACCCATCATATGTTTCAGTGGCATCTCATCTTTGCGTATAGGATACTGAGTTCTCTGACAAACATCACACCGTTTCACGTAGGTATGTGCATCCATGTGAAGGGTCGGCCACCAGAAGCCCGCAAATAGTATTGCTTTGATCACCCGATCTGGTCCAAAGTGTCCTTCTACTACACCTTGGTGAGCAGTTTCCAAGATCTTGAGATATTCACTTTCATGGACACATAGTCTCAGGTAACCATCCTTACCACGCTTGTATAGATTATCACCAATGAGTGAGTAATCCTGGGCTTCTTGTTCTAAACTCCTTTTCCTAGCCAGAGTCATGAGTGGAGGGAATTTTTTCATCCTCAGGAAGGATACTAGTGGTTCACTCCAATCTGGCACTATGGACACTTGATAAAGAGTGGCATGTTCCACTGGTGGTTTAGTGTAGCAGATTGGACATTCCTTGCACAACTTTTGGACATCAGCCTCCATAGTAGGCCAATGCACTCCAAGTCTCCTTAGTGTCTGTAGGGTTCGTTGTTCTGAGTAGTGTTGCTCTAATGCACCTACATGTGCTAATTGCAACCATTTAGCGTACTCATCCTCTTCCACACAACAAGCCAAGATCCCTTGATCTGTGTGCTTGTACATACTACCTGCCATGATGTGATACTTTTGGGCTTTTACTACCTCTCTATCTTGAGTGTTTATGATTGGGTGATTGGGTCCGTATGTCAATACTGGCACTAATGGCTTAGCCCAGTGCGGCACCACTTCCAAATTAAACAAGTAAGCATCACGAAGGTCATCTGACAATCCTTGTGGGGCTTCTCCAGATGTGAGCCTAGAAAGATGGTCAGCTCTCAAATGAGTCCTCCCTTTTCTTACCACTACCTCAAAGTCATATTTCATTAGTAAGAGAAAGCATCTTACTAATCGGCCTGTGTTGCATGGTTTGTTTACTAGATACAACAATGCCTGATGATCAGTAAAAAATTTAAACTTATTTGCAAGCAAATAATGTCTAAACTTTTTAACTGCATATACAATGCCTAATCCTTCTTGTTTGGTGGTTGTATAGTTCCGTTCAGCAGCGTTCAACTGTCTACTCGCATAGGCAATTGGAAGATCCATATTACCTTCACCAGTAGGTTGTGCAAGCACACATCCAATGGCATAATTGGATGCATCCACATGCACATGGAAGGGCTTATTCCAATCTCGTGTAGTCAAGATTGGTGCTGAGCATAATCGTCGTTTAAGCTCATTGAAGGAATTCTCACATTCGTCAGTCCACCCAAAGTTTGTCAGAAGTCCGTACAGAGGCTTTGCTATGATGGCATACATGTGAATGAACCGGCGGTAGTAACCACAATGCCCCATGAAAGCCTGTACTTCCTTGACGTTCTTTGGCCTAGGTAACTCGGCTATGGCTCTCACTTTCTCTTCATCAGTGGATATGCCATTCTTTGACACTATGTGTCCTAGAATCTTGGCTTGCCTGACCATGAAAACACACTTTTCTGGGTTTAGGCAGACTTGATATTCTCTACGTTTGTCAAAGATTTGTTTGAGTTCAAGAATATGGGTTTGTCTAATGTTCGAATGAGCACAAAGATCATCAACATAGACTTCTAAGTTCTTCCTCATGAACTCTTTAAATACATGGCACATCAGCCTCTGGAACGTTGTTGGTGCATTAGTAAGCCCAAATGGCATTACTCTAAAGGCAAATATGCCCCACTCCGTGGCAAAAGCCATCTTATGCTGATCTTCTGGTGCAATGGCTACTTGATTGTAGCCAGAGAACCCATCTAGGAAGTTGTACACTTCCTTGCCTGCTACCCTTTCTAATAGATGCTCAGTGATAGGAAGAGGATAGTTATCTCGAATTGTGGCTGATGCATACACGTAGCTTTCCATTTTTCTTGGGCACCACTACGATGGGGGATACCCACTCAGTGTGCTCAATTTCATAGATAAATCCAGTTTCAACCAGTCTATCTATCTCCTCTTTGATCTTGGCAGCGTAATTATCATTATATGTATATGGCTTTTGCTTAGAGGGTTTGGCATCTGAGGTCATGGGGATGGTGTGTGAGCATATGTCAGGGTCCACACCTTTCAAGTCCTTGTAACTCCAAGCGAATACATCTCTGTATTCTCTTAGCAAGGCTATCAATTCGTGCTCTTCGTCTTCCGTCAGGTCATGGCCTATGTACGTGCATCTCTCTTCTCCTTCTTCCACAACTACCACTATTTTCTTGGTGGTTTCTTTGTTATCATAGGCCTCCCCCGATTGCGCCTCTCATTTAGGCATTCTGATCATGACTCTCCTGTCATCTATCTCATACTTCTTAAAATTTTCCGGGACCTCGAACAAAGATTCTTCCTCTTCTTGTGTGACTTCTTTCTTCTTCCTTTTCTTTCCTTCTTCCTTAGGAGTTACATGTGTGGCTAGCCTTACATCATTTGTAAGCTCTCCATGCCTCTGGGGTTGGAATTCTACTTCATAGAAGTATTCTTCATCTGATGCAAAAGGTGGGTCCATAATGATTGACTCTAGATCGGAGTCACTCGCATCCTCAAATGCATCAGGGCTAGGTTCGCATTCTTCTAACACTGCCTCTCCCATGATTGGCTCTATGGAGAAAACTGAAATGTCATAGCCATCCTCATCACAGTGGGGTGTCCATTGTTCCTCATTGATGGCTACATCCATTGTTGCTAGGATTTCTGCCCAGCCATGAGGTTCAAATTCCTCGTCAGGAAAAACTACAGGTGCATAGGCTGGGTCTTGAATTGATCTATGTGTTTCTTTTGCACCTATCTCTCTGGCTTTTTCTCTTTCCTCTTCTTCTACTGCCACTTTGCACATCCATAAGTGGGTGTCTTCATGCATCCATGAGGATCTTGATCCTATGGAATGCGCAGATTCCGTATCATCTTTGGCTCTATGGATGGGATTCCATTGGATAGGAGAGACATCTCTATGAGAGTAATCCTTGAGATTCACTTTGGTTGTAACACCTAAGTGTTGCAGGTACAAGGAATTGGTTCCCCAATCCTGGACCACTTGCAACTATCGCATAAATGGTCTTCCCAAAATCATCTCATAGGCATGATTCTTGCTGAAATCACAGATAGCAAATGTATGCTCGAACTCAAACCACATGTGGTGAGAGTTATTCCTTCTAACAGCCCTAGGGGTCTCTCTATGTGACCATCAGCCATTTGCAATTTCATCCTCGTGGGCCTGAGTGTTGGCTTGCCCCAATGCTTCCATAGGGAAGTGGTGGCAATTGCGACTCTTGCGCCAGAGTCTAGAATGGTCTTGGTGGTGCATCCTTGATGGGTGATAGGAAGATATGTGTTTCCCTCTTCGCCCTCACTCATGTCTCCTATCTTGTCCAATGGTATTTTTGGCACTGTTCTTTGGGATCCTACCTGGGAACGAGGTTTTGCTATCTCTGGTACTTGTTTCGCTACATGTTTCCATAGCTCTGGCCTTACTTTGAGTAGCTCTTCTAAGGTGAGGTTGCATTGTACTTTAGTGTTTTTCACTACCTCTGTGTTCCTAGGTATGACTGAGTCCTCATTTCGTATCATGACCATGGGCACTCTCATACATGTAGATTTAGCTTCCCATGGACCCGTGAAGTGGGCTAATTCTTGTAAAGAGTTAGACTCAAAGTCTAATCTTTTCTGAGAGTGGGTGCTCTCGTGCTTCTCATAAATGGATGGGATGTCTTGTGGGAATTGGTCGTGTGCATCATCCACAAGTTCAATGGGAGGAGGGACTTCACTTTCCTTAGCCCATTTGTCTTCTTGAATCTCTCGTAGGAATTCTGGTGTGAATCGATTCATAGAAGAAGATGTGTCCGGCTCCGTAGAGTTAGGCACATAGGCTTCAGGCACATAGGCGTCCTAGGCAGGAAGACCTGCTCTTTCACTTGCCTTGTCCTTATGTTGAGAGGCGGGTTCCTTTTCTGATTGTGCAATTAGTCTCTCTATTCTTTCTAACAGTCCTTCAAAGTGCAGCTGCGTCTTAGCTGAACTAGAGATGTTAAATAGGCGACTTGCTTCAAACATGGTCTGAGCCAATTCCACCATCTTAGCGTAAATTTTGGTTCGTTCTAGCTCTAGTTTTGCTCTAGGGTAGCACTTTTCATGATTAGTTACGTTTGGTCCTTCTAGGATTCTGCCTAATATGCTTTAAGCATCATATTAAGGTCCTCGGGAGTGGGATCTACTAGCACTGATCCTACTCTAGGGGGTGGTGGGATTAGGTGAGGTGGGTTGGAAGGTGGCAGGTCAGATGGAGATGGGGATGGTGGTGGTGGGGTAGTGTGAGAGGGAGTTTGAGATGTGAGTTCAGTTATCCTGGCCTTTGTTTCTCTGAGGCTTTCCTCGAGTTCACACATCTTTTTTGCCCATTATCTTTTCATTCTTTCACGACTATCTCTCCAAGCTCTAGTCCTTTTCTTTGTCATGCTCTCTGTTTCACTAACATCTGGGCTCTTTTCCTGGCCTACCCCTTGGTTTTGCTGCAATGCGTGAGCTCTAGTGACTACCTGTACTGCTGCAATGGACGTCACACTTCCTGTAGAGTCTACTACTAACCCAATAACATTGATAGGAGTAATTTTTGGCATGTTATTGGGGTTCTTTGGACAATCTCGTAAGAGATGCTCCTTTCCACAATCTTGGCAAAAGCCTTGAATTGTCACTGACTGGGGTTGTGTAGGTAAGGGAAGGGGCAATCAGGAATGAGGTGATCTCCCTGACATCTGTAGCACGGTCCTCTAGGGAATGGGGGTCTTACCTTCCTAGGTTGGGGTCTAGGGTTGGGGTTTGCATACATGACGTTTGTGTAATCTGACTCCCAACTAGGTTCATTTGGCTCTTCGCTGTAGTAGGACTCACCATGTTCAGGAGATTGCATGTAATAGGCCTGAGGACTATCAATATGCGTCGAATCAAAGCTATGGTCACTCGGGTCACTTTTAGAAAGCAATGGTGTTACAGGGACTATAGCTCTATTCAGGTTTTCTTCTGCAGCTGCATACTTTACAGGGATCACATTAGTAGGAGCAGGTGGTTGTTGTGCTAGCATTGGCTGGGATCTTTGCTGGGCTTGATATTGTGGTTGGTAGGGTTGTTGGGGCCTCGCATACTGTTGAGGTGGATATTGGTTCTGATATCTCCCCTATTGGTATGGCTGAGGGTAGGTTTGCCTAATCGCTTGCTTATTGTATGGACAGTCTTGTGCTATGTGATTTGTGTATCTCTGTTCTATGGTACAGTATTGGCTACTCGGATTCACTTGGGGTTGAGCCGTAATGGGACACACGTTTGCCATATGGTCACCCCCACAAGTATAGCATCTTTTCATAGGGGAAAACCTTGGGATTTGTTTGCTAGAGACACCTAGTTTCTGAGCTACTTTCTCTTCAAGTTCCTCAATTGATGTGGATTGTGTGGAAGAGATGCTAGAGGCACTATCTGCATCTTTGTATATTTTGGATAGCTCTAACTCCTCCCCTAGGTTATCCTCAATGTCGATGCACATGCGTACACATTCTTCTATGGTCCTAGGGTCCTTCAAGTACACATATGATCTCAATTTGGTACTTAGAAATCCATCCAAGAATAAAGCCACTTGCTTAGCTGGTGTGGGTAACTCAGGAACATGGCATCTCTCTAGGTACTGCCTAAATCTTCTTCCTGCAAGTCTCACGGTCTCTTGAGGGGTTTGCTTGAAGCTGTGAATCAATGAGGAGGTATTATGTCTTATGCCACTCTTAGAGAATTCAATAATGAAAGCCTCTAGGAGTTGGTCTATGCTCTTGAACTGTCTCTCATTCAATGGTTGAAACCACGTAAGGGATGTGTTCCTAAGGGTTAGACCAAAGGCATTGTACTGCGTGAATAGATCCTCCACTTGTTCAGCCCTCAAGACTTGCCTAAACTCAGCCACATGATCGTATGGATCTCCAGTGCCATCGAAGTAGTTCTTCATGGACTTAACTAGCTGAGTCGGTCTCAAAGTCCTTGTGTGCTCTCTAGGTCGTGGTAGAGGGAACTCATCCGCATTTCTTTGATTTCTGTGAGCTCTAAGTACCTTAGGCTCTACTCCATTTGTTTCCATCCTCGTTCTTTCTCTACCCCCTGGGTTGGCAAAGCTCACTTCTGGCCTATCTCTACTTCTGTCTCTTTGAGTTCCATGAGCTTGGGATGTTCCCGCTCTAGGGTGACCATAGGACACATTCGATCTTGGTTGGGGGAAAATAAATTCACCTTTCCAAGTGTAAGCATGCCTATCATTTTCTGTCACCACAAAGATCCTCTCTGAAGCGTGATCTAAGTAGGTCACTCTGCCTAGGCTATCAGTATCCTTAAACTCATAGATCATGATTGCTCCTATATCAATTGGCCGATCAGATTTATACCTCCAAAAGGCTTCATCAGTTTCTTGGTTCAGAAGCAGATCTATGCTCTTGTTGTCCTGGGGAACCCACTCTGGTGTGATAATCCTAGTGAGAACAGATTTGCCTCGGGGGGTCCTAGGTTCTTCGCCCATGTTTCCTTGCTCTAGGTCACCTAAGTCCGTTTCTGGGACCACATTCCCAAATTCATCAGTCCTATCTGCATGACTGGTGACTACATATATTGTCCCTTCCTTGTCTAAGTACGCTCCGTTTTCAAACTTGATAGCTGGGCGCTCTAGTCCAATGGATTGATCAGGGTTTTTAATTTGTACTACCGATCTTCTTAGGTCGTCCTCATAGATGGTATTCCAGCTGCATTTTGTAAGGGCCTTCTACCCTGTGCAAGTATGGCACTCCTGAACTTCCCGTAGGTCTGTCCATGCCTTGAGACATATCTGATTCACTAGTCTCAGAGCTAGGGTAGTATGAGTGGTGGCTCAACTGCTGGGCCCAAGACCTAGCAGTGTAGTTGACACTAGCCTCTGAAGACCTAAGACTTTGTCTATCTCTCCCTAGATGTCGCCCTGATCTAAGGTTCATAAGCCTAATCGAATATCCCAATTTTGCCCAAGTACAACCTCGTTGCTGAGTTCTTTTGTACCACTTACTTGATTCCTTATGTTGATTATCGTGTTTATACTCTTGTCTGATATCACGTCGTCAGGTATACTTGAGTGTATTTCCGCACTTGAAGTTGATCGTTCCACGTTAAGTTCTTTTCCTTTGAAGTTCTCCACAGTACAAAGATTATGTCCTTAGCTTGAACTTGATTGTTTAGGTATTCTTCAACTTGATAAATGCCTATCGCCGCCCTGGCCTACTCCTATCACTAGTCGTTCTTAGCCTAAGCTAGGAATTGACAGAGGGAGTTGAGAATATTCCGACCTTTCTTGCTGATCCTTTGTTCTTTAGTGCTCGAGAACCTGATTCTCAAGCTTGCACAAAGCCCTTGCTTGGATGCTCTCAATTGCTCTCAATAGACCTGTATCAGTCCCAAGATTAGCTCAAGACTTAAATTCAAAGGACAGACAGATCATTTTTATGCATGTAATTCACAGACCAACTTGCCTTTTGCCTTTATGGAAAACAATCTCAAGGATCCTTTAGTTTTCCTACCCCGGGGTATGGTCAACTTCAAAATACCCTATCTAATAATCCTGATCTTAATCTAACCGTACTCCCCACGAGCTTTCCAACAAGACAAGAATCACAGCAAACGGATTTCGTATGAGAAAGTTATGTCAATTCAGGGTTTTGGAGTTAAAATAGGGTTCAAAGAGGCTGACAGATCACATGATTTTTCTCAAAAACACATGTGTGGGGACCTCACAAATCACTAATGGCTTGCTAATTATGCCCAAAATTACCCCAAAAAGATGCAAGAAAAAACCCTAGAAATTTGGCCGAAAAAGCCTGTCAATCGCGATCGATAGGTCTGTCAATCGCGATTGACAGAGGTGTCCGTCGGGGCCTGTCGGTCGCGATCGACACGTCAGTCGCGATTGATAGTGTCAATCGCGATTGACAGAGTCGGTCGTGAGTCCTGTCAATCGCGATCGATGGTGTCAATCACAATCGACACTTTTTCTGGGTTTTTTGCCGTGAATTCAGTCGATCAAGGCTGTGTCCGTCGCGATGGACACGTGGCTACGCGAAAAAGTCAATCAATTGTTGAAATTCAATCGGTCGCAATCGACGGTGTCAATTGCGACTGACAGAGGTGTCGGACCCCACGACCGACTGACTGCCACGTAGGACCCTATCAATCGCGATTGACACCGTCGATCGCGATCGACAGCCACGGTCGCGATCGACAGGTCTCTCAGTCGCGATTGACAGGGTCTGTTGGTCGCGATTGACAGGGTCTATCGGTTGCGATTGACAGGGTCTGTCAGTCGCGATTGATAGAGAAACACAAAATTTTTCAATTTTGTTTAGTGATTTGGAATGTGCTCTTTGTGCTGGTCTTAGTGGTGCACATTGTTTTACCAAATGGGCATTTTTTCTATCGATCGTGATCGACAGAGGTCGGCGACACGTAGACAGTTTCTGAGTTTTCTGTACCTGTGCAGAGTGCTGGAGATGATGATGCAGCAAGTACCTGCAAGAAAGCTCAAAAAACATGCAAAAACAATGCACACAATATCGCTCTCTCGCTCTCTCTCACAAGTGGAATGAGGGAAATGAGGTGGAGAAGGTGATATGATCAAAAACTGAAAATTTTCGCGATGATGGAGATGGAAATCGGATATGGTGAGGATGATGATGGTGATGATGGTGGTGAGGTAAGAAAGAGAAAAATAAGAAAAGTGAAGAAATTACCTACAACGCCAACGTCTCAAATCTACGTCTTACCATCACACGCTCGTCCTCAAAGCTCGATCCCCGACAACGGCGCCAAAATTTGGTGTAGCTCAATGATGAGTAGCACCTCCTTTAATGTCAATCCGGGAAGACATGAGGATGGTATGAAGACCTCAAGCAAGTGAAGGCACAAGTGCATGAGTGAGAAGCACACAAACATGCACACACATACACACACACGTGCACACACGGCAAGACAAAGAGTGAGAAGCAATGGAGTTCTTAGATTCCTTTCAAAAAGCTCATACAAGTTCAAAACTATTACAAGCTAACCTCAAAAATGAGCTCTCTAGCTCTATTTATAGTTTTTGACTAGGTTTTGACCTTGTCCAGACCTAGTTAAAAATTAGGTTCTCTACCCTATTTGGAGGTTCAAACAAAGTCTAAAAAATGTGAAAACTGACAGGTAGATACTTCTAAAGCTCCTCAAGCTCAAGGACTCCTTGGCTTGCACAAAATGGAGGTACAAAAATGTGAAATGGTATTTACAAGGGTTTTTAGTGATGAAAATCACTATTTTTGTAGGGATTTCTTCTAACATTTTGACATACATTTCCTAGAGCTCCCTACTTGCTCCTTCTCCTTGTGTGTCCACCTCTCTTATATACGTAAGTGTCTTGAAAAAAAATATTGGCCTACTTGCCAGATCGTCGTTGACTGCTCTGTCTGCTTGTACTTTCTCTTCTCTCTGACTCCCTTCGTAAGCTTCCTTGCCTGGTGAGTCCTTCAGTTCCAACACCATGTGAGAAAGGTTATTGGGTGCCTCTGTATCATCCATGGAGATTGTCATATGAGAGAGGATCTTCTTCCTCCATGATCACCGATGGGATCTACCATAGAGGACTCATTCCTTGGGTTGTGCCATCAATAACATTTACCTTCTAAGGAGTACTATGGTCTTGAGGAGTCACATAGGGGCACTTGCCATCAAGTTTAGGAATTTATTTCCTTAGTAGGTCATTGGGGAGAGATGCATCCACATGGCATGACTAGATTCGATGCATCAATTGCACATCATTTTTGTTTGATTGCAAGAAGCATTCATGCATTTTACTTTATTCTTCTTTTGCATTCTCTTCACTTATGGGACCACACTTTTTTCTTTGTTTTGGCATGATGTGGAACCACTTTGCTAGAGAGGCTAGTGGGTAACCACTAGTAGGTGGATTCATGATAGCTATCGAAGATAGATCTTGCATTGATCATTCTTCATGTTTGGACATCCTGAAGGATGAAGAGCTGGGAGGTGCAGCGTGTGCTATGGGATGACTTAAATCATTCACATGATGATGGGCACCCATAAGGTGAGCCATATTTATGGGCACCCATAAGGGGAGCCATATTTATTGATACCTTCATTTTCTTGATGAAGGATACCGAGATACACATAGTTCTAGCCCACACATGGAGGATATAGGAGTTCATAAGTGTCCTTTGACATTGGAGCTACATGTGATTGATTTTCTATAATGAACCATGAACTTTCTGCTGATAAATGCCTTTGGGTCACATAAATATGTGCATTGGGCAGTAGAGTCTGGGTGATTCTAGCTATTGCATAGTATGGGAAGTAATCATTAGTTATTCCTATGTTGATCTGACCACATTGGAAGATATGCCTAGATGGACTTATAAGATACCTTATGAAGGATGTTACCTCAGGGTGACTATCGCCCTTGGATTTATGAGGTGTACTCTCTTTGGTTCCATAGAGATCTAGATTATGTGCATCTTTCGCTCAGAAGAGACTCCTATATGGTAGCCATGTATGGGATCAGATAATTAGTCTAGGATAGTTTATGACTTGATAATAATGGGTGCTATGTACCTAGATGATTGGTCACACTGAGAGAAGATGGTAGGAAGGTATTCCAATATTTATTGGATTGCTTCCCGGATAGGGAAATGTAGGCACGAACTAGGATGGGAATCTCGACTCTATCATGAGATAGGTTTTGACCTTCTATGGGTTAGTATGCCATTGCGGTTGTCATGAGATGAATTTCGAGTTATAGCAAGGGTCCAAGTCATAGTTTGACCATTAGAAGTAGTGGGCTTTGCTCATCTTGTTGTGGAATTGTTATGCCCACCATGTGATGTGCTCGAAAGGGAGTTGTTAGTGATCTTATAACTCTTGGCACTCGGTTCCCATTGGAACACTTCTTAGTTATGTCTGAAGGGAGTTCTGCTATTTGCTCAAAAGGGAGTTGTGATGTCTTCTCGAAAGCGAGTTTCTTGTATTCCATTGACTCCTAAGATTTGGTTTTTTTGGGAGTATTGTTTGTACTTATCCAAAGATTACTTATAGATCAAAGGATCGACCCTAGAGCGTGGACAATATGCTGGTGGTGTGATGATCATATGTCACATGACGTCGGCTGATCATAGATGGTATATGCAACAGGGACAACTCTATAGACACCACCCTTATGGAGGGGGATATACCATGGAGGATGTTGCCTCTTAGCCCCTTAGTTGTGATGGAAGCTCCTGAGGTTTTTACGCAAGAGCTGTTGCCCATGATGGTAAGCTCCATTGTTATGACTATAGATGTTATGGTTTCACCCAACATATATCTCTCTTATGATCCGATTGGGAGATTGGCTTTCCCCACTTATAGAATGCTCATGATAATGTTCAACATGAACTGATATATGGCCCATTGATGTTGATATTTAAACATGAGCTAATCTCTTCCTCAACCACAAGACCTTGAGGTATGGATCCTTACTCTCTAGCAAAGACTCCTCAGAGGAAGGAATTGTTATAAAGGGAGGAGGAGAACACACTGAAGACAACCTTGCACTATGTTGTTTTCCTTGCATGTTGTGGTTGAAGGGTAAAGTAGAACTTGTGTGAGAGAGTGAGATGCATGCTTTCCACATCTAATCCCCCTCATGGATTCAATGAGAGGTTCTAAAAACGGAAGTTTATGTTTGCAATCAATACTGTTACACATCCTTGAATTGTGGCATTTTGGAAGAGGTTTCATTTGGCAAACTGCTTCATATGACCACCAATGCATCTTTGGTTGTGATGTCTTTGTACACATAAGACTTGAGTTGATAAGATAAATGCGAAGTCCATTAAAGGTATCTTTCATGGGTTATGGCTATAGAATATGGCTACTTCAACTTAGGAAGATTGTACATAGCTGGGATGTTGTATTTAATGAGGCAAAGCTACCAAAAGTAATTGTTCCTTTAAAGGATGTCATTAAAGGTCAAGTTTCATCATGAACAACCACTCATCAATGGGTGAAAACGATGATGAGCCAGTGATTTTTGAGCTGGATGATAATGAGAAGCATAATGATGCTCTTGAACAAATATGTGACCACCATTACATGATGGAAATAGGGCTGGAAATGATGTACAACAGCTTATTAACAATGATGATGCAGTCATACTTCCTGATGTGGATAAATTGCTAGAGAATGTAGATCGTTGGGTGGGGAGTAGTAGTAACAAGAGGTCTGTTAATAGATATGAACACTCTGTACATTACATTATGCTATCAAATGAGTTTGAGCCTCTCACTTATGAAGAGGCAAAGCTATGTGAGCACAAGAAGTGGGATTTATCCATGCAATAAGTGATAAAGGCTTTGCATACAAATGATACTTGGGATTTGGTTGAGTTGCTCAAGGATGGGAAAGCTCTTGTTTACAAGTGGGTGTAAAAAATTAAAAAAGTTGATGGCAAATTCAAGTACAAGGCAAGATTGGTTGTGAAAGGATATGCCCAAAAAGAGGGCATCAATTTCCAAGAAGTATTCTCTCATGAGGTGAAAATTTCAACCCTAAGTGTGTTGTTTGCTCTCATAGCTGCGGTGGATTGGATTTATTCCAAATGGAACAGTCAAAATGATATGCCATCCTTGGGAAAGAGCGTCTTGTATGCAAACTAAAAGGATGCTTGTATAGATTGAAACAAGCACCTACGCAAATGTAAAAGAGTTTGAGGCATTCATGCTAAAACATGGATTAAAAAGAAGCCATGCTTATCACTGTTGTACACCAAAAGAGATGTGGATGGAATTCCATCATGCCTGTGTTGTATGTTGATGATATGACACTATCTCATAAGAAAAAGAGCACTCAAATTACTTTAAAACAACAGCTCAATAGTTCATCTTAATGAAAGGCCTTGGGGAAGTAGAGCATGTCCTTGGATTGAGGATAAAAAGATATAGACTGAAGCACACATTGTACTTATCTCAAGAGAATCACATTGAAAAAGTGTTGAACAGATTTAATTATGGCTAATGCAAAGCCTCTTGGAGTGCCATTGCAACCATTTGTACAGCTTTCCAAGGAGGAGACTCCCAAAGATGACAAAGCAGCCAGCTATATAAAAGTGTTCCATATGCTTTGTGGTTCACTTATGTATGTCATGGTTGTTACTAGGCTGATATTGCCCATGCAATAGGAGTTGTGAGCCTGTTTATGGATAATTTTGGCGAAGCTCATTGCAATGCTATGAGATCAATCTTGAGATATTTGCAAAGGACCAAAAGTAAATGACTATGCTATGGGAAGGGCTCATTGCAATTGAAGGGATTCTTTGAATTCAATATGGAAGGGGATGTGTATACACAAAAATCCACAAGTGGTTATGTACATACACTTGCAGATGTTGTTATTTCATGGTGCTCTAGCCTTTCAATGAAGTAGAGATATTATAGATAACATAAGCTCTTCATTTTTCTCCTCTCAATATCACCATATAAGCTTCATAGCAAGAGCATGTTGTGAATAAATCATCTCTGTATCAGTTGTATAGGGATAAGAATTTTGATTTTGTTCTTTTAAGCGTATTCTTTATCTCTTGCTCAGATTACATTTGTTTTTGTGTAATATTTTTTGCGGGCTACTTGAAAATGATTTTCTTTGAGAGGTTATATAAGATAGCAAATTATTGCATTACGGATATTCTTGGTTTTGATGTATATTTTGACAAATTGCAAGATGCACAAATTGAAGAGAGGCCTACTTTTTTTGGAGTAATATCAATGTTGATGTATTGTGCCCATGTTTTTGTGATGGCTTTGATATGTTGCAGGGGTAGATTGCATGGATTGGCAAGTGAGAATGCTTTGGCCAATGAATTGTTTGATTTTACATGCCTTGATTGCATTGATGTATGTTTGATGGAGCATGATAGCTGTCTCTCTGCATGAAGTTGCTTTGACTGTAGATACAAGCTTCTTGAGGGACGTTTGTTTTATTTGATGTCAAGCTGAGAGGTCACATTCACATTGTTCACTTCTTGTTTTGTTTTATCAGGATTTGATGGTGGCTGAAGCTGTATGTCAATCCTTTAGGGGGATGGGTAGTGTTTACATCCATCAAGCTTTGGCAATCGATTCAAACTTCAGTTGAAGTTAAAAACAAAAGTTTGGAATGAATATTCGGATGCCAAACTCATTTTTAGACTCTGGCAGTATTTGAGAACATGAATGTTTCTCAACTTGGATTGCTGAGCTACTGTATGGATTAGTTTAGCAATGCTCTCCCCCCTTCCCCAAAGATGATCTTTTATGGGTATTGAATAAATAATAGCAGTATTTGATAACATGAATTTGGATTTTTGGGCTATTATGTACTACTTTTCACAAGGTGGTCCTTTCTGCTCTCTAATAATGTTTCATGGGTATTCAATGAATAATAGAAGTATTTGAGAACATGAATTTTCTCATCTTGGATGTGAATTACTTTTGGCAATGCACTCTTTTTTGTTCGAAGATGATTTTTTATGCTTAATAAACGAATAATAGTGGCATGGAATTATTTTATGTCGTAAGTTAGCAAAAGAAAGGGCTGATCCGTAACGTAATTGTTACTGCCGAACTTTTATTGGCGAGATAGGATAGAAATCTTAATATCATCGGCCTAATTTCATTTAATAAGTCGATTTTATAATTTCTCTTGTTATTCATTTTATTTTAAATTCAAAGCAGATTTGATCGTCCATGCATGGATCTAAGGAGTCTTAGGTATTGCTTTCTTCATTTGTAGCAGCTTATCATGGTGCATATTGGAAATGAGAACCATTTCTACTCTCTTGGGAGATTCTTCATAGGTTAAGCATCATGTGATGGTAACTTGTTTATGAATTCCAAGTTTAAGATCCAGATTCTTCAAATACTACTACAAAATGTAACTGATCTCTTTGTAAGAACCATGGGTGAACCAAGAAAAAAAGGGTTGAATCTCGTCTTAAGTAGTGAGTTTCAAGGGAAAGAAAGTAAAGAAGTCACATGTAGGAAGACACCAAATGGAATGGGGTGGCATGAAAAGGTTGGCGCAAATTGAACGGACGCAGTAAGCTATGTCATGAAGGGGAAGTCTTTGGTCATGGTTGAGCCTAGTTGACAAGTCATTTTCAGCCTTCTAGTGGAAGACACTGAGGATGCTGTCATGAAGGGAGTGCCACAATGAGTTCAATGATCTGGTCTGGTCTAATGTAGCAATATGGCAGAAGAACAGGGCAAACCTTTGAGTGCATCCATCTGAAGCAGAGGAAGAATCATATATTTGGAGTCTAGAACAGGATGAAGTTTTCAGTGAAGAATTGCAATTGATATCAGTCTTGAGGGCATTTGTAACAGAAATATACAGGAGGGCAGAAGGCGGAGGAACTCGCCTAGCCATTCAAGACTCCATTAAAGGTATGCTTGTAACCTTGGATCATTCAAGTTCTGGATAATGTGAGGAAATTCAGTGGACACGGCTAGAGAAATTGCACCAAGGAGTATTGAGAAACATAGCAGAGACAAGAAGGGCTGACCATGAACGTACTCAATGGAAACACAAACACTTGGGCGACTGCCTGTGATAATGGTTTCTCATGTGCTACCATCTGCATTTTGAGAAGGTTTGACTAGTATTTGTGCTGGAACGGGAACCCAAATGCTGAGGTTCTATTGCATGACATCGAGTAGTTGTGGAAGGGTCTGCATGGGTTGCTATTGTACAGTGCTATCCTAGAGGGCAATGTATTGGAGCTTTTACTTTGAAGGATTATATTTTGCTGCAAGGCACTTCTTGTTGAGGTTTGTAGAGCTAGAGAGTACAACATGCAGGTTTGATTATCAATCATGTTGTAGAGATGGATGATGAGAATAATGAGATGGTATAAGTCTTGGATGATAGTCTGAATGTGACCCTCTTGGAGAGTTTCAGATGCTTGCTGAAATTCAAGTTATGGTAGAATCATTTCTGATAATCTGACGTTGCGGTGTAAGCAGAGAATTTTGATGTGCCTTCTTTTTCTCCTTGCCTGTTTGTTGTAGAGATGCCACTTGTATTGGTGGTGCCTTGGAATCTTGTGGAAGTAAACTTTTTATGGAACAAATTATGGTGTTGTCTTCTTTGAGTATTACAGAGTTGCTTAAATTGAAGGCTTTTGTGTTTAAAGAGGAATCATACTATCTTTTTGTAATACTTTATTTCAATTTTGAGCTGAAGCTTGGAAGGGTTGAAATATTATCTATCTACATCAAATGCTTATAACATCCTTGATAAAAGATGGACCGTTATGGGAGACTGGGGATATGATCAAATGCCTAAGCATAACACCCAAGAGTATGCCTTGTCTCATTTTCTAAAATTGAGGTGATCCACAATGATCATCGAAGTATTGACCTTGAATCCTTGTAAGAGTCATGGCAAGGCTGACATGAGATGAAGATTAAGTCCTTAAAGGCTAAGGATGATAAGCTTTTGTCCAAACATATAGGATAAGCGAATGAGACTTCAAATAAATACACCATACAATCCTGCATGATTCCTTGCCTCCAATCCCCCCTTGAGGGTGGAGTTAGATGTCCTAAGTTGAAGGGACATCCAGATTCTTTACTGATCCTGCTTATCAAAGTCTGAGAGCCATAAACAATTACAAACCCCAATGAGTTTAGGCTTAGCCCAGTAAAGGATAGAACATGAAAAAACTAACTAACGAGAAATTTGGGGGATTTGAAGTTTTGAATTAAAGTAAACATATATGTGCATTGAAAATCGTATATCAAGATATGTATACTTGCATTTTTGGGCTTAAATTTTGATAGATGTATTAAAAAATGATAAAAAGGGGATGCACATCATGGCTTATGGAAGGAGAAACCAATGGTAGTAGAATGAGAAGTAATTGAAGAAATGCTAGGAACTTTGGAAATATGGTGAAAGATGAATAAATCTTTCATGGAAGATAGTTCCATTCCCTATGCATATGTAAGTACTCGCACTATGTTTAATGAAAGTTATCCGGGATGAAAGATGAATTGTTTTCTTCATAGCCATATGAGAATATCCCTCAAAGGGATTTATTCTTCACCATTCATAGCCATGGATCTTGTCTCCATTCCATAGATATACACCCTTATTAAAATGTGTACATTTTCCATGTATCTATTAGTGTTCATTGTGTATCATCATGTAGTAGATTCTCATGAATCTTTTCTTTTAGCAACGAGGATAGCTTTATAAAATTGATTATCAAATCATGGATATCCTTTGGAAACCAACGTTGTCTATTTTCAAGTACCAAGATTAAACTAGGTACTCTTATAGATGTGCTAGCCACATGTACCTTTATCTCTTTTTTAGTATCATTCATAATTGGATTTCTTTCCTTCCATTGATCGCATTAAGCAGCTATCAATGATTTCTCATGAAATCCATCCCTTGGATCCCATCTTTTTGGTTTCCTTTTGATAAGTTAATAAACTCAACATAGTGTTGATTGAACTCAAGTGGTTGTGTAGAGTGAGCTCTTCTTCTCTCTCACATGTAACTCTCTATGCCTACCTAGTGTCATTACCAAACTATTGGACTCCAAGGTAACTAAACCATATGATGAGGGTGAACACATATACCTTCCATCTAGATGTGAACTACTATCTATTACTCATCAAAATGTGTGCACTACACAACTTTCCTTTGTAAAGGAATTTTTGTGCACTTTAATGGCATGGGTTTACTCCTCTTACCTTTAGCAAATTCTTCGGCCACAATTCCAATTAGTATTACTTGGTATTCTTATTCTTAGGAGGTTTCCTATGTAGTGAGTCTTGAACATGAGTATATTCCTCTTACTCACTTCATTACTTTATCATAAAAGTGCTTTATCTTCCACTTTACCATCTCTAAGATTCCTTAAAAGGAACCTTGTTGAAGTTTGAAGTGTTTAAGATTTTTTTTTTTGAGAGTACAGTGAATTAGAGAGATGCACACACCTAACCTTGTAAAGTAGAGGCACCCATCTTGGGGAAATCATGGATATGTCCAACTAGGATTTGAACTCGGAATTTCCTTCCATAGATTCAAAGTGTTAGCCACTAGGCTACATAGGCTTAGATTCAAAGTGATTAAGATTACTACTCCACATCAACAAGATTAATGAAGTGTTGTCCCTATAAACACATTCAAATTATCAAATCAAGAGATGACTTATCAAGTGCATATAGACATGTATTTTAGTGATAGTGGATGCAAATATAGTGATCGGAGTATTTAAGATGAATTACTAGCAATGCATAATCTCTCTTCACCAAGTTAGTGCATAATATATAAACACTTGGCCATATCTATTCACCCAAACTAGAGCAATACTAGTTTCACTAAAAAAATCTTGATAATAAATCCAATTTAAGTGGCTTGAACTTCTTTGGAACAAAAGCTTGCAAGTTATACCCAATAGCTGAGTGTCTTTATTTCACTCTTAATGCTCTACACTTATGACTTATGTCAAGAAAAGAGAGAGGAAGCATAAATCACCTTGTCAAGCCATTTTTTCACACCGTAGACATGCAACAAAGCTCACCAAAAAGAAAAAAAACATAGCTGAAAAAACAAGTTTTGGATCGCACTTCAAGAGCTACTCTCTTCCATTCCACTTCACATAGTTTCAAAGATTTTTTTACATTAGGGCTAAAGTTCACTCATGTAGTGACCGTCACACTTTTAGTGCAAAAAATGACATGCTATTCTAAAAATGACAATATCTCCTAAGATTACGTTGATCATTCAATACATTCATGATGTTTTTGATACAAAAAAAGTGAGGATTCATCGAATAAATTTCAATAAACTGAAACCATGTACTTAACGGTAAATGTATCTTTAAAAATGGTTCCTAAAGATGTTACTCTTTTTATTCATTCCCCATTTTTTTCTTTTATTGTTTTGTCCCCCTTTGCATGTTTTTCTCCCTCTTTTTCCTTGAACCTGCTCGTTTTTGTTTCTTTGTCCTTCAACACTCTTCTTTACATTGCCTCTATTATCGTTAACAGAGTAATTACCTTATCAAACAAAAGGATCATGATGATTTCCTTCTTTCTTTCATTGATTTGGGTTGTCCATCTTGTTAAAAGTTATTGCTATTTTTCTTCTTGTCCTAGTTTATAGAAGGTGAAATGTATATATTAAAAAAAAAAGAAATTCAGAAGCCATCCACTAACATAGAGACAAATAAATTTAACCAAGAATAATAGGCCATCAGGAAAGGTACACTAGGCTCCAATGATAAGTCATATACAAGTGGTGCATTGTTTTCCTTGAATTTGATTAAGGATAAATTAATAATATGTTTCTATTCCCCAATTCTATCAAATAAATGACCATTAAATTTGATATCTTGAACATCACTCTATATGCTAAGTTTGTGGTATTATGAAGTTAATGGATAAAAAATGACATGGTTTTTACGATGTAGTTTTTAGTGGGTATTGATCTGTTTTGTGAATTGGGGAATAATAGCTAGTTGAAGTCATGTTATTCAGCATTCCTTGCAATTTTTTGTCCTAGAATTCTTTACACATCCATCTCTTTGGGATAGAAAAATATAATGAAATCATTATCAATTGTAGCGGTGCCAAGTGCAAGGGAGGAGCTAAAGTTGTGTATTTTTTTAATGATTCCTTTCTCCAATAAGGGACTACAACATTGGGTTCTTCTTTTTGTATATGAAAACATTATTGTGAAATTGTAGGTACATGTTCATCTTTTTTGCATGATACATATTATGTAACTTGACATAGGGAGGATGTTAAGACTTCAGTAAATTCTTGATATGTCTTGAATTCATCCCTATGCCTTCATAGATTGGAATAAATAAGTTTCAAATTATTCTTTAAGTTTTTTTACAATATGAATCCTTCATTGTTGCATGCTAAGCATAGGGACAAAAGATTAGAAATATCCGTTATGATATGGCATGATTTGTATTGATTAGGTGCCAATATGTGCATGTGGTGATAGATATCTTTTGGTTATTTCAAGTTTGGGATAAGGAATTACATAATTTTGTAGTTTCCATTGGATTTTTCAAATAAGGTTACTTTGTTTGTGTATTTCAACCTTTGAACTATGAATAATTTTTCCTTATGTATATTTTTTTGTTCATAAATTATGAATAATCTTTGGTCTAATCTACATAAGATCTTTTTTTTGTGTCTTATTTCATGTATTCCTTTCATAGATTTTGTAGAGCTACTTTTGAGGAGAATATACTTTTTTTGCTGAATGAACGTGCCCGCATTGTAGGTTCTAGAATGATTGTGATACTATTTGAGCTGGATCTTTCAAGAATCAATAAAATTTTATCAATTTCTCATGGACATAATGATGTGCATGGAAGTTATGATGATGTATTTGAAATTTCGACTATTATTTCAACACCTCCTATCGTTGTTTGTGTAGAACATTGAAGGGTTGTAGGAGTTTGTCCTAGTCCAATGTTTTCTACTTTAGCTCTTACTTCATTAGCATGAACGCGGGTTCTTGTTGAACTAAGGAATGATGGATATCCATTTCTTCTCCATTCATTATTTTTAGTTCTACCTTAAGTTTATTTGCATCTACTTATAGTCATGTGTGTAATAAAGTAAGTCTATGATCCAAGGGTCTGGCCGGTTCAGACAGATCTGAAATCGGATACCATTTGGTCATCCGTGTGTATGACCAAAGATCTCGAGTTTAGACTTACTAGGAGGTCATTTACTCTTGTAACCAAGTAATCCACTTAGCCTAGTGGTTAAGACTCAAGGATGTGAAGGACGAGGTCTTGGGTTCAATCCCCATGGGATACATGGGAAGAGTATTTTGCCCAAAGAGCTCTAGAACCTTCTAGAAGCATCCACTGGACACTTGGCGCACATGCAGTTACATGGCTGACACTTGGCTGGTTAGTATCCACCTGCCCAAGAAGGTAGTCCCCTGGAGAGAGCTATATATAGAGGCATTTGGTTGGGAGGAGAGTCATCTCTCAAGCATGTGGTGGTCGTAATCGTTGATTTGTTGCATTGGTACTTTCAAATGTTCTTTTTGCAAAAGATTCCAAGATGAATCATTTGCTCAAGTTATTTGATTCCCTAGAAGGAATCTCAAGTCTTTGAAGAATGGCATTCTTTCAAGTATTGAGAATGAAATTCTTCATACTCTTTAATCAATAAGTAGTTCCCTAGACATCCCAAACCACTAGAAGTGGTATTTCAAGTCCAAATTGTGATATAACTTAAAGGTATATCAAAGATTCTTAGTATTGGAATCTGAGAGGCATTAGTGTATGCTTGGATTTGTGTAAAGGAAAAGATCTCTAAAAATCCTGTAGGTAAGCAAAGAAGCTTAAGATAGTTTTAAGAGATCTTAAAAGATAAAGGCTAAGTCTTTATTTTGTCGCCAGGATCAACCAGACTTGATCAAACTTGGCCGTGATTGTCCAAGTAATGTGCGATTAGAACTACTCTATAGATTGCCCAAGTATTGGCAATAAAAAATTCCGTTAGGAAGTATTCACTCAAGTTCCATCTATTCAATGGAAAATTGTGAAAAAAGTAAGTTGTTCCCAGTCTGAACAGAGTGAAGGAATTCCAAAAATGTAGTCTGCAACCGTGAAGAAGGTACTTAAGTCTATGGAAGGTAAAACATAAGTGTTTGCCTATCCTTAAAGGGATTTTGGTACAAATCCAGAAAGCATGAGCGGATGCTTAGACTAAGGCAGTAGAGAGATTCCTGAAAAAAGCCCCGGCCGGGATAGGTACCTAAAAGCACCAGTATAGAAAGGAATCTAAAGACAAGAAGTCATAAACTCTTGTCGCTACAAAATTGGTCAAGAATAACCAATTGAACTTGAATTTGAGAAATTCAAGAACTTGGAATTCTGATTGGTTTTCATTTGAAAACCCCAGTAAAGAAGAATTGATATTCTGTCAAGAGGTTTTCAAGTTTCCAAGGCAAAGCACATGATTATGAGGTGATCATGCGAAGGAATCAAAACCTAGGAAAATCTAGTAGAGGTAATGCTTGAAACTTCCAATTCTTGTAAAAGAATTGAAGAAATAAGGTACTCTATCAAGAGATGTTTAGACTTTAGGATAAGAATCACCCACACATTAATGTGAATATAAAATAGGGTGGTATGGGACACCAGATTTTATACTCAGATTGATGTAGGAAAGATGGTAAGGGACATCGGACCGTGGGATGATGATTATCTTTTAGTCCTAGTTTGGATTTTGAAGTTAGGTTTCATCCTCAAGGGAATTAAGGCTTCAAGGAAAAGTTTAATTCGTAAAGGATGAAAGTAGTATCTTACGATACTTCAAGGTAACTTCAAAGATTAAGGAAACTGAAGATATGAAGTAAGTAACTTCCAAGATCTTCATAGAACACTTCAAGTTTAAGTGTTATTGATCAGAAATATTTGATAAATTTCTGAAAGAAGTTGGACTTTGATTTTGAGTTGATCTTTTCAACTAAAGATTTAATTGACTAAGTCAAGCATCCAGTTTCTAGTATAACTTGGTAAATTCACTCTTTTGACTCAAAGAAATGCATAAGAATTGCATTACTAGTAAGGAGTCAGAAAGACTGAATTGGATTTGAACTTAGTCTCAAGTGAAGCATTATTTGAAAACTAAACTCATCATCAGAATCTCAGTGGGTCGACACACTGATGTTGGTTACCACACAAGTATCTTGTGGTTGGATGTTTTTTGATTTTCTTTTGAATCTTTTTGAGAATCCAGCTTATTTCTCTTAAAGATAAAAGACAATGCTTCAATACCTTGTTGAAATTGATCGTTGAAAAGTTAAAGTCCTGAGTCAACTAGACTTTGACTCATAGCAAGTTTATGTATGTTCGAAGTTTGAATTAGTTGTACATAGTTTTAGTTATTCCTTTTTGGTTTCCAAATCTTTTGGAATTGACTCAGATATGGTATCTGATTCCTTTTGCAAAAGACCAGGGATAGCCGGTTAGAATTAGATAACTAACTTGAACATCCTAGATAGATGTTATGTACAAGAACCTTTTCAATCTTCAAAAGATGATAAGTCTAAGTAGACTTATTCATTTGATTTTGCTTCAAGTTATAGCATAAATAATTTCCTAGAGTCCAGTATACTCTAGAATAAAGAAGTTAGGAATTGCTCATTAGATTGACAATTCCCAAGAACTTTCAGTTAAAAGTCTTTGAGAAAAGTGTCCTAAGTTGGACAATTTTCATTTTGAATTTGAATTGGTGAAGTTAGTATGGTTGATTCCACCGGAATGGTAAACTTTCTCCTATAGTTTACATAGGATTTTTTCAACTCATTGGGACAGAGTAGTCCTCTAGTCGGGTGAAAAATGAAGTAATTGTTGGATCAAAGTAAACCATTGAATAAACATCTAAAGTTAGATGTATGGGACAATCAAACTTCAAGTTCTCCAAAACAAATTCAAGTGAATCAAGAATTCTTAAAGTCTTGCAAGGGATAAGAATCTCACCTTCATTACTAAGTCCATGCACCAGACATGCCCAGAAATGGACTAGTAATTTGAATCCACCTAATTCACATGTTTGTGCCTAGATCGCACATCCAGAAACTGTGAATTAGCCAGGGATATGTGTTTAGATCCACCTTTATTATTCATTCACTATTTTGTACTTTGACTAGTTTATCAAAGTGCAAAGCGAGATAGTGTTTAGAATCATTTGGGCAAGGATGCCACCACAGAGATGAGACATGTTCTTCCAGTTCTAGAACATGACCATGTTCTTCCAGTTTTAGAACATGAGGCTCGGGGGTTGCCTACAGTATGTATATAGCTCTATTTTCGAGGACGAAAATCTTTTCCAAGGGGGAAAGAATGTAATAAAGTAAGTCTATGATCCAAGGGTCTGGCCGGTTCAGACAGATCTGAAATCGGATACCGTTTGGTCATCCGTGTGTATGACCAAAGATCTCGAGTTTAGACTTACTAGGAGGTCATTTACTCTTGTAACCAAGTAATCCACTTAGCCTAGTGGTTAAGACTCAAGGATGTGAAGGACGAGGTCTTGGGTTCAATCCCCATGGGATACATGGGAAGAGTATTTTGCCCAAAGAGCTCTAGAACCTTCTAGAAGCATCCACTGGACACTTGGCGCACATGCAGTTACATGGCTGACACTTGGCTGGTTAGTATCCACCTGCCCAAGAAGGTAGTCCCCTGGAGAGAGCTATATATAGAGGCATTTGGTTGGGAGGAGAGTCATCTCTCAAGCATGTGGTGGTCGTAATCGTTGATTTGTTGCAATGTGGTAGCTAGAATTGATTCTATATTCTTTGTACTTTGTCTATACTCATATAAATTATAGACCATGGATCGATATGGTTGGTCCATTTTTAGTGGATTTTTTTCGATTAAAATCTATCAATATTGGTTCGTGATTTCCTGGGGTACACATGGTACCTCTTTTTTGGTAAGTGTTTGTATACGCATAACTAGTCTTGAATCTTCTTCAGCTATACTTTGAATTATCGTTTTCTTCTATCACTTCTAGTTTCACTCATGCTTCGAGATCAAGTTTTAAAATTAGTATTCGAACTTTGAATTGTGTACTTTTGGTTGAGGTTTTGAGAGTCTTTATGGGAGTTTGAGCTTGTAAATTACTCAAAAAGGCCAATTTCTTGCAAGAGGTTTTATGTAGAATTCGTCCACTGCAATGTGGGGGCTTAGAGGTAGATTTATAGTTTGATTTGTTATAGTAGCAATAGTGATACTAGCAAGATGATTGGATGGTTGGAGGTTTCCTTGGTGGCTTTTTTCTTGACTAGATGTCTAATAAGGATCTTGCAAGTTTTACAAAAATATTCTTTCATTTATGTTTTAGTTTCTTTGGAGATTGTAGCTTTTATGTATGACCTCTTAAATCAAGATTAACTTATTTATGTAGTTTCAAGTATGACTATCTAATTGCGGTGTTCACTTGTTTGATTATGAGAGGCGCCATTAGAAGATGTGTTTGTATAGGATATGGACTGTTTTCCTAAGGGGTAACCTTATATTCTCTTGATTTGGTCTTTTTGGGCCTCTTATCTTGGGTCTTAGACTTTTGGTTTTAGCTTCTTTCATCTCCTCCATCCCAATCATTAAATTGGTGGATGTATTTGGATATAGGAAAATAAAGGGTTCATGTATATTGTATGATATCATTTAGAATTAGGATTGCCTCATACTTTTCATGAAAATTTCAATAATGTCATATAATCATGGTGAGAATTAATACTACATTTAATTTCCTCTAGTTCCCATTACTTTGATATCACTAGAATTTCACTAATATGCTACATATATAGTTCCATAGAAGAGAAATTGTAATATATATTTTTTGTGTCTACGATATCTATTCATGGAAGGGAAGAGAGAAGATTGGAGCAACACTCACATTACTAGCTCAATATCTAGATTGTTTATGACTCTAGAAAAGTTTTATGTTTTGGGTTATGATATTTGATATTTATTTCCACATTGGACTTTTATTTGAATCCAAAAATTACTTCGATCAATATTGTTAAAGGATCTATTTTTTGGTCTTCCTTTCAAACTCATGGCTACAAGGATTAGGTTGAATATCTTAGAATTAAAAAATATGTTCAATGCCTTTCATCAAAATCTAAAGAATGGAATATTTAGATGTTTATGAATTCTTGATACAAATCAAATCTTGAATAATTTGGAATTTTTGAGGTATTTTGATGGTGATGCACCAGAATGCACTATCCTTCTTGAGAGCTCCACAATGATATCATGGGAGTAGAAAATCAAGCTCCAAGCACCACACACGGTACTCTGCACAGAGGCTGTAGAATATGCAAAAAAACACAGTTACATAGGGAGCACAAACACATAGTTCTTGGGTGTTACAAATGAGATCCAACTTTTAGTCTATGGGTGACCAAGCCACTATATGTTTTATTAAAGAACATATACAAAACTATCCGGTGACCATTTGGCCTTTCACATGGATACGAACGGTAACAAACTCCCACTAAAGACCAATATGGTCAAAGTAACTATGGTAGAACAATGAAGAACTATAAAGAATACCTGAGTGTAAGTATACAAACTATACCTCCCACCTGATGGGCATGTTATAAAGTATACAAGTGACTGTGAAAGATCATGAATCAAGTAACCCCCATCAGGTGACAATAGTGCCAAAAGCTATCTTGTGGTAGAGCTTTAGTCAAAGCATCTGCAACATTATCTTGAGTATGAACCTTCTCAAGAATAATGCGCTAAGTGGCTAAGCAATCTCTAATGAAGTGATAGCTCACCTCAATGTTCTTGGTCTTTGCATGATAGAATGGATTCTTAGCCAAAGCAATGGCACTCTGACTATCACTGAGCAAACGAGGTACATGATGAGGTAGACCCATATCACGAGCAAGACGATAAAGCATAATGATTCCTTACATGTCTCACTTGCTGCAACATAATTGAATTCTGTGGTGGAAACAACTGTACATTCTTGAAGATGAGACCTCCAAGAGATAACACCTCCAGAAAAATGAAAAATGTACCCTGATGTAGATTTACGATTGTCTACACAACCAACATAGTCAGAATCTGTGTAACCAATAATGGATGCTTTTCCTCTACCTAAGCATAGACACTCATACTTAGTGACACTCAAATATCTCAAAGTCATCTTGACCGTTTCCCAATGTTTCTAGCCAGGATTAGGCATATCTGCTCACAACTCCCACTACAAATGCAATGTCTAGTCTTGTGGCTACCATAGCATACATGAGACTACCAAAAGTAGACTAATAAGGAATTTTGTTCATGAATTCCTTTTCCTCATTTGATTTGGGGCAATCATCCTTGCTCAAGTTCACATATGCCAGGGTAAATCTGTACTCAATGCCTTTCCACCCTGCATATTGAACCTCTAAAGTACTTTGGATATGTACTCACTTTGAGACAAGTATATGCATCTTTGACTCCTATCATCAGTAATGCGCATGCAAAGAATATGTTAGGTATCCCCCAAGTCCTTCATATCAAATATCTGACTCAACTTCTTTGTGAGAATGGACAAGTCATAAGAGGACTTTCCAACAATCAACATAGCATCGACATAAAGTATCAAGAATATCCAACTCCCATATGAGCATCTCTTTGTGTAGAGACAATGATCCTCATTGCTTCGAGAATAGCCTTGAGACTTCATAAAAGCATCAAAATTTTGGAAAAACTATCTAGGGGTATATTTAAGTCCATATAAGCTCATTTGAGTTTATAAACTAGACTTCCTTTCCTAAGAACTACGTAACCCTCTGGTTTGATATAGATCTTGTTTGTAAGATCTCCATGCGAGAAAGTAGTTTTCACATCCATTTGGACTAGCTCTAATTGCTCCATTAAAATGAATCCAAGAAACATGCACAGGGTAGTCATCTTGACCACTAGAGAGAAGATTTCCTTGAAATCAACACTATCTTGTTTCTTAAAACCCTTTGCAATAAGTCGGGATTTATACTTTGGAGAAGCACTATCGCATGTGAATTTTAGCTTATATACCCATTCACATGGTAAAGCTTTGCTCCCCTTTGGCAAAGGTACTAAATCTCAGGTACCATTCTTGTGAATAGAATCCAACTCACTCTTCATGACATGCTCCCACTTGACATGATCTGTTGTCGACATAGCCTCTTTTTAGCAAGAAGGCTCATCAACATATGTTAGCATAACAAAGTCCAAACTTGGAACATATCTATCAAGTGGATGTGAGACATGTATAGAGCGTCTCAATGATTGCTGAATAGGAACATCTGCATACTAATCTGATCAAATATTCTCTTGAACATCCCTATGTGCAACATTTTTATGCATGCTAAGTGGAGGACTAATATCCTCAAAAGCCACTCTTCTCACATCAACCTCCTTAATGGGTTGTTTAAGCATCTTAGACTCATTGAAAATGACATCACTAGGTAGAATCTTTACATTTGATTCCAAGGCACTAAAAATATAGCTCTGTTCGATTGTGGAGGTCAAAACCTATCAGAATTGGAAATGTGGCATAAAAGATTGCGTCCCATAACTGAAAGAAATCTTAAGAAAATGTGCAGGGACCAAAGTGTGCTTCACCTACCTAATATATCCAAGAAACATATGATATACAAGTGTAGTGCTTGTCAATTTGGAAAATCACATAGAAAACCCTTTATCAAGAAAGGATACATCCATGGTGACTTATTAGAGCTAGTCCGCATAGATGTTTGGGAATCTAGCAAGGAACCATCAATTTTAGGATCCATGTACTATGTATCTATTATTGATGATATTAGTCGATGGACCATCCTATATTTTATGAAGCACAAAGTTGAAGTATTCAATTGTTTCAAGAAGTATCTTGCTCTTGTTGAAAATCAAACAGGGAAAAAATTAAAGAGGCTAAGGTCAGATGGAGGGGGAGAATATTTCTCCCATGAATTTGATGCCTATCTCCAAGATAGAGGTATCAAGATAGAGATCACAACCAAGTACACTCTAGAACAGAATGAAGTGGCTGAGAGGAGAAATATTTAGTCGCAAGGTAATGATAGAGAAGGATGAGGCATTGAGCCTCAAGCTTGAGCTACCACTTAGATCGCATATGTATGAGTAGGTCTACTTCATCTCCCTTGTATCATACATTGATATTCATATACATTTTGAGTCATTAAGTGCAAGTTAATCTATGTCTACTGTTATTTGCTACTATCTCATTATTTCAATCATTTTGGATCAATCTAGTTCTCAGTGTGTACTTACCTTTTTGACATTATTTAACTTGGGATATGTAGCATTATTAGTCTAGTTGCTATATATCAAGTTTCACTTCCTTCGAATCATTAAAACTTGAGATATTTTCTCTTCAAGAAACCTATGTCTGCATACTATCATCATCCTAAAAGGTCAAGATTACACCCCTAACTTCTTAACATTATTTCTCATCATATACTCACTCAAAATTAGCGAAATAAATTGGAATATTTAGCTAAGGTTATCTATTAGATGTATCTAAAAGCTCTTGGGTTGATTGCTATCAAAGAGGGAGAACTAAGCATTTCTTTGAGATGTTCAAGTCCAAAAATAGCAAGTCTTCTGAAGCTCTTCAATCTTGAAGGTTATTTGTTTTGGCATAACTATTTGACAATGATGCTCCAAGGTACATAGTTGGATCTAAATGCATATTTGGGAACATAAAGGTGTTGAACAAAGTACTCTTAAGTCTCATTGGCAGGTGTAGAGCAAGATTATTGCAACACCACTTCATCTTTGGAGTGTATCCAACCATCTCCTCACACTGATTTGGGTGTTGATTAGTCTCATGCCACCACCATCTTTACTTATAGTTAGAGTGCATTGATAGTTATGAGGAACGCTATGTTCTATGCTTGCATTCGCACATTGAGGTGCACTATCATTATGTTAGGGTGAGGTGCTTTGCTGGAGAGATCAGTTTGGCACATGTTCCCACATTGTTGCATATCTTTTCAGAAAGGCTTTGCCTAGGGAGAAGTTTGAAGCTTTCCACAAAGCTTTGTTCTTACTTTATTTTGTGGATTGATACCACATAGCTTGCCACTTCCTTATACATGAGTGCCAGCTCCTTGTTCACTGCATCACTCCCAGTAGAAATTTTTGTTGATATATTTCAGTAGTGATATGTGTGAACACACTAGGACCATCGGGGAATTTTTTTCCTTCTTTAGGAGGTTTTCGCCCCATGGCTTCTATATATGGCTATTGCCCTAATAGGTTACTTATCTTTGATATTCTCTTGATACTATATTCAATATTGTGCATTGTGCTCGAAGCTTCTTCTTCTTCCTTGTGCTATTTTCCTGCTTCTGTAGACCTCAAAATCCAACGAAGACTATACGCACTTTGGAGATAATCTATATAGGTGACTATGTTTCCATGAAAGTGAGTATCTAAGGATCTTAGAAACCCCACATCAAGGCATGGAAGGAGGACACTTTGGGTAAGATCGAGTGATCAAAGTGATTTCGTTCTCGGTACTATGATGATGTGCCCTTCATATGGATGCTCATACCTATGTGAAGAGATGTGACATGTGTAAGAGAAATCAATATCCGACATGTAAGAATGAGATGTCATTGAGACCCATGATGGGATGTGCATTCTCTAAGTGAGGAATACACTTCACAGTCCTATTAATCTACCAACCAAGAGTTCACATGCTGAGTATATCATTCTCACAATGGATTATTTCACCAAATGGGTAGAAGTCAAAGAAACTACAAAGAATAACAACAAACAAGTTTTTATTTGAAAATGTATTCACAAGATATGGATTAATGATAGAGTTGTAATTGATCGTGGTACCCACTTCTTGAATGAGGTCATTTAAGACTTATTACAAGAATTCATGGTCATTCACAAGAAGTCTATCCCATATCACGCACAAGACAACGGACAAGTAGAGAGCACAAACAAGTTCCTATGCACTATGTTGACCAAGTTTGTTAATAATAAACATTTTGATTGGGAAAAACAACTACATCATGCTATTTGGGCATATTGAGTTGTCTACAAAATGATACTTAACATCACTGCCTTTCAAATGGTGTTTGGCAAGAATGCAATACTTCCATTAGACTTTTTGATACCCACACTGAAGGTGGCACAAGAGCATCAATGGACTAGCAATGAGCTATTGTCCAAGATCTTTGACCTAGAACAATTAGGTGAAACTAGATTGAGAGCAGCTCTGAGAATATACACTACAAAAAAAGAGCCAAAAAGTGTATGTTGATGCACATGTAAAAGACAAAGGGTTAAAAGCAAGAGATGTAGTCTTAGTGTGTACATTGAAGAAAGATGCTTGAAAGCTAGAAAAGCATGGCTATGGACCAATGAGTATCAATAGGATATCAACAAGTGGAGTTGTCCAATTAGCTACTTTAGTTATATTTGTGGATGTAGAGTAAAGATTTATCAAGAGCTATTAATTAAAGAAATGCTAAATCGACTTCATATAGCAAAGAAGCACAGGGAAGAAGAGAAACAAATCTAAGAAGAAGCTCAAGTAGTGGCTTTAGAACATATCAGATGTATGAAAGTGAGGAGACAAGGTATAGACTGACTTAGGCACGTAATCATGAATACCCAAGGTATCATATGGCTATGTGTTAGACCAAGAGTGTTCCAGCTCATCCTATAATCAATAGAAGTCCCTTTATAACCACAAAATTAGGACATGGCATGAGTACAGAGACAAACAAGGCATTGATTGACTCAATGGCAACTACTAGCACCATTATGTTATGTTGTTGTTTGGGCATGGAATTGTGAATGAATCCTATTGAAGCTTATCTTGTAGGATTATGAGGAGTGGAAACCCCTTGCATGGGTGAGATCTTTCATCTTTAATAAAGCTTGGATTTATGATTGTGTAGTCAACTTAAACCTAAGGAGTGGACTTCTTCAAGTTTGGGTAAATAACCAACTTGTCACAATAGAACTAGACAGCTGGAAAATCAATGATGAGTCCATGACACAAACTCCTTGTTCTTGTCCAAAACTATGTGATGCAAAAGGATGCGACCATTGAACAATGAGTAGGAGAGAGTATGGAACTCCCTTCTTTTCCAAAAACACTGATGATCTCTATATCTCAAGCAAGGAGGCACAAGGAGCAACTTAAGAAGACTATAGAATCCAAAAAATTTAAGACATCTTGTTGCAAAACCTATTTTCCCATTTCCCACACCAATGACCTTCTCACCAATGTCATCTCCCCACCCGACTATATCATCTCCATCTTCTCCTCTACAACAAGCCATCCATGATACTAAATCTGTAATGTATGCATCCACTTTTGTGAATCTTGTATTCACACCCACTAATGCACCCATAATCACACCACTATTCACTGTTAGTGCACTAGATGCCACGTCCAGTGACATGGATATTTCACCACCCACAACACCACCACTCACATCCACCATTTCACTACAACATATCGGCACATCACAGTTTTCCATGGTCACAACAACATTCACCCTCCCATTCTCCTTTCCCTTTCCCCTTGCATCTACACCCACACTTACATCATATTCACAAATCCCATCATTGTTATTATCACCCACTATAGACACCACCTTTTGCCAAATGTTTGCATGTATGACACAAGTTACAGATGAGTTCACCTCCCTTGAAAGTAACTACAGTGACTTGCAACAAACCACCACACAATTGCAGGCCCAACTAAACTCTTTTACTATCAAAAATGCTTCTCTCAATGCATGACATCAAGAATTACAGAGGCTTATCACTCATTAGAGTTGGAAAATGAACAAAAAACTAAGGAAGCCTCACAGATGTGGAGAAGCTTCTACACTCCCAGATTGTCAAAAATGCCGCATTAACTAGGAAAATGGGACTTTCAAGGGGACATCTCGTAGGAGGCAAGGAGGAGAACCAAATATTACAGTAACATGCAACTTTGGATCAACTCAATGAACTCCTTAGTCCCAGCAGCCTTAAAGTAGTGCCATCCGAAACTATGCAATTACTTTTAGAGGATCACACACATTTACATGAGGATTATGACAAGATCAATGCCGAATATCAGCAATTGAAGACCGATTACAAAGATTTACTACTACGGGAACCTGCACAACCACAAACTATCAAAGAGATTACACCGTCAAAAATCATGGAAGAGCTCACTACATTATGGGTGCGTGTACTCGATCTTCAGGTTGAGGTGGTAGCTCACTAAGGACCCCCAGGCCAGATTCCCCGTCGAAGATTCCTATTGAAGAAGAAACCATTTCTATACTAGTGGAGGATGCTTATGAAGAAGCATATGACCCACAATTGGTCCCAGGCAGACATGTCACAACAAAAGGGTAGGACACTTTTCAACTTCCTATTCTGACATGGCTCAAATTAGTTGAAGAGCTAGGTCAGACTCACTCCACATGTGTAGAGGCCCAACTATATGCTATGACCCGAATCGAGGAACAAATTTTACAGTCACCCTATTTTGCTCACTTGGCGCCCCGTAGAAACATCCCCATCAATGAGCTTCAATACAAACCCTACTTCCTGTGGATGGGAGAATACCAATTAGTTGTTAGAAAGGAAACGGGGAAAAATGACTCATGCCACCCAATTTGAGTCCGACGACTTACCCGCTAATGCATAAAAAGGAAAAGTCTTTCAACCAAACCGATGCAAGGAACTCCTTCAAGAATACCCCGAAATGATGCATATTTGGACCAAAGCCCCACTGCACCTAAATTACAATCTGTGTTGGGCTCCAATTCCATGACGTCGATCTTGGAATGCATTCATGATTAAAGTTCAAAATAATAAGCAGTGCCAGGATTGGATGAATTGTCCCTATCTAGCATCACCACGTGGGCCTCTAGTCGTTGGATACATGATGGTGACCATTCACCATTGGCTCCCCCGATTCGAGCGAATGAATAATGTTGCCACACATATGACTATTAGATTCTTTCATATGATGCAAATGGTTTTTAAGATCTTTCACCACATCAAAGCACCACATGTCAATACCAGCATGGCAACCAAGACCTCGCATATGATATGAGCACCATGCCATCACTACGGGTATGTTACACATGGCATTATCACATCAAGTATTTACCTACATGTTACAAGATGACTTTTGAAGAAATTTTCACGATGGGATTCTCGGAATACCATTTCAAAGTTTTCATAAGTCGACCTACCCATCTCCTTGAGTTGTTTGCTTTTGAGCAACTCGTATATTTGACACAATACTAGCTCCCACCCCCATACGAACCCCAGACTATCAATTGGGAAAAATTAGAAGCTGACCTCACAAGGGGAATTCGCATCATGGAGCACATCCTCGCACACGACCTCTTGCAAAACTACATTGTGGAGATCCCACAACAAGGATCTGTAAGGGATGATAGATGCGAGAGGGAGAGGGGTGTTGGCAGTACATCAGGTAGTACTCAAAGGCATCGATGTAGAGGAAGTATGTAAAGATAGAATTGCAATGAGTCACAGGGAGCCATGCTGTCATTTTTTTCAAAGAAACATATTTTATATTACTTTACCAAAACTCCATATAGTGATTTTCATCACTTTTGTAATATATGTAACAGAAAGAACCCAATTTTGTATTTACTACCTCCATTTTGTGCAAGCTGAGGACTTCTTGAGCTCTAGGAGCTTAGGTAGAATGAACATACCAATCTCACTATTTTAAGACCTTGTTTAACATCCAAATGACCTCAAGAACCTTTTTCTAACTATACCGAACACTAGGTATGAAATGAGTCAAAACTAGTCTAGAATCTATAAAAAGAGCTAGAGAGCTCATTTTTAAGGTTAGCTTGTGTTAGCTTGTTGAAGATTAGAGACTATTTTGAGTTGTAAGACTCTTCTTGAGTAATAGAGCTTGTTCATGACCTCCATTGCTTCTCTCTTGACTCTTCCATGTGTGTGTGCATTCTCATGCCTCTCACCTTCACTTTCACTCCATGCATTCACGATCTTCATATTACTCTTGTCTCTTCCACGGATTGACATTAAGGAAGTGGAGATTCTTAATGTGGTGCTTACAATTGTTTTAGAGCGACAAACACCCATCTATCAATGGCTTAAACAAGTTCAAAAAATTGGATGTACTCATGATGATTGAATGAGCATTCAGATACAGTCTACTAGAAGAAACAATGCTCGAGTTCGAATATTTTTGAAACGTCCCACACGCATCTAGTCACAACTTGAAAATTGCAATATATGCCTTATTATGTGCTTTTGGAAGATAACAATGTAGAAGTAAAGAGAGTGATAGGAGAAGAGGCAACATTTGCTACCCAGTTCCAAGCTGATGATCTCCGAGAGCAAGTTAAACAAGGCATAATTTTCCAACCCAATTGGAAAGTATGTCTACTCGAAACTTATCCCAAAATAATGTGAACATGGTCTGCTACACCTCTGCATGTCAAATATAATCCCTATCATGCTCATGTACCTCACTGATGCGCATGGCTCACATTCTTTGTCAAGGTAAAAGATAGCCCAAGATGCTCAGATTGGGTGAACTACCCATACTTTGTAGCACCTCGGGGGCCTTCCATAGTCGCATACATTGTATCCACTATTTGCCATTGGACCCCCCCATTGAAGAATGTACCAGATATAGCCCCATAGATGTGTATGAAAGTTTTTGAGCTCATGATGAGTATCTTTAAAACATTGCACAATGTCAAGGATCTGCACATTTTGACATCACATTTTAATGAAGGTAACTTTGATTTAGTTTATGATATGAGCAAAACACATTAAGTAAACACTATCTATGCTTGGCATGCATGCATCAAGTACTTGCCCACATGCTACAAGCAGACTTTTGAAAAAATGTTCTCCATATTTTGGAATTACCATTCGGAGATATTCCTCACATGATCCACCCATCTACTTCATCTTTTTGCATGGGAACAAGCTCTCCATGCAGAACAACTGCATATACCACATCCAAAGGTTTCAGGTCTAGTTGATCAAGATCATTTAATGACAGATTTAGCATGCATATTTTGACTTAAGGAGGATGAACTAGCCGATTAGGTCGTCCAATATTACATAGAACACCACCCACTACAAGGGTTTATCAGGGATGATAGATGCGAGAGAGGGGGGCTGTTACTGGTCAAGGAGGCTTAATGTGCCAAGGAAGCATGATCAAGGGATCAATTGAGAGGCACCCAATATTGGGTTTTGTCTCGTCTTCTTGCGTATCTATTTTCTCAGTGTGTTTTTAGCATTCATTACCTTTGTGTACGTGTGAACCAAGATTCTAATAACAGTGGTATCAGAGCCCTACACACGTCACTATGGAGGAGTCTATTCTTGCTTATTTTGCCATTTGATCTTTTATCTCTAATCTTTGATCTCTATTCAATCGTTTTTGCCTTCGCTTTCACGTCCCTTGTCATCGGGATTTTTTCTCCTCTCTCATTCATGAAGGCCTACAAGAAACACAATCGGTGAAGGTAACCAAAATTCCCAAAGAAGTCCAAGACGCATCAAGGAGGTCAAAGGCAATTCACATGCGAAGTTTGGAAGAAATCAAGCAAATGCAGGGTAGTGGTCAAAGCTAGTGAAATTTTGGAAATTAGAGAAAAAAAATTCAATGTCTCCAAATCACATGAAAATTCATATACTTGTAAAGCCTATCGAAGGCAGTCTATAGCTTGAATTTCACATGTAAATGGATTTTCTAGCACATTGATATGCTATGTGCATTTTATAAAAAAATGTAATTTTTTCACTTAGATCCTACAAAATCTTGTATAGGACATTTTGTTAGCCATATGGTTTGGTATGTATAAAGATCATATGTGGGTACATATTTGTACAAATTTTCAAGGCTAACACAGCTTAGGCTAGATACCTTAATGCCACCTTGCAAACTTCCAAATGTAGTCAAACTTGTATGAGAGATTTATATGGGAGTTTCTTCTGCATATTCCTAAAGGAGACCTTTTAAAACATATCCTTATAAATTTTCATCTTCATCAAACATTATTTGGAGGGTCAAACAACACAAAATCCAGTTTTCAAGGTCATCGTAATTTCCTAGAATAAGAAAATTGAAGGCTTGAAGGGTTGCCACATGCCAAACAATGATTGAACCATGTTGTACAATCAAAATGAGCTCACATTCAAGGGTGAAGATGCACTAAATCTTAAAGCAAGGAGGATCCACGAGTTTTATCATCAGATAAGCCCCTTTTTTGATGGTCAAAGATCAATAATGCAAAGTTCATTCAAAAAATAGCAGCTTATCTTATCCAAATCGATATCAACACTGATCGGATGGTCCAGATCAGCCCTAGATCCAATGGTGGAGAATGAAGTGGCTAATTTTTCTTCCTTTGCCCTAGATATCATATAAAGAATCAATCTTAGCCATCCATTTGATGAATCCAATGGTTGTAATCAAAAGCAGTTGATCTTAGGGTTGAGAATTGATTTCTCTAGATCCAACGGCCCAAATTTATTCAAAAAACTATAAAAGCCCCCCTCCAAACCCATAGAGCATCATTTTTAGGCATCCATAGGGCCCTTTGTAGCACATAGTTTCCTTGAGACGATCACTCTCAGCTGAGCGTGTGAGGATCCAAGGTGAGCAAGTAAGAGCATAGTTCCTAGAATCAATTTTAATTTAGACTTCCAATCTAAGATAGAATCATAAAACCAATAGTTTCTCTTTTTTTGCTCACCCTTAGTGGAGCATATGAGTGAGTTAGAGTTGGTTTTATGAGTCTTAAACTTCTTTAGATACACGTTATGATCCTAGAAAGATATAGGGTCAATGAAGTGGGACATATCCTCTTACATGTGACATTCGGTTGAACTGTCATGGTGGGCGGGTTGTGCAAATTGCCTTTGACCAGTAGAATGCTTACCATGACGTATCAAAATACTCATATATATGTATTTTTTTTAAGTACCTTTTAATTCATGTCTCTTGACTCTTGTCTCTTAGTATCTTATGTGTTTTTACATGTATCCTTCTATCTCTTTCTATGTGTGAGAAGACTCTGCAATCTTGCATTGAACCAGTGAGGATGATCCATTGAGATTGAGAGATTAAGTTTCTATTCATTCAAAAATCATGACCCACATGCATTCATACATCCACAAACACCCATGCGTATGTTTGAGTTTTGAAAGTGTATAAGAAGCTGCATTCTTGGACCATTTTTCCTTTCAAAATTGATTCATATGTGTGGTTTTCTTTTTGTTCTCATCACGCAGACATCCACAAGAACCCATGCATATAAAGTAAATTTCGAAAGTATATAAGAAGCTCCATTTTTTTGGACCATTCTTCCTTTCAAAATCTGTTCATGTGAATGGTTTCCTTTTGTCCTCATTGTCACTCTAGCACAATGGCAAGTACCAACGTGAGGAGCTTCACCTCATAAATGTCAATCCGTGAAGACGTGAGGACCAGTATGAAGACCATAGTAAGTGATGGCACAAGTGCGTGAGTGAAAGCACACAAGCATGCACACAGATACACACACACATGTTGGGGATGTAAGGGTCATGTGACCTTACCCTCATATTCATATATATACATCATATATAGACCATTGCGTCAAGAGAGATCATTATGTGGGTTTCAAGGCTCCCACGCATGTCCATGCGTCTCTGCTCTCTTCTCTTTCCCTCCATCTCCTCCTTCCTCCTCTTGTTCTGCACATCAAAGCCCTTCATTGGTATCAGAGCATGTTGAAGGCTTGTGTGCAAGAAGCTTCAATGGAAGCTTAGGTTAGAAGGGGTAGAAGTGCAGGTCGGCATCTCTTGACAATAGTTCAGTATTTCGGTCGTAACTCAAGCTAGAAAGCTTGGATTGATGCATTTTAAATTTCTGTGCATAGCTAACATAGAGAGCTACAAATTCGCAGAAGGGCACAGAACCTGGTTCAGTGTCTTAGCCTACCGAAAATTCAAAAAATGCAGACCATTGTAAAAGGAAAATCTACATTCACTATGACAGCAGGTTAGTTTTTGGATCATAACTTGAGTTCTACAGGTCCAACTCATACGACTCAAATTTTTATGCAGCCTAGAGTAGCCTCTACAATTTCTAGAAGATCAGAGTATAGATTCTGAGTTTTAGGTTGCCAAAATTGCAGAATACAGAGTAGCAGTGTTGTAGGTGAAGGTATGCACCTTCGATAGAGGTGTTCTTTATCTCCTTACGTAGCTAAGAATCAGATCTTCAACTTTGCTGAAGAGAAAAAGTCCAGATTCAGAGGTTATCACCTTTGAAACAGCAAAACACAGAGCATAACATTTTCTATGTAAGAACCCTAATAGCTCTTGGATATTGAATTTCCTTTAGAACTTCTTCAGAGAGAATTTTTTATGTGCAAGCTCTTATTTTCAAAGATTCAAAGCATTGTACATGTATGATCATTGTGGTAGATCCTCCATATGAGAGTAGAGCATGATCTTGTCACTTGTTTGGCATGTAAGATGGCATCGTGGTATACTCCTTTTTTGAGGTTTATGTCATCATTGAGTTTGATCATGGATGTATAGTGGCATTGTGTTCTATATCTTGCTTATGCCACTTGGTTATCGATTTAGTTAGTGGTTGCACACAAATTATGTGAGAGTTGATTGTGGATCTTGGTCGGTACTTATATCTTTGTTTTCTTTGGAGGTGTAATGTAGCCGTCATAAGCTATCCTTTGAAAAAAGAAGAAAAAGGAACATGTCTCGTGCATCTACCTATATGCGATTTTCATATGAAAGTATACATGCGTATGCATATTTTAGTTTAGATGTGCTCATGTAAATTTATTTCTCTCATGGAATAATAAAATTTTAGAGAGTCCCATGCAATATCACTATGCACATAAAGGTGTGAAACGAAACATTGAGAAACAAAAGAATTGAATGAAAAGTTAAACGTAAAAATAAAACAATGAAAGGAAAAAAAAAAGCGGAACAGAAATCTAGGAAGAAAGTGTGGATGAAAAAATAATAGAGTTAAAAAGAAAACCATGCACGAACGCATGCATGTGGCGCCCAAAATAGAAAAGCGGAGTCATATTTGCTCGGTTAGAGAAGTGTGTCGTTTCTGACAATCTCTGCCTCAAAGTTTCTTTTCAGCGGAACCCTCATGATGACATGAGAAGAGGAGCGCTTTGAGGTGCAGAGAGCGTTTTGAGAAGTTCTATCCATAGAAGAAGAAGAAGAAGCTAGAAAGAGTCCCGAGTTGATTCATAAAGTAGTAAGGACTTGCTGATCGAAGAGAAGAGCTGACGGCAATCACATATACTTGTGGCACTATTTGAGGAGACAAATGTTGTTTATCAGATCACTTAATCAACTCAAACTAATCATGGAAAGTGAGATCTTTGTAGAGGAGCAGAAGACTTGGCCAATTAAGGACTGAACGCTATTATGCTCAGAACTATTAGATGCTGCGAAGGATATACGTTCAAGAATCAAACAGAGGAAAATCATGAGGCTAACGGATTTGTTAGAGTTGTTGGTTATTGAAGATCACTCACATATGTAGTGTTGTCCGAGGATGAGAGCATTGGTTATGAAGTCCCGTTTCCAAATATGATAGTTAGATATAACTAGAGCACATAGCAGATATCAATTATTGTACATTCTGAGGTAAAACATGTGAATCAGAGCAGAACATATGCACATAGCAGGTCCTCCGAAAAAAGAATATTAGTCAGCTTCCTCTCATAAGTCCATGAGAATCTCTAGTTTGTCTTTGTCTTCAAAATGGTGACAGTACATAACGATGTTTGGATGGCCACAAGACCTCTCAAATAGGATGATTTCTGTACGTGCATGGAGAACATCACTAGTAATTGACTTTTCAATAGTACTTGCACATGTATTTATATCTGGTGGTTTTCTCATTTTACATGCGGACTGTATCATTGACACATGAGCCAAATTGACGATTGACATCATAGGGCTCCTGCATGTATTTTAAAGCAAAGGATGCAGAGGTTACTTGTTCTTTCTCTTGTCCAGGCTGCCTCCCACATCATGAGATTTTCAATGCATTGTCAGGCATTAGTTTCTTGGAGTGAGAAGGAGTTATCGATTTTGATGAGTATGGTTGTCCGAAGAAGATCGTGCAGTCGGCAGATTTCACAATGGTGTCCAACGAGTATCTTGAAGAACAAGAGTTCGGAGAACAGGAGATCCGGTGAATGAGGACATGGTGTTAAAGATATTTCTAACAAAAGTAATCTTCATCATTTTGGCAAGAGTGAAAGACAGAGGTCTGAGAGAGACGATCATGAATGAAGTGATAGATGGAATTCACAAGAATGTGGTTGAGATAAGCATAGAGATAGGGACAAAGATAAAGAAAGGAATCCTCTTTTGTCATGCAAAATTACGAAGAATGATCCATGAGAATGTGATTGAGAGTGAGAGTGAGAGTATGATTGAGAATGAGAATGAGAGTGAGATTGCAGTTATGATTGTGAAATCACATAGTTATGATTGTGAATGAGATTGAGAGTGAGAGTGAGAGTGAGAGTGTGATTGAGAGTGCGAGTGTGAATGCGATCATGATTGCTAGGGGGTGGTCGGGAGGTCGAAGCTTCATCAAGAAGCTATTTTTCAATACTATTGTATCACGAAGGACGAGGCTTTATCCAAAAGCTATTGATTGTATATTGCAACATTGGATTCATGAAGATAAGTTACTATCTTGTAGTTGATTTTTTTTCATTTGACCTGAATTTATTTATTGCCATGTTTGAGTGTTCATGAAACTAATGTTTAGATATTTCTTTTGTATGTTTGAGTGTTCATCTTTATGGTCATGATGAGGAACGTTACAAGAGGTACATGATCTAGATTGGAGTCTCAGTTACATATTTGTTTGTCACTGTTATTAGCATTTGGTCATTGATAGATATCTATATGCCAATGTGATTCGTGGCATATGTGGATGGTGATTTCCACATGGTTATCTTGGTTCTAGAGTCTATTTTACAGAGGAGATGCTACCGAAATTTTGATAGCTTTTATGCTAGAAGAGAGCTCTAGTGGATCTTGAAGCTTGTGTGATAGCTTTGGATCATTGATTATCTCCATTTAGTTCGACTTGATCACACATTGTTTGTGATAGGTTGGACCATCTTGGAAGACTCATTCTTGAGTGGGAGGTGCATCAATGTTGTATTGGCGTGTATTGCCATTAGTTTTTTGGCACATGTAGTTGCCATTGTCTTTTGATTAGATGAGTGACAGGTGGTGACAGATTACTCCATTGTTCTTTTGTTATTGGTTATCTTGTTTGATTGCTCAATTTAGAGGGGATACTCTACCAAAATTTTCCCAAGATTCTTTCACATCTACTTGGTCACTTTGGAGACTTGGTGAGTAGGCTTCTGCTCATGGTTTTATGTGCATGCTAGATGCATGGTTATGTGATAGGTGGTTCATATGGTTCCTTCTCCATCGAGACATTTGTGATGTGAGTTATGCATATGGATATGCAAGTGTGATCCTATTGAGGGATAGAGTATTGTTTCTAGTCTCTTGTTACATTGCTAGTCTATTGGATCGCCAGCATGGTGTCTTCTTAGTTTGATGGCATTGACTTTCCGAGATGGAAAGCTCAGATCTCGCATACATTGGTTCGTACAGGGTTACACATGTATGTGCATAGAGATGCACAGAGGCCTCGTGACATGCCCAACCATGTATGGATGGATATGGATGCATTTGCCAGCTCCACTATCCAATTACAGCTTGTGGATTCTATATATGAGTATGTTATGTATGAGGAGACGAGTGGTGCATTATGGTAGAGACTGCATGATATGTATGCGAGTCCATTGACTCATGTGAGACATAGATCACATCGACAACTTTGATGTTGGCACTGTGGTCGTGAGGGCTATATTCGACGACGTTGCTTCAGACGGATGCGACGATGATGTGAGAGACATGCATCTGATGCAGGTCAGGTAGTGGTTTCAGGAGATTCTATGGCAGTTGATTATGCCAGTGATGGTGATATCACTTTCTCCTAGGGTTCATCTAGGGATTCCTCTTGTTCTTTGGATAGCACACATATGGCTTGGTTGCTTGATGCATTAGCCAGTTTTCATGTTGCTCCACATCGTGAGTGGTTTTGTTGATTCTCAAGTGTATGAAAGTTCAGCCTTATGTGCGATGTGAGACTCGTCATGTCTCATTTTATCTACCTACAGACATGTCTATTGACATTCATGATGCAAATGTATGGCAAGATTCAGATGCTCAGATGGATGCACATGTAGAGCATGTTTTGGATGCTCATGATGCTTATGTAGAGCATGATTTGGTTGATCATGTGGATGCTCTTGCAGATCACACTTTGGATGATCAGATGGATGCTTTAGAGCATGATGTGGATGCTCATGTAGAGCATTTTGATGATACTCAGTTAGAGTGTGATCATCAGGTTGACCTTGGTATTGATGTTGTGTAGTTAGCTCATGTGGAGCATGATGATACACTTCGTGTGGTAGAGCAGGATAGCTCTCATGATACACATTGTATGGTAGAGCATATTAGCTCTCAGGATGCACAACTAGAGACATCATTGGTTGTGAGCATGGCTGATTTAAATGCTGAGGAGTTAGCAGTTATGCAGTCATTCTAAGATTGATTCATGCAAGATGTTGACACAGATATGCCACGACATGTTGGTCTTGATGATGGTGCTTTGGATGCCTTGGATAGAGGCATGGCTGACATACTTAGGTTAGCAAGGATAGCACACATTTCATCAGCATTCGGGAGTCTAATGTACGAGTTGTTATGCTCGAGACCAGACATTGTTGTTTCTATTGGAGCATTTGCACTTATAGTTGTCAGTTGTTCGATGATTGACACAGGTATGGAGCGACTGGGAGCTTTGCAGGAACTTCATCAATTCTTGCATCAGTCAGATGTGACCTTGATTCTTATCCATATGAGTTCAGAGCAGTTTCAGGTGCATGGATACACCTTGTTTGAGGCAGTTGGTGTAGGTTGATCAATGTATGGGTTGAGATCGGGACTCTTCTTGTACATTATTGTATAGTCCTACATCATTCTTTGTATATTTTTCCACTTATGGTCACATTGACCCTTAAGTGGGAGATTGTTGGGGATGTAAGGGTCATGTGACCTTACTCCCATATTCATATATATACATCATATATAGAGCATTGCCTCAAGAAAGATCATTATGTGGGTTTTGAGGCTCCCACGCATGTCCGCGTGTCTCTCTTCTCTTCTCTCTCCCTCCATCTCCTCCTTCCCCCTCTTGTTCTGCACACCAAAGCCCTTCAACACACACACAAAGTAAGAGCAAAGAGTAGAACAATGGAAGATCTTCGATTACAAAAGAACTTTCTTAAAAATCTCAAATCTACAACAAGCTAACCCCAAAAATGAGCTCTCCAACCTTTTTTATAGTTTTTTGAGTACTTTTGGCCCTATCAAGACCTAGTGTCCGGCCTAGTTAAAAATTAGGTTCTATGGCTTATTTGGGGGCCCAAACGGAGTCTAAAAATTACGAAAATTGGTAGGATGATAGTTCTAGTACTCATCAAGCTTAAGGACTCCTCAACTTGAAAAAAATGGAGTTGCAAAAATGAAAATGGTATTTACAATGGTTTTTAGTAATAAAAATTACTATGTTATTAGGGATTTCTTTTAAAAATTTCACATGTGCTTCTTGCAGATCCCTATTTGCTCCTTCTTCTTGTGTTTCCACTTCTTGGATGTGCTTCCATGATTTGTCCTTGACCTTCAGCTTCAACACTGCCCCCCTCTCGCGTGTGTTGTCCCAGACAAACCCTTCTTGGAGTGGATGTTCCATGTAGTACTTGAGAGGTAGTATCCATGTAGTAGGGTCCATGGTCCTGATCTTCATTTTGTCTCTACTATCCTTTGCCAGTTGTAGTCCCTTTGTATGTACTTCTTCCTTTGATGCAATGATGGTGTATTTGGGAGCTTCCAAAAATTGCCAATTGCTCAAAAGAGGTGGTCAATGTTGATTATGAGCAATTCTCGATGGTGGATTGCTTCCTTGCTCTTATTTTCATCACTTTGATGTCCTCTAGTTCTTCCAAAGATGGCTTTCATAGTTTTCATGCCAAGTACTTGTATGATGTGTAAGTGCATTAATGCATGGGTTGAACAGAATATGTGCCTTGTGCATGGCCTTGTAATGTAGCCCTATGCATGCATACTCGGAAATGCATTGGAAGAAGTATGGTGCAAGAGGTTGGGTCTTGAGCTTACCGCTGAAGGGTATGCTGAGGAAGAGGTATTGCCGAAGTAGGGTGTGCTTTCCATGGTGAAAGGTAGGTCAATGTTTGTCTCTTCATGTTGTACGCTGTGAGCCGCCCAAAAGGAACTCATAATTTTTTAATAAACCCTGAAAAGTCACAGGCATACTGAAAAGGCGTAGCACAAAAGTTGTAGCTCTTTACAAATTAATGAAAGAAGAATCACATGAAGCAAAAGGCATGTGTCGCCGGACTGTTCATCTAGGCGAGAGCCTGCAGTGGAGCTCAGTTAGTCAAAGCATTTGCAACATTATCTTGAGTATGAACCTTCTCAAGAATAATGCGCTAAGTGGCTAAGCAATCTCTAATGAAGTGATACCTCACTTCAATGTGCTTGGTCTTTGCATGATAGAATGGATTCTTAGCCAAAGCAAGGGCACTCTGACTATCACTGAGCAAATGAGATACATGATGAGGTAGAACCATATCACGAGCAAGACGAGAAAGCATAATGATTCCTTACATGTCTCACTTGCTGCAACATAATTGAATTCTATGGTGGAAACAACTATACATTCTTGAAGATGAGATCTCCAAGAGATAACACCTCCAACAAAATGGAAAATGTACCTTGATGTAGATTTATGATTGTCTACACAACCAACATAGTCAGAATGTGTGTAACCAATAACGGATGCTTTCCCTCTACCTAAGCATAGACACTCATCCTTAGTGACACTCAAATATCTCAAAGTCATCTTGACGGTTTCCCAATGTCTCTTGCTAGGATTAGGCATATCTGCTCACAACTCCCACTACAAATGCAATGTCTAGTCTTGTGGCTACCATAGCATACATGAGACTACCAAAAGCAGAATAATAAGGAATTTTGTTCATGAATTCCTTTTCCTCATTTGATTTGGGGCAATCATCCTTGCTCAAGTTCACACATGTGGGTAAATCTGTTCTCAATGCCTTTCCACCCTGCATATTGAACCTCTGAAGTACTTTGGATATGTACTCACTTTGAGACAAGTATATGCATCTTTGACTCCTATCATCAGTAATGCGCATGCCAAGAATATGTTTGGCATCCCCCAAGTCCTTCATATCAAATATCTGACTCAACTTCTTTGTGAGAATCGACAAGTCATAAGAGGACTTTCCAACAATCAACATAGCATCGACATAAAGTATCAAGAATATCAAGCTTCCATATGAGCATCTCTTTGTGTAGAGACAATGATCCTCATTGCTTCAAGAATAGGCTTGAGACTTCATAAAAGCATCAAAATTTTGGAAAAAATATCTAGGGTTCTATTTAAATCCATATAAGCTCTTCTTGAGCTTATAAACTAGACTTCCTTTGCTAAGAACTATGCAACCCTCTGGTTGTTCCATATAGATCTTGTTTGTAAGATCTCCATGCAAGAAAGTAGTTTTCACATCCATTTGGACTAGCTCTAATTCCTCCATTTAAATGACTCCAAGAAACATGCACAGGGTAGTCATCTTGACCAGAAGAGAGAAGATTTCCTTGAAATCAACACTATGTTGTTTCTTAAAACCCTTTGCAATAAGTCGGGATTTATACTTTGGAAAAGCACTATCTCATGTGAATTTTAGCTTATATACCCATTTACCTGGTAAAGCTTTGCTCCCCTTTGGCAAAGGTACTAAATCTCAGGTACCATTCTTATGAATAGAATCCAACTCACTCTTCATGACATGCTCCCACTTGACATGATCTATTGTCGACGTAGCCTCTTTTTAGCAAGAAGGCTCATCAGCATATGTTAGCATAACAAAATCCAAACTTGGAACATATCTATCAAGTGGATGTGAGACACGTATAGAGCGTCTCAATGATTGCTAAATAGGAACATCTACAGACTCATCTGATCAAATATTCTCTTGAAGATCCCTATGTGCAACATTTTTATGAATGCTAAGTGGAGGACTAATATGCTCAAAAGCCATTCTTCTCACATCAACTTTTTTAATGGGTTGTTTATGCATCTTGGAATCATTGAAAATGACATCACTAGGTAGAATCTTTACATTTGATTCCAAGGCACTAAAAATATAGCTCTGTTCAATTGTGGAGGTTAAAACCTATCAGAATTGGAAATGTGGCATAAAAGATTGGGTCCCATAAGTGAAAGAAATCTTAAGCAAATGTGCAGGGATCAAAGTGTGCTTCGCCTACCTAATATATCCAAGAAACATATGATATACAAGTGTAGTGCTTGTCAACTTGGAAAATCACATAGAAAACCCTTTATCAAGAAAGCATACATCCATGGTGACTTATTAGAGCTAGTCCGCATAGATGTTTGGGGATCTAGCAAGAAACCATCAATTTTAGGATCCATGTACTATGTATCTTTTATTGATGATTGTAGTCGATGGACCATCCTATATTTTATGAAGCACAAAGATGAAGTATTCAATTGTTTCAAGAAGTATCTTGCTCGTGTTGAAAATCAAACAGGGAAAACATTAAAGAGGCTAAGGTCAGATGGAGGGGGAGAATATTTCTCCCATGAATTTGATGCCTATCTCCAAGATAGAGGTATCAAGATAGAGATCACAACCAAGTACACTCTAGAACAAAATGAAGTGGAAGAGAGGAGAAATATTTAGTCACAAGGTAATGATAGAGAAGGATGAGGCATTGAGCCTCAAGGTTGAGCTACCACTTAGAGCTCATATGTATGAGTAGGTCTACTTCATCTCCCTTGTATCATACATTGATATTCATATACATTTTGAGTCATTAAGTGCAAGTTAATCTCTGTCTACTGTTATTTGCTACTATCTCATCATTTCAATCATTTTGGATCAGTTTAATTGTCAGTGTTTACTTATCTTTTTGACTTTATTTAACTTGGGCTATGTAGCATCATTAGTCTAGTTGCTATATATCATTTTTCACTTCATCTGATTCATTAGAACTTGAGGTATGTTCTCTTCAAGAAACCTATGTCTGCATACTATCATCATCCTAAAAGTCAAGATTACACCCCTAACTTCTTAATATTAGTGCTCATCATATACTCACTCAAAATTAGTGAAAGAACTTGGAATAGTTAGCTAAGGTTATCTATTAGATGTATCTTAAAGCTCTTGGGTCAATTGCTATAAAAGAGGGAGAACTAAGCATTTCTCCAAGATGTTCAAGTCCAAAAATAGCAAGTCTTCTAAAGCTCTTCAATCTTGAAGGTTATCTGTTTTGGCATAACTATTTAACAATGATGCTCCAAAGGTACATAGTGGATCTAAATGCATATTTGGGAAGATAAAGGTGTCTAACAAAGTACTCTTAAGTCACATTGGCAGGTGTAGAGCAAGATTATTGCAACACCACCTCATCTTTGGAGTATATCCAACCATCTCCTCACACTGATTTGGGTGTTGATCAGTCTCTTGCCACCACCATCTTTACTTATAGTCAGAGTGCATTGATAGTTATGAGGAACGCTATGTTCTATTCTTGCATTAGCACATTGAGGTGCACTATCATTATATCAGGGTCAGGTGCTTTACTGGAGAGATCAGTTTGGCACATGTTCCCACATAGGAGAATGTTGGAGATCTTTTCACAAAGGTTCTACCTAGGGAGAAGTTTGAAGCTTTCCACAAAGCTTTGGTCTTACTTCCTTTTGTGGATTGATACCACATAGCTTGCCACTTCTTTATACATGAGTGCTAGCTCCTTGTTCACCGCATCAATCCCAGCAGGGATTTTTGTTGATATATTTTGGTAGTGATATGTGTGAACACACTCGGACCATCGGGGAATTTTTTCCTTCTTTAGGAGGTTTTTGCCCCATGGCTTGTATATATGCCTATTACCCTAATAGGTTACTTATCTTTGATATTCTCTTGGTAATATATTCAATATTGTGCATTGTGCTCGAAGCTTCTTCTTCTTCCTTGTGTTATTTTCCTCCTTCCGTAGACCTCAAAATCCAACAAAGACTATACACACATTGGAGATAATCTATATAGGTGTGGATGAGACAGATATCTTAGACTATGTTTCCATGAAAGTGAGTATCTAAGGATCTTAGAATACCCACATCAAGGCATGGAAGGAGGACACTTTGGATGAGATCGAGTGATCAAAATGATTTCGTTCTCGGGACTGTGATGATGTGCCCTTCATATGCATGCTCATACCTATGTGAAGAGATGTGACATGTGTAAGAGAAATCAATATCAGATATGTAAGAATGAGATGTCATTGAGACCCATGATGGGATGTGCATTCTCTAAGTGGGGAATAGACTTCACAGGTCCTATTAATCTACCAACCAAGAGTTCACATGCTGAGTATATCATTCTCACATTGGATTAGTTCAACAAATGGGTAGAAGTCAAAGCAACTACGAAGAATGACAACAAACAAGTTTTTATTTGAAAATGTATTCACAAGTTATGGATTACTGATAGACTTGTAATTGATCGTGCTACCCACTTCTTGAATGAGGTCATTTAAGTCTTATTACAAGAACTCATGGTCATTCACAAGAAGTCTATCCCATATCACCCACAAGACAATGGACAAGTAGAGAGCACAAACAAGATCCTATGCACTATGTTGACCAAGCTTATTAATAATAAACATTTTGATTGGGACAAACAACTACATCATGCTATTTAGGCATATTGAGTTGCCTACAAAACAATAGTTAACACCACTCCCTTTCAGATGGTGTTTGGCAAGAATGCAATACTTCTATTAGAGTTTTTGATACCCACTTTGAAGGTGGCACAAGAGCATCAATGGACTAGCCATGAACTATTGTCCAAGATCTTTGACCTAGAACGATTAGGTGAAACTAGATTGAGAGAAGCTGTGCGAATATACACTACAGAAAAAGAGCCAAAAAGTGTATGTTGATGCACATGTAAAAGACAAAGGTTTAAAAGCAAGAGATGTAGTCTTAGTGTGTACATTGAAGCAAGATGCTTGAAAGCTAGAAAAGCATGTCTATGGACCAATGGGTATCGATAGGATATCAACAAGTGGATTTGTCCAATTAGCTACTTTAGTTATATTTGTGGATGTAGAGTAAAGATTTATCAAGAGTTGTTAATGAAAGAAATGCTAAATGGACTTCATATAGCAAAGAAGCACATGGAAGAAGAGAAACGAATCTAAGAAGAAGCTCTTGTAGTGGCTTTAGAACAAATGAGATGTATGAAAGTGAGGAGACAAGGTATAAACCAACTTAGGCACGTAATCATGAATACCCAAGGTATCATATGGGTATGTGTTAGACCAAGAGTGTTCCATCTCATCCTATAATCAATAGAAGTCCCTTTATAACCACAAAATTAGGACATGGTATGAGTACAGAGACAATGAAGGCATTGATTGACTCAATGGCAGCCACTAGCACCATTATATTATGTTGTTGTTTGGACATGGAATTGTGCATGAATCCTATTGAAGCTTATCTTGTAGGATTATGAGGAGTGGAAACCCCTTGCATGGGTGAGGTCTTTCATCTTTAATAAAGCTTGGATTTATGATTGCGTAGTCAACTTAAACCTAAGGAGTGGACTTCTTCAAGTTTGGGTAAATAACCAACATGTAACAATAGAACTAGACAGCTGGAGAATCAATGATTAGTCCATGACACAAACTCCTAGTTCTTATAGGAATAGTCATGAAGAAAAAGACATTGTTCTTGTCCATCATCCAAAAGGATGGGACCATTGAACAATGAGTAGGAGAGAGGATGGAACTCCCTTCTTTTCCAAAAACATTGATGATCTCTATACCTCAAGCAAGGAGGCACAAGGAGCAACTTAAGAAGACTATAGAATCCAAAAAATTTAAGATATCTTCTAGCAAAACCTATTTTCCCATTTCCTCCACCAATGACCTTCTCACCAATGTCATCTCCCCGCCGGACTACATCATCTCCATCTTCTCGTCTACAACAAGCCATCCATGAGACTAAATCTGTAATGCATTCATCCACTTTTCTGAATCTTGTATTCACACCCACTAATGCACCCATAGTCACACCACTATTCACTGTTAGTGCACTAGATGCCACGTCTAGTGACATGGATATTTCACCACCCACAACACGACCACTCACATCCACCATTTCACTACAACATATCGGCACATCACAATTTTCCATGGTCACAACAACATTCACCCTCCCATTCTCCTTTCCCTTTCCCCTTGCATCTACACCCACACTAACATCATATTCACAAATCCCATCGTTGTTATTATCAGCCACTATAAACACCACCTTTTGGCAAATGTTTGCATGTATGACACAAGTTACAGATGAGTTCACCTCCCTTGAGAGTAACCACAACCACTTGCAACAAACCACCACACAATTGTAGGCCCAACTAAACTCTTTTACTATTGAAAATGCTTCTCTCAATGCATGACATCAAGAATTACAGAGGCTTATCATTCATTAGAGTTGGAAAATGAACAAAAAACTAAGGAAGCCTCATAGATGTGGAGAAGCTTCTACACTCCTAGATTGTCAAAATTGCCTTATTAACTAGGAAAATGGGACTTTCAAGGGGACATCTCGTAACAGGCAAAGAGGAGAACCAAATATTACAAGAACAGAATCGTGAAAACTTAGATGCAACTTTGGATCGACTCGATGAACTCCTTAGTCCTAGCAGCCTTAAAGGAGTGCCATCAGAAACTATGCAATTACTTTAAGAGGATCACACACATTTAGGTGAGGATTATGACAAGATCAATGCCGAATATCAACAATTCAAGACCGATTACAAAGCCTTACTACTACGGGAACCAGCACAACCACAAACTGTCCAAGAGATTACACTCTCAAAAATCATGGAAGAGCTCACTACATTATGGGTTCATGTACGTGATTTTCAGGCTTAGGTGGTAGCTCACTCAGAACGCCCTACGCCAGATTCCCCGTTGAAGATTCCTGTTGAAGAAGAAACCATTTCTATACTAGTGGAGGATACTTATGAAGAAGCATATGACCCACAACTGGTCCCAGACTGGCATGTCAGAAGAAAAGGGCGGGACACATTTCAACTTCCTTTTATCACATGGCTCAAATCTATTGAAGAGCTAGGTCAGACTCACACATGTGTAGAGGCCCAACTATATGCTATGGCCCGAATCGAGGAACAAATTTTACAGTCACCCTATTTCGCTCACTTGGCACCCTTTAGGTACATCTCCATCAATGAGCTTCAATACAAACCCTACTTCCTGTGGATAGGAGAATACCAATTAGCTGTTAGAAAGGAAACGGGGAAAAGATGACTCATGCCACCCGATTTTTGCCTCATGACTTACCCGCTAATGTATAAAAAGGAAAAATCTTTCAACCAAACTGATGCAAGGAACTCCTTCAAGAATACCCCAAAATGATGCATATTTGGACCAAAGCCCCACTACACCTAAAGTACAATCTGTGTTGGGGTCCAATTCCATGACGTCGATCTTGGAATGCATTCGTGATTAAAGTTCAAAATAATAAGCAGTGCAAGGATTGGATAATCTGTCCCTATCTAGCATGACCATATGGCCCTCGAGTCATTGGATACATGATGGTGACAATTCACCGCTGCCTCCCCTGACTCGAGTGAATGAAAAAATGTTGCCACACATATGACTATTAGATTCTTTGATATGATGCAAATGGTTTTTTATATCTTTCACCGCATCAAAGCACCACATGTCAATACCCATGCTTTGAGCATGGCAACCAAGACCTCGCATATGATATGAGCACCACACCATCACTACGGGTATGTTACACATGGCACTACCACATCAAGTATTTACCTACATCTTACAAGATGAATTTTGAAGAAATGTTCACGACGGGATTCTCGGAATACCATTTCGAAGTTTTCATAAGTCGACTTACCCATCTCCTTCAGTTGTTTTCTTTTGAGCAACTCGTATATTTGACACAATACCAGCTCCCACCCCCATACGAACCCCAGACCATAAATTGGGAAAAGTTAGAAGCTGGCCTCACAAGGGGAATTTTCATCATGGAGCACATCCTCGCACATGACCTCTTGCAAAACTACATTGTGTAGATCCCATAACAAGGATCTATCAGGGATGATAGATGCGAGAGGGAGGGGGTGTACATCAGGTAGTACTCAAAAGCATTGATGTAGAGGAAGTATGTAAAGAGAGAATTGCAATGAGTCACGGGGAGCCATGCTATCATTTTTCTTAAAGAAATATATTTTATATTACTTTTTCAAAACTCCAAATAGTAATTTTCATCACTTTTGTAATATATGTAACATAAAACACCCAATTTTGTATTTACTACCTCCATTTTGTGCAAGCTGAGGAGTCCTTGAGCTTTAGGAGCTTAGGTAGAATGATCATACCAATTTTGGCTATTTTAAGACCTCGATTAGACATCCAAATGACCTCAAGAAACTATTTCTAACTATACCGAACACTAGGTATGAAATGAGTCAAAACTAGTCTAGAATCTATAAAAAGAGCTAGAGAGCTCATTTTTGAGGTTAGCTTGTGTTAGCTTGTTGAAGATTAGAGATTATTTTGAGTTGTACGAATCTTCTTGAGTAATAGAGCTTGTTCATGACCTCCATTGCTTCTCTCTTGACTTCTTCCATGTGTGTGTGTATGTGTGTGTGCTATCTCATGCCTCTCACCTTCACCTTCACTCCATGCATTCACGATCTTCATATCACTCTTGTCTCTTCCAAAGATTGACATTAAGGAAGTGGAGATTCTTAACATGGTGCTTACCATTGTTTTAGAGCAAAAAACACCCATCTATCAATGGCTTAAACAACTTGAAAAAATTGTATGTACTCATGATGATCGAATAACCATTTACATACAGTCTACTAGAAGAAACAGTGCTCGAGTTCGAATATTTTTGAAATGTCCCACATGCATCTAATCACAACTTGAAAATTGCAATATATGCCTTATTATGTGCTTTTGGAAGATAACAATGTACAAGTAAAGAGAGTGATAGGAGAAGAAGCAACATTTGCTACCCAGTTCCAAGCCGATGATCTTCGAGAGCAGGCTAAACAAGGCACAATTTTCCAACCCAATTGGAAAGTATGTCTACTAGAAACTTATCCCAAAATGATGTGAACATGGTCCCCTACACCTCTGCATGTCAAATATAATCCCTATTATGATCCAATACCTCAACATGGCTCACATTCTTTGTCAAGGTAAAAAATATCCCAAGATGCTCAGATTGGGTGAACTACCCATACTTTGTAGCACCTTGGGGGCCTCCCATACTCGCATACATTGTATCCTCTATTTGCCATTGGACCCCCCAATCGAAGACTGTACCTGATATAGCCCCAAAGATGTGTATGAAAATTTTTGATCTCATGATGATTGTCTTTAAAACATTCCACAATGTCAAGGATCTGTACATTTTGACATCATGTTTTAATGAAGGTAACTTTGATTTGGTTTATGATATGAGCAAACCACATAAGTAAACACTATTTATGCTTGGCATGCATACATCAAGTACTTTTGCACATGCTACAAGCAAACTTTTGAAAAAATGTTCTCCATATTTTGGAAATACCATTTGGAGATATTCCTCGCATGATCCACCCATCTACTTCATATTTTTGCAGGGGAACGATTAGGTTGTCGAATATTACATAGAACACCACCCACTACAAGGGTTTATCAGGGATGATAAATGTGAGAGAGGGGGGGTGCTACTGGTCAAGGAGGCTTAATGTGCCAAGGAAGCATGATGCAAGGGATCAACAAAGAGAGAAAAGTTCAAAGAGAAGGCCAAGGAGGGCCAAGCAAACAAGAAAGCCAATAAAGATTTGGCAATTAGGACAATGAGTTTTTCCAAATCAAGCATACAAGAAACAATGATGGTCATCACTACAACTTCATTATAAATACAATTTTTGGTAGAATAGACTCAAATTTGTTCAAGCTGAGGAGTAGTGGAGATTGATGAGTACTAGAACAATCTATGTCTCAAATTTCATAATTTTTTGAGCCCGTTTGAGCCTTCAAATGAGCCAGAGAGCCTCTTCTTTAAATAGGTCAGACATTTGGTCTGAAAAAGGCCAGAGCTACTCAAAAACCTATAAAAAGAGTTAGATGATTCATTTTTGAGGGAAGCTAGTTGGAGAGTGAACCTAAAATTGATTATTGTAGTTATTTCACATTGTCAGATGGTTTCTATATTCCAAGCATCAAGGAAAATCTGTTGTTAGTTTTAGCATTAGCCCAAATTGGATTGGTTGTCAAATTTTTTGATGACAGATCTACAATTCATGATCTCTCAAACAATTATGTTATTATTGCTTCTGGCATTTTATGTCATGGGTTTTATAAGCTCATAGACTATGCACAATTTGTGAATAATTCAGCATGTGTAGTTCAAGATTCTCAAGCTAGCTCAGATGCAAAGCTTTGGCATGCACACTTTGGTCATATAAATTTCTCTAGTTTGCTATGCTTATAGAAATTTGAAATGGCGTCCTATCTGCCCAAACTTGAGGCACTTTTTAAACATGTTATGAATTATGGAATATGTATTAATGTGTTTTGGTGTTTTTGATATAGCAACTGAAGGTTCATGAGGGGCGTGAAAGGCATGAAAGGATAGACATCAATAATCGGATTTATATTTTATATAGTTTGTAAATAAACCCACGTAGAGGTTTGATTTTTAGAAATAGTTAGTAAAATTAATGGTTAGGATATGGATTGCTATATACCATGATTTCCGTTATTAAAAACAAAGGATCTCTACAAAAGAGACCAACTTTTACTTTCGTGCATGATTTTTGAAGGTGCTCTCATGTAAGCACTTTTTTTGACATAATTCAGTGTGTTTTTAGCATTCATAAACTTTGTGTACGTGTGAACCAAGATTCTAATAATAGTGGTATCAGAGCCCTACACACGTCTCTATTCACTTGTTTTTGCTTTCGCGTTCACTTCCCTTGTCATCGGGATTTTTTCTTCTCTCTCATTCATGAAGGCCTACAAGAAACACAATCGGTGAAGGTAATCAAAATTCCCTGAGAAGTCCAAGATAAATTGAGGATGTCAAAGGCAATTCACATGCAAAGTTTGGAAGAAATCAAGCAAATCCTGGGTAGTGGTCAAAGCTAGTGAAATTTTGGAAATTAGGGAAAAAAATTCAATGTCTCCAAATCACATGAGAATTCATATACTTCTAAAGCCTATCGAAGGCAGTCTTTAGCTTGAATTTCACATGTAAATGGATTTTCTAGCACATTGATACGCAATGTGCATTTTGTAAAAAATGTAATTTTTTCACTTAGACCCTACAAAATCTTGTATAGGATATTTTCTTAGCCATATGGTTTGGTATGTATAAAGATCATATGTGGCTACATATTTGTACAAAATTCCAAGGCTAACAGAGCTTCCTAGACACCTTAATGTCACCTTGCAAACTTCCAAATGTAGTCAAACTTGTATAAGAGAGATTTATATGGGAATTTTTTCTGCATATTCCTAAACGAGACCTTTCAAAACATAGCCTTATAAATTTGATCTTCATAAAACATTACTTGGAGGGTCAAACAACACAAAATCTAGTTTTCAAGGTCATCACAATTTCCTAGAATAAGAAAATTGAAGGCTTGAAGGGTTGCCACATGGCAAACAATGATTGAACCATGTTGTACAATCAAAATGAGCTCACATTCAAGGGTGAAGATGCACTAAATCTTAAAGCAAGGAGGATCCACGAGTTTTCTCATCGGATAAGCCCCTTTTCTGGTGGTCAAAGATCAATAATGCAAAGTTCATCAAAAAATAGCAGCTTATCTTATCCAAATTGATATCAACACTAATCCGATGGTCTAGATCAGCCCTAGATCCAATGCGGACAATGAAGTGGCTAATTTTCTCCCTTTTCCTTGGATATCATATAAAGAAGCAATCTTAGCCATCCATTTGATAAATCCAATGGTTGTAATCAAAAGCAGTTGATCTTAAGGTTGAGAGTTGATTTCTCTATATCCAACGGCCCAAATTCATTCAAAAAACTATAAAAGACCCCCTCCAAACTCATAGAGCATAATTTTTAGGCATCCATAGGGCCCTTGGTAGCACATGGTTTCCTTGAGACGATCACTCTCAGTTGAGCATGTGAGGATCCAAGGTGGGCAAGTAAGAGTATAGTTCCTAGAATTGATTTTATTTAAACTTCCAATCTAAGATAGGCTCATAAAACCAATGGTTTCTCTTTCTTTGCTCACCCTCAGTGGAGCGTGTGAGTGAGTTAGAGTTCGTTTTATGAGTCTTAAACTGCTTTAGATACACGTTATGATCCTAGAAAGATATAGGGTCAATGAAGTCGAACATATCCTCTTACCTGTGACATTCGGTTGAACTGTCATGGTGGGAGGGTTCTGCAGATTGCCTTTGACTAGTAGAATGCTTAGCATGACATATCAAACTATTCATATATATGTATATTTTTAAAGTACCTTTTAATTCATGTCTATTGACTCTTGTCTCTTAGTATCTTATGTGTTTTTACATGTATCCTTCTATCTCTTTCTATGTGTGAGAAGACCCTGCAATCTTGCATTGAACCACTGAGGATGATCCATTGATAATGAGAGAATAAGTTTCTATTCATTCAAAAATCATGACCCACATGCATTCATACATCCACAAACACCCATGCATATGTTTTAGTGTTGAAAATGTATAAGAAGCTCCATTCTTGGACCATTTTTCCTTTCAAAATTGATTCATGTGTGTGGTTTTCTTTTTGTTCTCATCACGCATACATCCACAAGAACCCATGCATATGAATTAAATTTTGAAAGTGTATAAGAAAATCCATTTTTTTGGACCATTCTTCCTTTAGAAATTTGTTCATGTGAATGGTTTCCTTTTGTCCTCATTGTCACTCTAGCACAATGGCAAGTACCAACGTGAGGAGCTTCACCTCATAGATTTTAATCCGTGAAGACGTGAGGACCACTATGAAGACCATGAGTAAGTGATGGCACAAGTGCATGAGTGAAAGCACACAAGCATGCACACATACACACACACATGTTGGGAATGTAAGGGTCATGTGACCTTACCCCCATATTCATATATATACATCATATATAGAGCATTACCTCAAGAGAGATCATTATGTGGGTTTCGAGGCTCCCACGCATGTCCACGCGTCTCTCCTCTCTTCTCTCTCCCTCCATCTCCTCCTTCTTCCTCTTGTTCTCCACACCAAAGCCCTTCATTGGTATCAGAGCATGTTGAAGGCTTGTGTGCAAGAAGCTTTAATGGAAGCTTAGGTTAGAAGGGGTATAAGTGCAAGTCGGCATCACCTAACTCAAGCTAGAAAGCTCGGATTAATGCGTTTTAAATTTTTGTGCATAGCAAACATAGAGAGCTAAAAATTCGCAAAAGGGCATAGAACCTGGTTAAGTGTTTTACATGTACAATGATCAAAGCATTGTACATGTATGATCATTGTGGTAGCTCCTCCATATGAGAGTAGAGCATGATCTTTTCACTTGTTTGGCATGTAAGATGACCTTGTGGTATACTCTGTTTTTGAGGTTTATTTCATCATTGAGTTTGATCATGGATGTATAATGGCATTGTGGTCTATATCTTGCTTATGCCACTTCTTTATGGATTTAGTTACGAGTTGCACACAAATTATGTGAGAGTTGATTGTGGATCTTGGTTGGTACTTGTATCTTTGTTTTCTTTGTAGGTACATGATCCAGTTTGGAGTCTCAATTACATTTGTCATCATTATTAGCATTTGGTAATTGATTGATATCTATATGCCAATGTGATTCGTGGCATATGTGGATGGTGATTTCGACATGGTTATTTTGGTTCTAGAGTCTATTTCACAAAGGAGATGCTGCCAAAAGTTTGACACTTTTTATGCTAGAAGAGAGCTCTAGTGGATCTTGAAGCTTGTGTGATAGATTTGGATCATTGATTATCTCCATTCAGTTGGACTTGATCACCCATTTTTCATGATAGGTTGGACCATCTTAGAAGACTCATTCTTGAGTGGGAGTGCATCACCATTGTATTGGTGTGTATTGCCATTAGTTTTTTGGCACATGTAGTTGCCATTATCTTTTGATTAGATCAGTGACAGGTGGTGACAGATTACTCAATTGTTCTTTTGCTTTGGTAATCTTGTTTGATTGCTCAGTTTAGAGGGGATACTTTGCCAAAATTTTCCGAGGATTCTTTCACATCTACTTGGCCACTTTGGAGACTTGGTGAGCACGCTTATGCTCATGGTTTTATGTGCATGCTAGATGCATGGTTATGTGACAGGTGGTTCACATGGTTCCTTCTCCATCGGGACATTTGTGATGTGAGTTATGCATATGGATATTCAAGATTGATCCTATTGAGAATAGATTATTGTTTCTAGTCTCTTGTTACATTGCTAGTCTATTGGATCGCCAACATGGTGTTTTCTTGGTTTGATGGCATTGAGTTTCCGAGATGGAAGCTCAGATCTGGCATACATTGGTTTGTGCAGGGTTACACATGTATGTGCATAGAGATGCACAGAGGCCTCGTGACATGCCCGACCATGTATGGATGGATATGGATGCATTGGCCAGATCCACTATCCGATTACAGCTTGTGGATTCTATATACGAGTATGTTATGTATGAGGAGACGAGTAGTGCATTATGGCAGAGACTACATGATATGTATGTGAGTCCATTAACTCATGTGAGACATAGATCACATCGACGACTTTGATGTTGGCACTGTGGTCGTGAGGGCCATATTCGACAATGTTGCTTCAGGCGGATGCGACGATGATGTCAGAGACATGCATGTGATGCAGGTCAGGTAGTGGTTTCAAGAGATTCTATGGCAGTTCATTATGCTAGTGATGGTGATATCACTTTCTCCTATGGTTCATCTCAGGATTCCTCTTGTTCTTTGGATAGCACGCATATGGCTTGGTTGCTTGATGCATTAGGCAGTTTTCATGTTACTCCACATTGTGAGTGGTTTGTCGATTCTCAAGTGAGAGTCATGGATGTGTGCACTTGCCTGATGGTACAACATATGACATTGAGGGTGCAGGGGATGTATGCCTTATGCTACCTAGAGGAGCATCACTTATACTCAGACATGTATGTTATGTGCCTTCATTCCCTATGAGCTTGATTTTAGTTCGCCAATTATAGGAGAGCAAATATTATGCATTCCTTGATTAGCATCATTTTCAGTTGCAGTTGGGACAGCTTATGCTTGTCAGAGGTGCTAGGATTGGGCACAGGTATCCACTGCAGGTACTTCATGTGAGAGATAGTCTCGTCTCAATGGGGGTTCAGCCTGATGTGCGATGTGAGACTCGTCATGTCTCATTTTATCTACCTACAGATAGGTATATTGACATTCATGATGCACATGTATGGCAGGATTCAGATGCTCATATGGATGCACATGTAGAGCATTTTGTGGATGCTCATGATGCTTATGTAGAGCATGGTTTGGTTGATCATGTGGATGCTCTAACAGAGCACGCTTTGGATGATCAGTTGGATGCTTTAGAGCATGATGTGGATGCTCATGTATAGTATTTTCTTAATGATACTCAATTAGAGTGTGATCATCAGGTTGACCTTGGTATTGATGTTGTGCAGGTAGCTCATGTGCTCATGCTCATACCTATGTGAAGAGATGTGACACGTGTAAGAGAAATCAATATCCGATATGTAAGAATGAGATGTCATTGAGACCTATGATGGGATGTGCATTCTCTAAGTGGGGAATAGACTTCAGAGGTCCTATTAATATACCAACCAAGAGTTCACATGCTGAGTATATCATTCTCACAATGGATTATTTCACCAAATGGGTAGAAGTCAAAGCAACAACAAAGAATGACAACAAACAATTTTTTATTTGAAAATGTATTCAGAAGATATGAATTATTGATAGAACTGTAATTGATCGTGGTACCCACTTCTTGAATGAGGTCATTTAATTCTTATTAAAAGAATTGATGGTCATTCACAAAAATTCTATCCCATATCACCAACAAGACAATGGACAAGTAGAGAGCACAAACAAGATCCTATGCACTATGTTGACCAAGCTTGTTAATAATAACCTTTTTGATTGGGACAAACAACTACATCATGCTATTTGGGCATATTGAGTTGCCTACAAAATGATACTTAACACCACTCCCTTTCAGATGGTGTTTGGCAAGAATGCAATACTTCCATTATACTTTTTGATACCCACACTGAAGGTGACATAAGAGCATCAATGGACTAGCCATGAGCTATTGTCCATGATCTTTGACCTAGAATGATTAGGTGAAACTAGATTGAGAGCAGCCCTGAGAATATACACTACAAAAGAAGAGCCAAAAAGTGTATGTTGATGCACATGTAAAAGACAAAGGGTTAAAAGCAAGAGATGTAGTCTTAGTGTGAACATTGAAGCAAGATTCTTGAAAGCTAGAAAAGCATGGCTATGGACCAATGAGTATTAATAGGATATCAACAAGTGGAGTTGTCCAATTAGCTACTTTAGTTATATTTGTGGATGTAGAGTAAAGATTTATCAAGAGCTATTATTGAAAGAAATGTAAATGGACTTCATATAGCAAAGAAGCACATGGAAGAAGAGAAACGAATCTAAGATGAAGCTCAAGTAGTGGCTTTAGAACATATTAGATGTATGAAAGTGATTAGACAAGGTATAGACCAACTTAGGCACTTAATCATGAATACCCATGGTATCATATGACAAGAGTACAGAGCCAATCAAGGCATTGATTGACTCAATGACAACCACTAGCACCATTATATTATGTTGTTGTTTGGACATGGAATTGTGCATGAATCCTATTGAAGCTTATCTTGTAGGATTATGAGGAGTGGAAACCCCTTGCATGGGTGAGGTCTTTCATTTTTAATAAAGCTTGAATTTATGATTGTGTAGTCAACTTAAACCTAAGGAGTGGACTTCTTCAATTTGGGGTAAACAACCAACATGTCACAATAGAACTAGACAGCTGGAGAATCAATGATTAGTCCATGAAACAAACTCCTAGTTCTTATATGGATAGTCATGAAGGAAAAGACATTGTTCTTGTCCAAAACTACGTGATGCAGAAGGATGCGACCATTGAACAATGAGTAGGAGAGAGGATGAAACTCCCTTCTTTTCCAAAAACACTGATGATCTCTATACCTCAAGCAAGGAGGCACAAGGAGCAACTTAAAAAGACTATAGAATCCAAAGAATTTAAGACATCTTATGGCAAAACCTATTTTCCCATTTCCCCCACCAATGACCTTCTCACCAATGTCATCTCCGCGCCCAACTATATCATCTATGTCTTCTCCTCTACAACAAGCCATCCATGAGACTAAATCTATAATGTATTCATCCACTTTTGTGAATCTTGTATTCACACCCACTAATGCACCCATAGTCACACCACTATTCACTGTTAGTGCACTAGATGCCACGTCTAGTGACATGGATATTTTACCACCCACAACACGACCACTCACATCCACCATTTCACTACAACATATCGGCACATCCCAATTTTCCATGGTCACAACAACATTCACCCTCCCATTCTCCTTTCCCGTTCCCCTTGCATCCACACCCACACTAACATCATATTCACAAATCCCATCATTGTTATTATCACCCACTATAGACACCACGTTTTGCCAAATGTTTGCATGTATGACACAAGTTAGAGATGAGTTTGCCTCCCTTGAAAGTAACTACAATGACTTGCGACAAACCACCACACAATTGCTGGCCCAACTAAACTCTTTTACTATTGAAAATGCTTCTCTCAATGCACAACATCAAGAATTACAGAAGCTTATCACTCATTAGAGTTGGAACATGAACCAAAAACTAAGGAAGCCTCACAGATGTGGAGAAGCTTCTACACACCCAGATTGTCAAAAATGCCACATTAACTAGGAAAATGGGACTTTCAAGGCCACCTCTCGTAGCAAGCAAAGAGGAGAACCAAATATTACAAGAACATAATCGTGAAAATTTAGATGCAACTTTGGATCGACTTGATGAACTCCTCAGTCCCAGCAGCCTTAAAGCAATTCCATAAAAAACTATGCAATTACTTTTAGAGGATCACACACATTTACGTGAGGATTATGAAAAGATCAATGCCGAATATCAGCAATTGAAGACCAATTACAAAGCCTTACTACTATGGGAACCTACACAACCACAAACTGTCCAAGAGATTACACCGTCAAAAATCATGAAAGAGCTCACTACATTACGGGTGTGTGTACTCGATCTTCAGGCTCAAATGGTAGCTCACTCAGAACCCCCCAGGCCAGATTCCTGCTCATGGCTCACATTCTTTGTCAAAAAATAGCCCAAGATGCTCAGATTGGGTGAGCTACCCATACTTTGTAGCACCTGGGGCCTCCCATAGTCACATACATTGTATCCACTATTTGCCATTGGACCCCCCAATTGAAGAATGTACCTGATATAGCCCCAAAGATGTGTATGAAAATTTTTGAGCTCATGATGACTATCTTTAAAACATTCCACAATGTCAAGGATCTATACATTCTGACATCACATTTTAATGAGGGTAACTTTGATTTGGTTTATGATATGAGCAAAACACATTAAGTAAACACTATCTATGCTTGGCACGCATGCATCAAGTACTTGCCGACATGCGATAAGCAAACGTTTGAAAAAAATGTTCTCCATATTTTGGAAGTACCATTTGGAGATATTCCTGGCATGATCCACCCATCTACTTCATGTTTTTGCACGGGAACAGGCTCTCCATGCAGAACAACTGCATATACCACATCCAAAGGTTTCAGGTCTAGTTGATCAAGATCATTTAATGACAGATTTGGCATGCATATTTTGACTTAAGGAGGATGAACTAGCCGATTAGGTCGTCCAATATTACATAGAACACCACCCACTACAAGGGTTTATTAGGGATGATAGATGCGAGAGAGGGGGGGTGTTACTGGTCAAGGAGGCTTAATGTGCCAGGGAAGCATGATGCAAGGGATCACTAGAGATAGAAAAGTTTAAAGAGAAGGTCAAGGAGGGCCAAGCAAACAAGAAAGCCAATGAAGATCTGGCAATTAGGACAATCAGTTTTTCCAAAGCAAGCATACAAGAAACAATGATGGTCATCACTACACTCCATTTGTAAATACAATTTTTGGTAGAATGGACTCCAATTTGTTCAAGCTTGGAGATTGATGAGTACTAGAACAATCTATGTCTCAATTTTCATACTTTTTTGAGCCGGTTTGAGCCTTCAAATGAGCCAGAGAGTCTATTTTTTAAATAGGCCAAACACTTGGTTTGAAAAAGGCCAAAGCTACTCAAAAACCTATAAAAAGAGTTAGATGATTCATTTTTTAGGGAAGCTAGTTGAAGAGTGAACCTAAAATTGATTATTGTAAACTTATTTTGGATAATCAAAGCTTCCATTGCGTTCTCTCTTTATCTTACCTTGTATTCATGTGTGTGTGTATGTATGTGTGTGCATGTTAGTGTGCTTCTCACTCACATGCTTGTGTATTCAGTTTCTCATGGTCATCATACCATCTTCACATCTTCATGGATTGAAAATTATGGTGTTGATCCATTCATGTTGGTGCTTACCATTGTGTTAGACTGACATTGACTATATATGAGTATGTTATGTACGAGGAGACGAGTAGTGCATTATGGCAGAGACTACATGATATCTATGCGAGTCCATTGACTCATGTGAGACATAGATCACATCGACGACTTTGATGTTGGCACTGTGGTCGTGACGGCCATATTTGACGATGTTGCTTCAGGCGAATGCGATGACGATATTAAAGACATGCATGTCATGCAGGTCAGGTAGTGGTTTCAGGAGATTCTATGGCAGTTGATTATGCCAGTGATGGTGATATCACTTTCTCCTATGGTTCATCTCAGGATTCCTCTTGTTCTTTGGATAGCACACATATGGCTTGGTTGCCTGATGCATTGGCCAGTATTCATGTTACTCCACATCGTGAGTGGTTTTGTCGAATCTCAAGTGAGAGTCATGGATGTGTGCACTTGCCTAATGGTACAGCATATGACATTGAGGGTGTAGGGGATGTATGCTTTATGCTACCTAGTGGGGCATCACTTATACTCAGACATGATCCTACATATAAAGCTATAGTGTTTCAGTCCACTCTGGTTAATGAAGTTGCATGATGGTTAACGGAATATGATTTGAACCACTTCCGACAGTACAATGATGTGAAGGATGCATTTCTGCAACGATTCCGGTTAAAGAAGAACCCAAGAGAAATTTTTGATTACTTGCAGAATAATAGGCAGAAGCCACACCATACTGTACAGGATTATGCCACGCTATTTCAGACTCATTTATGGCATTTACCACCAGCGCATGCCAATTTACCAAATGACGTTATCACTGAGTGGTTCATCAATAGATTAAAGCCCCAATTGAAATAGATCATGATCATACGGTGTGTGGGTGGAATGACTTTGGATGCTATAATCGCTATGGCGTTAGAATTAGAAAATAAAGTGGGTGGATTCACTGAAGATCTAGAGTGGCTGAAAGCATCCAGGCAATCCAACGAGGATCCTTTGAAACAAATTTATTGTACCAAATGCAAAAATCCAGGGCACATGCGCTCTGAATCAAATGTATTGTGCCATTTTCCATACAACAGACCACACTATGGAGACTTTTCAGTATAACGCAAAGGTACAGAATAGAGCAGCTGTTAATGGCATCATTCAGGAACAAGGGCAACGAGCTAGTCATTATGTACCACCACAGATGAGGAATACCCCGTATCAGGGATACAGTAATTATCGAGGAGGATGGTCAAATAATTTTGGACAAGCTCGTTGGAATGCAGGACCATCAGGAGAGGGTGCATCTCCTCCACCCCCTAAATGTCATTTTTGCGGTGAAATCAGGCATATCTGAAGGTTCTATAAAGATGCAGCTGAGTATGATAAACAAAAAAAGAAATGACAACATCTGATGGAAAATATGGTGTACATCTCAGCCGTGGACATGCAAGCAGCAGTGGTGTAGACATGATCGGGCAAGCAACTACAGCCAGCTGCGGAGATCTTTGAACGAGGAAATCGTGAGCAACAGAAGGTGTACACAAAAGCAAGCAAGTGGGCAACGCAAGAACAAATCGTGTTTCCTGACCTAGTTTTGGTGACATAGCAAAGCTTACCACCGAAAGTACCAAAAGGGCAAAATCTAACTCACACAGTATCGGAGACCCTATCGGACTCCATACCGGAAATAGCCGATACTGATTCTATGTGGGATGTTTTGCCCAAGCTATCAATTACATTGCCCTTGGGTCAATTATTGGCTTTGGTCCCTGGACTGCGCCAACAATTCCAATAGTAGGTCAGTCCAAGACCCTCGAGTGCTCCCGCAACAGCCACAATCCAATTGGAATTGGACCCAATGGTGGACCATACACTACCACTGATTACGGTATGGTACAAAAACCATAAAATCATGCAAGTCTTAATTGATGGAGGATCTGGTGTAAACATGAAACCCTATGCTTTACATGCACGACCATATCTAGCGGAGCCTGTATACATGATGGATGGTCTCTCCAATGATGAAGAGGAAGCTTTTCTTATAGACAACAAGGATCTGATGGCACTTGGCATTGTAGATTTACAAACGTTGGCTGATAACTGGAGTCTGACAGCCTATATGGTGGTACCACTGACCGGTGAGCACGAGTCAAGTACAGAATAGACTTGGATGATACGATGCTCCAACAATTACTTCAGTCAGGAGACGATTTGGAGATGCCCTGGTAGTTCTACGTACCAGAATATCAATTGGTTACCTCCAACTTAGGTGATCAAACCAACCCAAGACCAGTAAGAATCAAGGCAGGACTATCCGAGACCTTCCAGGATAACTTGTTGCAGTTTCTATGAGAGTTCTCTAATGTGTTTGCATGGGATTACCGGGATATGAAGGGGTTGGACCCGCGGATTTATCAACGCAGGGTGATGCTGAAACCAGATGTGCGGCCTATCAAATAAGCCAGTTATAGAATGAGTCCTCACTATGTGGCACATGTCAAAGCAAAACTTGATCGATTGGTGAAGGTTGGGTTTATTATGCCTATCGAGCATGCAGAGTGGATTTCCCCCATTGTCATAGTCCCGAACAAGAATAATCAATTACGGATATGCGTGGACTATCGGAAACTAAATGCTGCAACCATACTTGATCCATTTCTGCTTCCCTTCTTGGATACAATGTTAGATGATGTGGCCAGCCGTGAGATGTATTCCTTTCTGGATGGATACAATGGTTATAATCAAGTCCGAATGGTAGAGCAAGACATTTCAAAGACCGCATTTGTTACAAATTGGGATGTCTATGCATGTATAGTAATGTGGTTTGTTCTACACAATGTTCCAAGTATGTTTCAGCGTTGCATGCAAGAAATCTTCCCTCCCTATCTCAATACATTCATGAGAGTGTATTTGGATGATTTCTATTTATCCGGTGATACTTCGACGCATCTGTACCACTTATGGTGCTGCTTTTCAAAGTGTCAAAAATACCATTTGTGCTTGAACCCGAATAAATCTGTATTCTCTGTATCCTATGGCAAGTTGCTCGGACATGTTATTTTAAAACAGGGAATTCAAGTTGATCCAGATAAAGTGAAGGCCGTACTGGAGGCTCCTGCTCCTAAGACACCCAAAGAAGTGACGCGGTTTTTGGGCCAAATCCGGTGGCATGGGCGACATCTACGTTGGCTTGCTTATCTGGCCACACCACTTAATTGATTGATAACCAATAGCCTCCGTCAGTTCGAATGGACTGAAGAGTGCCAACTTTCTTTTGATCAGTGGAAATCATTGTTAACTCAGGCTCCCATTTTACAAGCACCAAATTGGGAATTGCCATTTCATGTCTTTGTGGATGCATTCGACATTGCAATTGGCAGCCTGCTCATGCAGTATACGGATAAATGGTTTCATCTAGTATATTATGCGAGTCACAGATTGGCCCCGATAGAGCGCAATTATTTAGTTACTAAACCAGAATGTCTTGGCTTAGTGTATTCGGAGAAAAAATTTTGACATTATCTGCTGGGATGATGCTTCACCTTCCACGTAGATCATGCAGCATTGGTGTACCTTGTGCGCCAACAACATCTGGGACGACGGTTAGCATGCTGGGTATTATTGCTTCAAGAATTTGATTACTCTGTAGTACATCGACTAGGGTCAGCACACGTGCTTGCTGACTTTCTCTCTCGGTTGGACTCGGGTGAACTTCCGGAAGGAATTGATGATACAACACCCGCTATTTATGCAGCAAAGACAATACATAATGATCAGTAGGAATTGCCGATACCCTCTTCTTACTATGACACCTTGCTTCTGTTCTTGACTAGTGGATGTCTTCCTAGTATGATCTCTTCAGCTGCTCGGCGAAGACTAGCCACGTATAGTCGATGATTTCGGTTAATTGTAGGGCAATTATATTACATGGATCACTCAGGAGTACTACTCAGATGTGTTCCCCCACACAAAATTGCTTCTATCATTACCATGGCCCATGTTTCCCCAACTAGAGGACATTTTGCGGTTGACCTGACTCACGAGAAGATTCTGTAGAGTGGATTATGGTGGCCTGCTATGTATCGTGACGTGACCAAATCTGTACAAAAGTGCAATGAGTGTCAGCATTCCGGTCAACCTTTACAGAGACATTACTTTCCTCTCCAACTAATTTTCCCTCTCGAACCGTTTCAGAAATGGGGCCTGAATTTTATCAGACCAATTATACCTCCAACAATAGTCACCAATAATAGATATATTCTTACATGCACAGATTACACAACTAGATGGGTCGAAGCATGGGCTCTACGATCAACAACAGCTCCTGCGGTTGTTAAATGTTTGATGAAGGATATTTTTCCATGCTATGGGTTACCCTTGGAGATAGTAACTAATCAAGGTATGCACTTTGGAAATACATTAATGCAAGTGCTTACTAAAACCTTCCAGATTGTGTATAAGTTCAAGTCTCCCTATTATCCACGAACGAGTGGACTCAATAAGAGCCCCAACAAATCTCAGTTGAACATCTTAAAGAAATTGGTATTTGATTGCCCGGAGAGATGGGACCAATTTCTACCTGTTGTATTATGGGCTTATCGTACCACATACAAAGTGGTGACCGGAACAACTCCTTTCAAGTTGGTGTATGGATTGGAAGTGATTGCTTCTATGGAACTGGTGGTTCCTATTGATGTGTAAAACACCACAAGAAATGAATTAATGTGACACTAGAACATCTCTATGGTCACCATTAACTCATTGCCACTCCAAACTTTGAGAAATGATAGCCAAAACCAAGAACTTTACCTCTTCAAAACTTTCTAGTCACTGAAATGACATACCTTCAATATTTTGCTAATTTCTCTTAGCGCAAATATTTTTTCTTCAAGATCTTTTCACAAGACATGAGCAAGACCACTTTTATGTGGGAACTCGATGCCAGGCATCGACTTTATGCTGAAACTTGATGTCAGGCATCGAGTTGCTCCACAAACCTCATGTTTTAAGAAGTTCTAGCAGTACATAACACTCAAAGAATAAAACAAGGACTTATCAACAATTAAAGCAGTGGCCCCCATGGACCCCACAATTGGGGCCGCTCCCTATGCTTGGCTTCTCCTCAAAATGGGGGCCTTACAAAATGTGCTTTAATACATACAATCACGAGGGGTAGACATTGATCATATACTAAAAAAACAACTTTGTAACCAAGGTCATCAAGTTGAACAAATGACATCAGATTGCATGATAACTAAGGTACATGGTCTACATTATGCATAGTTAAGTATGAACTGTCAATGAACTGCAGAACTGAATATCCAATCTCCACAACTTCACACTAGTAAGAGTCAGAAAATCATAAAGTACCTAGCGACTTTGTTTCATAAGTAGAGAACCATTCTCTATGTGGTTTCACGTGGAAAGAAGCATCCAAATGTAGCAACCACATGTGGGAAAGAGAATGATCCATAAGAGTGTTAGTGACCATAATAGTATTAACTATCAACACATCAACATTAGCAAAAAGAGCATTAATATCTTCCATCTGCACAATCGAAGTAGATGGTGTGGGTAATGCTTTAACATGTTCATCAATGTTATGTCCTTTACCTTTAGCATTTTTTAACATATAGATTTTTTTCTTCATAAAGTGTCCTATTTTATGGAAATAATGGCACCCGGCATCCCTCTTCCTTGATGTAATTCTACTCTTATTCCGTTGACCCTTTGTTTCCTTGTTCCTACTCTTGCCACATTGTTGATTCTTTTCTTGGTAAGATTTGTGAACATTATATGCATCCCCACTCTAAGTACCAACGATAGAATTTCTATGGATCTCGTCACTCAATAGTGCTCCACAAATGTCCTCATAGACTAGTTTACCATGAACTGCACTATTGCTAAAAGTTATGCAAAACCTATCCCATGATGATGATAGGGTTCATAGCAACAAGATGGCTTTCATTTCATTATCAATTTCCTATGAGCCTATAACTCACATAAGATAGCATCAAAATCCTTTAAATGATAAGGAACACTATCTTTGTCCTTCATGCAAAGTTCTTATAACTTTCTCATCAGATACACTATATTTGATGTTGTTTCATTTTCATATGTATTACATAACTTCTTACAAAGCTTCTCTACACTTTCACAATACAATATTGTAATGTAAGCATTATTTGTTCGGTGCAATCGAACCGTAAACCTAGCCATTTCATCCAACTCATCCCAATCATCATAATCATTATCCATATCAGTTGGCTTCTTTAAGATTCCATTTACTAGCTTCCATAGAGAAAAGTTTGTATGGCATAAAAATTCAATAGCTTGAAATGGTCATTGGCCTCTAAGTGATAGCTCGTATTTGGGATAGTGACACTAGACCCTGATCCACTAGATGTGCTTAAGATCTCTAATGCCAGGATGATAGAGATCTCAGTAGGATGATAATGGATCTAGAATAGTCAAAACACACATAAGGTTGATAAAAGAATGATGAAGAGTGAGATTTTTGGAAAACATCCACAAAATATCCCAAAAATAATAGATCAACAAAAATAATCAACCAAAAGGTTTATGTGAGAATGTATGTATTCAGAGTAATAACTGTGTCAAGGAGTAAAATCAACCACTTTATACATGAAAAAATACAATCTATAAAAAGAATTCTAGAGTCTCATTTGCAAAATGTGGATATGACCTATGTCAGAAATGTGATAAAACTACAAGTTGTGACATGTTAACCTACATAGTGAATCACTAACTCCACTACATAGAACCACCTAATGAGAAGAAGCCTACAAGTAGGCTTATTGAGCATCTATGAACAACTAGCATGCATCTCCTATGGGATGGCTAGGTAAGTCTTGCACTTGCTTCATCGAAGAGAGCTCGGTATATGAGTGTCTCCCAATTAAGATGCACTTGATACTACTGAAGTGGCATGATGGTGATGCACCAAGAAGGATTTCTCCTTTGTGAGAGCTTCATGAACATAACCTCGCAATAGAAAACTGAGCTCATAATTCCTCACATAGTACTGTGCACAAGACCTATAGAATATGCGAAAATGCACAAAGTTCATGGAATTTCTAGGTTTTACAAACGTGGTCAAACTTACAGTATATGGGTAGGCACAACATTATATGTTTTAGTAAGGAACATATAAAAAGAGTGTCGGCCAGCCATTTGGCCTTTCACATGGACATTAATGATATCAATGATGAGAAAAATTGAGAAGTTCAACTTTAAAAATCTCTCAAAGAATAATTGAGAAGAGATGTGAGAGATAAAATAAGTGAGAAATTCTTAACGAATGAAGATTACAAAGTTCAAGATTAGAATCCAACTCATGCTCAAACTACTTGAAAAGATCAAAGAAAATAACTCTACCAAAAGAGCTTAATGATAAAAATGAAGCCAATGTATAATGGTCAAAATTGTGTGGAATAAAGAAAAACTTCAATCTGTATTATTCACTTCACAACTCCACAATATGATCCTTTCAAAACGATTGTCTCTCAACTCTAGCCATTTGTGTGTTTGCATGCAAAAGTGTTAAAAACCCTTTGTTTAAATATGCATAAGTCTCTCATCCATGAGGATTTAGTAAAAAAGTTTTAGATAAATATTCTCAATGATATGCCCATCAAGATTTTTGAAGAATCCATTTCTCAATGATGCACATAGCTCGAGATAAAAGCTTAAAAGTTGGCGTACTAAATATTTTAAAAAATCTATCAATTTTCTACATGCCATCTTTTTGTATGCATGTCTTGATATTGGAGCTAAATTAATAGGATATTCTTGGTGATCTTATTCTTCATGTTATTTAGAACATATCACCTTCTTAGACCAACCCAAAATGACAAACGAACTAGAGAGATATGAGACATGCAAAACTACCTCCAAATAAGGTCTGTTGTTGTCAATTTCATCCTAAGTTCTAAGAACACTTTCCAACTTGGCATTGACTTTAAATTGATTTTTCACGTCCATTAATGATGTGGAAAGCATAATAAAATACTTTAAAGAAATAATGAATCATAGTAAAAATCTCATCATATAATAAAACTTTCTTTTCCACCTCTTTGAAGAGATGGTGTTGACTTTCATATTCGAATGTTCTCAAAATCGATAAATAAACATAAATGTGTGACTCACTTGATAAAAATACTTAACTGTTTTACTCATTCCAAGCCTCTGATATTCATGATTCCTTGCGGACCCTTTCAAACTATGCTCCTAGATGGATCATTTGAGCATGATTATTTGTTACTGTGTTCTATTACAAGATACCCTCAGGCCAAATTTGTGGGCATGATCACCAAAAATAGCCATTTTGTGTATTTTCTAGAGAAGATTTTGTCCAAAAATGGATGATTTGTATCTTGGCTAGCAGATGCCCCTTGCAACTGAGGTGGCATGCTCAAATTCCGTGCCCGAAAATTTCATAATAAGTTTGCTAATCTTCATTGGTAGATGCTACCAAGTTGTCATGCTTGAGGACCAAGTTCGAGTCCTTTGCATTGTGGCACACCTCTCATCCTTTTGGCTTTCAATTGTGGCTACCACAATGAGCAATGAAGGTTTGATCTCTTGGACATGATGGTTTGATACCTATATGCCACCTATATGAGTCCGATGGCAATGAACAACCATATGTTTTTTTCTTCTACATGTAGCTAAATAGTTGATGAGCTATATTTTGATGAAAAGCACCTAAAAAATCCTAAGAGACCTGAAGCTTTTGCTTTATAAGAGGTGGCAAAAAATCTTTTGAAGAATTTGAATATAATAAGGAAAATTGTACATTGAAATGGCCGAAATGGTTACGTCGAAACATTTGCATGATGTTCCACTACCCCAGACCCCATAATTAGGGACCCTTGTAACTCCCTTTCCTTACAATACCTTACATGGTCCAATTTGACCTTCATCCAATAGGCAAGTTGGGGTTCACATCAATTGGGTAATGCATGCTAGGCTTCTCCTCATAATGGGGGGCTTACAAAATGTGCATTAGTACATACAATCATGAGACATTGATCATATACTAACAAAAACCACTTTGTAACCAAGGTCATCAAGTTGAACAAATGACATCGAACTGCATGATAACTCAGGTACATGTTCTACATCATGCATAGTGAATTATGAACTATTAATGAAGTGCAAAACCATATATCCAATCTTGACAACTTCACACTAGTAAGAGTCTCCAAGTCTCAGAGTACCAAGAGAGTTTGTTGCATAAGTAGAGAACTATTCTCTATGTGGTTTCACATGGAAAGAAGCATCAAAATCTAGTAGCCACATATGGGAAAGAAAATGAGCCATAAGAGTCTCAACGGCAATAGTAGTGTTAAGTATCAACACATCAACATCATCAAAAAGAGCATTAATTTCTTCTATCTGCACAATCAAAGTAGTCGATGTGCGTAATGCTTTAACATGCTCATCAATGTTATGTCCTTTACCTTTAGAATTTTTTAACATATAGAAATATTTCTTCATATGTGTCCTATTTTGTGGCAATAATGGCATGTGATATCCCTCTTCCTTGACTTACATCTACTCTTATTCGATCGACCATTAACTTCCTTTTTCCTAGTCTTCCTACATTGTTGATACTTTCCTTGGTAGGTGTCATGAACATTATATGCATTCCCACCCTCAGTAGCAACCAAAGACTTTCTCCTCACTCAATAGTGTTCCACATATGTCCTCATAGACTAGTTTACCATGAAGTGCACTATTGCTAAAAGTTATGCAAAATGTATCCCATGATGATGGTAGGGTGCATAGCAACAAGAGTACTTTCATTTCATTATCAATTTCCTATGAGCCTGTAATTCACATAATATAGCATCAAAATCATTTAAATGAGAAGAAACACTACCTTTATCCTTCATGCAAAGGTCATATAACTTTCTCATTAGATACACTATATTTGATGTTGTTTTATTTTCGTATGTATTACATAACCACTACAACATATTAGGGGCATACCAACATTGCCTATACCGACGGTCACTCCCGACACCCGTATAAACATTGGAAAAGTGCACTTAAACATATTGACCATCAAGTCATTGTCTGTATGACAATTTAAAATGGATCATCATCTCGCAACCATTGGTATAGGCATTGGTATATCCATTGGTATAAGCATCGGTATGAGCTTCGATAATTTAATTACCAATGCCCATACTGGCACCCATACTGATGGGTACACTAAGGCCATGTTTTAAACATACCTGGAACCCAAGAGCAAAACTCAATATTTTGCACATTTTTTACACTGAGTACTACTATTTTTGTCAAACTTGCGTGCGCGAACCAAATTGTCATCCACATTGTCTTGTGCAAACACAGATACACATAGAGATCTCTCTCTCTCTACACACACACATACTCTCTCTCTCTCTCTCTCTCTCTCTTTAGATCTCACATCTTGGTAAGTGGTGCGCATACTCTTAGCCTTTGTCTTTCTCTATGCCTTATGTTTTATAATCTTTCTTCTCTTTGATTTTGCAGAAGTCTTTTGGCATCTATTCTTTGGAATTCAACGGTAGACCACATACATTACACTTTGACGATAACGACCCAAAAGAGGGACATACCTATAAATGATTGTTTTATTCTCTGTTGATAGAGAGAGAAAGAGAGAGATAAAGAGAGAGAGATGAGAGAGAGATAAAGAGAGAGAGAGAGAGAAAGAGATAGAGAGCTAAAGAGAGATGAAAGAGAGGAAGATAGAGCATACATACACACACACACATACACACATATCTACACATGCAAACACACATGTACACACATGCATACACACATATACACACATGTATGCATACATACACACACATATACACACATGCATGCATACATACACACACATATACACACATGCATGCATACACACACATACACACATGCATACATACACACACATGCATACACACATATACACATATGCACACACACATACACACACATGCAAACACACATATATATACACACACACATATACACACATGCATACACACACATACATACACACATGTACACACACATGCATACATACACACACATATACACACATGCATGCATACACACATGCATGCATACACACATGCATGCATACACACATGCATGCATACACACATACATACATACACACACATGTACACACATGCATACATACACACACACACATATATACACATGCATACATACACACACATACACATACACACATGCATACATACACACACATACATACACACACATGCATACATACATACACACATGTACACACATGCATACATACACATATATACACACATGCATGCATACATACACACACATATACACACATGCATGCATACACACACACATACATACACACACACATATGTACACACATGCATGCACACACACATACATACACACATGAATGCATACATACACACACACATACAGACACATGCATACATACACACACATATACACACACATACGTACACACATATATACACACATGCATACATACACATACATACACATATACACACATCCATACATTCACTCATACACACACATACACACATGCACACATATACACACACATATACGATTTCAGTATAGAATATATACACATATATATACACATGCATACACATATATATATGTTTTAAGTCTAGGTCTTTACGATTAGGATTTTAGGGTTTTTACACATGCATAACATATATACACAATAACACATACACATATAATACATATATACATGTATATACACATGGATACACAAATATACACATTTTGGGTCTAGATCCTTAGGATTAGGGTTTTAGGGATTTTACATACATATGATTCAATTAAATTTATATAAAGAAAAAATAAAGAAAAAATTATGAAAAAACATTATTTAATAAAAGTCAACTACGAAACCTATGCTACCATTTGCATGGTCCCCCAAGTGAGCAGATGGACCCACAAGACATTGCACCGGTAACCTCTCGTGGAGAAATGAGAAAACAAAAAAGGAGTTAGAAGTACAAGCAAGTACTAATAGCATTACACGGAATGAACACATGGAAGAAATGTTTGAAGCATTTTACGAGATGGACAAAGATCATGATGGTGGAGAAGATGTCGAGAGGTTCATGGACACAACAAAATTTCCACAATAAGAAGCTGATGAAGAATATGAAAACATGCAAAGACTAGCTTGTTTACCACTATAAAATGGAGCAAAGATATATGTACTACATGCGTCACTTGTGATGCTCAAGCTTCAATCCATTTATGGATGTTCAGCCACTAGTGTCTCTGAATTGTTCAGGTAAGTGGATTTGAAATGAACTTTCATTGTTGTATCAAAATAACTTTATTTACTAATATCATTCTAATTGCTTATTGTAGACTTCGTAAAGATCAACTTTTGCTAGAGGGCAATGACATGCCTCCAATACGTGGAGATGCAAAAAACCTTTTATAGTCCATTGGAACGGACTACACTAAGATTCATCCTTGTTCGAATGATTGCATCCTCTTTCAGAACGAGTATGAGCATCTCCACGTATGTCCAAAGTGTGGAGAAAATAGATTTAGAGAAGACCGTATAGGCAAAGCAATCCCGGCAAAGCTTCTTTGCCACTTTCCTATCATTGCACAAATTAATAACATGTTTAGATGCAAATTTATAGCTAAGTTAATGTCATGGCATGCAAAGAGCAAGTCTACAGATGGTGTAATGCGAGTACATGCTGACTCTGATGATTGAAAGCACATAGATAGTAAGTGGCCAAAGTTTAATGTTAGTGAGCCTCGGTCCATACATCTAGGCCTAGCTATGGATGGAGTAAATCCATTTGGTTTACGCAAGTCTTCATGGAGCACATTGCCTGTATGTTTGGTCAATTATAACATCCCACCATGGCTGGCCAGAAATAAAGGTCATTTATTATTAGCTCTTATTGTGCCAGGTAAGTATAATGCAAAAAACATGGATGTATATCTTGCACCACTTGTGGAAGAACTGCACATTTTATGGGATGGGATTACTATGTATGACATGTCTCAACCTATAAGAAGATGAGATATGTGAGTGTAAGGCATACTTATGTGGACGATGCATGATTGGCCTGGTTATGATGAATGCTCAGGTTTGTCAATTTTGGGTTAGCATGATTGTCCCTTATGTGGGCCATGACTCAAGGCACACTATTCGAAAGTAGTGCGTAAAATTATCTATGACAAAAACCATAGATATTTGCTTGATGGATATGTTTTAGGTGAAGGAAAAATTGGTCAACAAACACAATGACAAATGAAAGCTAGCAATTAGAAACAATTGTGGGATTCAGAAACTCTAGTCGTTGGCATGAAACGATTGTCGATTTTTCATAAACTCCCTTATTGGAGTGAATTATTGATCAATCATTTGGTAGACCCGATGCATATTTTTAAGAATATGGGAGGGATTCTCTGGAAGACTTTGATCGGAAAGAAAGAGTGCAAAGCTCAAAGGGAGGACTTAGAAGGGTGAGGTTGTATGCAAGAGTTGTGGGAAATTACTAAGCTCAACGGAATAGTATTGTTACCAAGAGCTCCTTGGGTGCTTCATAGGATGGAAGAGCAACAAGTGAATAAAATAGTCAAAGTTTAGGGTACCTACTAGATGCATGAGGTGTCTAAATATTGCTTTCGCATGAAACAATGATCTTGGAGGGCTCAACTCTCATGATTGGCACAAGTTTTTACAGTTTGTTCTCCCATTAGCTTAAAAAAATTTTCTTTCGGAGGATGTTCGAAAAACCATTTATAAAATTAGTTCCTTACTATAGTGGATCTCTTCTAAAGAGATAAATAGAGATAACATAGAGAGTGCAAAATGCAATGCTATCGATGTTGTTTGTATGGTAGAGAAATACTTTCCCACAAGTATTCTTGCTATTTAGCTTCATTTATTGGTTCATGTGGTAGATGAAGTTGCAATAGCAAGAACTATACATAGTCGATGGATGTTCTTCTTAGAGTGCTTTATGAAAACATTAAAAGGATTTGTTCGACAGAGAGCACGTCTAGAGAATAGCAGGAACTATCCATAATCGATGGATGTTCTTCTTAGAGTGCTTTATAAAGACATTAAAAGGGTTTGTTCAACAGAGAGCACGCCTAGAGGGTAGCATGGCAGAGGGATGGCTCATACAAGAATCTCTTATATTCATAACTGAGTTTCTATGTATGTTGGATTCAGCAATGCCTCGCTTATGGAGCAATGATGAATATGTTTGTCTTGTCGGCGATGAGCCACAAGATAAAGGGTTGCAAAGAAAAGTGGATGTAGCTTTCAGAGAGAAGGCAATGAAGTTTTGCATAGTTAACTCTTAGCCTATGTAGAAGTGGTTAGAAAAGTATAAGCTTGCCAAGAAGACCAATGCAAAGGAAAGAGCTCAGTTTTGAGGGAATCATTCTACCCGATTTTTACCCCTGCTAGAAAGTCTTCGACCTCTTCCACCTTTTCCAACATGTAGATGGCTAGATACAACGGTTTCACAAGCAAAGGCAGCGGATGAAGATATCTATGAAGAAGAAGAAGAACTCGAAAAGGGATGTGATTGGGAGTATACTTAATATAGTGCACTATGGTCTCATGGACGACACTTTCAGATCGCAGGAATCGATAAAAAAAGGTCTTCTTTTGATAGTGGGGTGATGCTGAACTTTTTGCAAAAAAGCAGAGTGAGTGCAAGAGATGATAATGCTCAAGAAGGTCAGCTAGATTATGTGGAGTGATTCAAGCTATCTAGAAACTATCCTTTGGGAAGTTTTATTACTTTTTTTTCTATGTGAAATGGTTCAAAGTAGTCACCTCTGGAAGAAACGCAATAGTGAGGCAGGATAAAAGTGGTTTGCCTCAAGTCAACTCCAGAAAATTATGGACGGATGAAAGAGATACATTTGTACTTCCCAAACACTATGAGCAAGTTTTTTTTATACCAGATTCAAAAGAACCAGAGTGGTTATTTGTTTTACAAGTCACCCCATGTAGTAGACGAATTTGTGAGAACATAGATGTAGAAGAAAGTCTATTTGTAGTGGACTCTAAGATTCATTCGATAGTCAAGGAGAAAGAGATCATTGTTCGAGAAGAAGAGGTCCTTGAAGAAGACAAAATACAAGATGAAGCAATAGATGATGATCAAGAAAGAACTAGCATACCAAGTGATTTAGAAGTCATCAATATAGAGATAGATATTCTCTATGCATTGGATCTCCAAGCCGATGCTATAATAGAGGAGTTTTGAATCAAACACTTGTATGTACTAATTTTTGTTTATGTTTTTTGCTAGGTTCTTTTGTACACTACCATTTCTCTATATTACCTTTATTATCATATGCTAATTATTTGAGTTCTTTTGTTACAGAGCACGATGGAAGATAGTCGTCTAGTCACTCCACATTCCATTACAGAGGAGCAGTTCTTTGACTTCATCTCTCCGATACCTCTCGTGTATATGGCTGTTGCATCATAGTACTGGATCACTCATGGTAGCACTCCCCGTGGCCTCACTCCTACTGGCCTCACTCCTACCGGTCTCACTCCTACTGGCCTCACTTCCACCGGTGTCACTCCTGCCGGTGTCACTCCCACGGGTGGTGCTACTCCCACTGGAGGTATGTTTCCTAGCTTTATGACTCCACCACAACCATCTTTTCAGCCATCCCCTATTGGCTCTAGTAGTAGACATGTGCGTTCAACAACTCAACATGATACAAGTGCCAGCCTCTCTTGTAGGTCAAGGTCACGCTCTGGAGCAGGAGGTTCTAGAAGTGGATCTACACATAGGTCTAGAGGAGGTGGCTATTGTGGAGGCAGTGCGACGAACGTTGTGTTGCCCACTTCTACTCCTAGAATGAGTACCTTAGATGTACATACGCCATGTGGTACACTACGTATACCTTGCGGTGGAGGTATGTTTCCTAGCTTTATGACTCTACCACAACCATCTTTTCAGCCATCCCCTATTGGCTCTAGTAGTAGACATGTGCATTCAAAACCTCAGAATGATACAAGTGCTAGCCCGTCTCGTAGGTCGAGGTCACACTCTGGAGCAGGAGGTTCTAGGAGTGGATCTACAGGTAGGTCAGGAGGAGGCAACTGTTGTGGAGGTAGTGCGACGGACATTGTGTTTCCCACTTCTACTCCTAGAATGAGTACCTCAGATGTAGGTACACCATGTGGTACACTATGTATACCTTGGGGTGCTCATGATCATGATGACTCCAAGGTGTATAGTATCCGAGATGGAGCTCCGGTGATGGATGAGGCCAGAAAAGCAATGCATCAACGTATACGATAGCTTTGCTCCAAAAAGTTTGCACACTCTATCATGTTCAAATGGAGTGAACAAGATAAATATCAGAAGAATTATATCACAGAGACGATTTATCAAGAGTTGCGGCTAGCACGTGGGCAGCCTTTTGTCACTTCAGAGTGGATTATGCACACCGCACATGAAGTTATGTCGCATTGCCGATCGATGGCTCGTGATGCTTTCAAAGGAGGCTTACCAAAGCCTGTATGGTTAGATGCTGAGGAGTGGGATATGATTCACGATGAGCAGCAGCAAACTGCTGATCAATATTGCCAGTAGCGAGATGCCATAGCCACATGTCTAGATACAGTTGGACTGTTACATTTGGGCAGCAGCGGATATGATGCGATGCATCACGAGTTTGTAAGCACCATTTGGTTTATTTAATTTGTTTGTGTTAAGATTTTCATGTATGTTCCTCTAATGTTTTGTATATTTTTTGCAGGAGTTGGCAATGGCTCGGCCTCCAACACAAACGGAGGAGGCTTATGGATACCGTCATGGATTGAATGCACTATTGGAGGACTTGGAGGGACGCGGTGCGGTAGTTTCATGGGAGCATTTGCAATGAGGTGATGAATTTATAAACTTGTTTTTTACTTGTTGTTTGTAAAACTCATGAGAATTTATCTCATTTCATGAATGTTCTTTGTTGTAGGACTGTTGATATGGAATATTCTTTGCATGTGTATGGCAGTGGTGCACCAAATTTTCTATTTGATTCTTATATAGCAATGCTTTGCCACATTTTGAAAAAGCCTCATATATGACAGTGCTTTGCCACACTCTTATACATGCTTCATTTACGAAATATATAACTTTTTTTGTACATGGTTCATGGTTCATTCTGATTATCTCTTTTGTGTCCAATAATATTTTGCTTTATGAAATGATATTTTGGTTGCCATTAGAGTACACGTCACATGTAGTCGGTTTTTGTTGGGCAGAGTGTATTGTCTTTTGCTAAACAACATCATTGTAATGTTGTTGTAGCAAAAGACAACACACTTTTCCCAAAAAAATTTAAAGATATGGTCGTCGATATAAGCAATGATACTCCTAGCAGGGTCATCGGAATAAGCATCCGTACACCTAACAGGCATCAGTATACGCGATGGTAGGCATCAGTATAATCGTTGGTATGAGCATCAGTATTATCGATGCTCATACCCATGATTATACCGATGCTCATACCAATGGATATACCAACGCCTATACCGGCTCTTTAAGTTTGATGCGCATATCGACACCTACATCGACATTGGGACAAAAATGCACCTGTTCAATTTCCTCGATAAAAGCCTCGATATATGGCTGATCTGTTGTAGTGAACTTCTTCCAAAGCTTCTCTACACTTTCATAATCGATGATTATACCGATGCTCATACTGACGAATATACCAATGCCTATACCGGCTCTTTACGTTCGATGCGCATACCGACACCTACATCGACATCAGGACAAAAATGCACCTATTCAATTTCCTCAATGAAAGCCTCGGTATATGGCTGATTTGTTGTAGTGAACTTCTTCCAAAGCTTCTCTACACTTTCACAATCCAATATTGTAATGTAAACATCATCTTACAAGTGCAATTGAACCCTAGACCTATCGTTTTCATCCAATTCATCCCAAACATCATAATCATCATCCATATCACTTTGATTCTTTGAGATTTCGTTGCCTTCTTTGAATGAGCAAATCTTTAATGTGATTCTTCCATAGAAAAAAGTTTGTGTGGCATCAAGTTCCAAATCTTGAAATGGTCTTTGCACTCTAAGTGATAGCTCTTATTTGGGATAGTGGCACTAGACCCTGATCCACTAGATGTCCTATAGACCTCTAATGCCATGATGATAGAGATCTTACTAGAATGATAAAGGAGCTAGAATAGTCCAAATGCATGTAAGGTTGAGAGAAGAGTGATGAAGTGTCTGATTTTTAGGAAAAAATTCACAAAATCTCCGAAAAATAATGGATCAATAAATAAATGACCAACCTAAAGGATTATGTGAGAATGTATGTAACATATCAAGGGAATACCGACGGTCAGTGTACCGACAGGCAGCTGTCGGCGTCGGTATACCCCTCGGCAAATTTGGGAAAGCTGCATTGCCTGGGAATCACAGCTACGTTGCCTCGGAATCACGGCGTCGGTATATGCATCGGTATATGCATCGGTACTTTGCTGAAAATACCGACGCATATACCGACGCTTATACCGACGCTCTCTTTTTAACTGGTCCCGAACCCGAAATTCGTCATTCTGCTCGTTTTGAATGTAGAACTTCTACTTTCGGGTTTGCGCGCGCCAACAGCAGAACTCTGTTTGTCATCCTCTCTCTCTCTCTCTCCCTCTCTCCCTCCCTTCCCTCTCTCTCTCTCTCCCTCTTTCTCTCTCCCTCCCTCTCTCTCACTATCTCTCTCTCTCTCCCCCTCTCTCTCTCTCACTCTCTCTCCGTATCTCCCTCTTTCTCTCTCCCTCTCTCTTTCTCGCTCTCTCTCTCTCTCTCTCTCTCTCTCTCTCTTTTTCTTTCTCTATGTTTTTTCTTTACTAATATGTTCTTTGTTTGGTTTTTCAAGAGCTTTTGGGATCAAATCTTTGGAAATTCGACGAAGAAGAACTTCAAGTGGATTTTGACGATGGTGTCAAACAATTCTCTCTCTCTCTCTCTCTCTCTCTCTCTCTCTCTCTTTCCCTCTCCTTCCCTCTCTCTCTCTCTCTAAACATACCTCTATTTTTATAGATTTGACGCTTTGGTAAGTAGATCGCACATATTGTATCACTCTGTTTTCTTTCTTTATGTTTTTGCTTTTCTAATATCTTCTCTCTTTAGTTTTGCAAGAGATTTTTGAGATCAAATCTTTGGAAATTCAACGAATGAGAATTTCAAGTGGATTTTGACAACTTTGATTAAAAAATTACATCAATGTAAGTAAAACATATATCACTCCTTTATCTTTCTTTATATTTTTGTTTTCTAATATCTTCTCTCTTTTATTTTTGTTTGAGAGAGAGAGAAAGAGAGAGCGAGAGAGAGAGAGAGAGGGATATGCATATGCATACATGCATGCATATGTATACATGAATGCATATGCATACATGCATGCATGAGGGATATGCATATGCATGCATGCATGCATATGCATACATACATACATCCATACATGCATACATACATATGCATACATGCATGCATGCATATGGATACATACATATGCATACATGCATGCATGCATGCATATCCATACATATGCATACATGCATGCATGCATGCATACGCATACATACATGAACGCATATGTATACATGAATTCATATGCATACATGCTCAAGCATGCATATGCATATGCATACATACATACATGCATACATACATGCATACATGCATACATATGCATATACATACATACATGCATGCATATGCATACATGCATGCATATGCATACATGCATGCATATGTATACATGAATGCATATGCATACATGCATGCATATGCATACATGCATGCATATGCATACATGCATGCATGAGGGATATGCATATGCATACATGCATGCATGCATATGCATACATACATACATGCATACATGCATCCATATGCATTCATGTATGTATGCATATGCATGCATGTATACATATGCATTCATGTATGTATGCATATGCATTCATGTATGTATGCATATGCATGCATGTATGCATATGCATGCATGTATGCATATGCATGCATGTATGCATATGCATGCATGCATGTATGCATATGCATGTATCCATATGCATGCATGCATATATGCATATGCATTCATGTATCCATATGCATGCATGCATGTATGCATATGCATGCATGCATGCATATGCATACATACATGAATGCATATGTATACATGAATGCATATGTATACATGAATGCATATGCATACATGCTTAAGCATGCATATGCATATGCATACATGCTTAAGCATGCATATGCATATGCATACATGCTTAAGCATGCATATGCATATGCTTACATGCTCAAGCATGCATATGCATACATGATACATACATATGCATACATGCATGCATGCATATGCATACACGCATGCATGCATATGCATACACGCATGCATGCATATGCATACACGCATGCATGCATATGCATACATGAATGCATATGCATACATACAAGAATGCATGCATATGCATACATGAATGCATGCATATGCATACATGAATGCATGCATATGCATACATGAATGCATGCATATGCATACATGCATGCATGCATATGCATACATGCATGCATGCATATGCATACATGAATGAATGCATATGCATACATGAATGCATATGCATATGCATACATGAATGCATATGCATATGCATACATGAATGCATATGCATATGCATACATGATGCATATGCATGCATGAATGCATGCATATGCATACATGCATGCATGCATATGCATACATGAATGAATGCATATGCATGCATGCATATGCATACATGCATGCATGCATGCATATGCATACATGAATGAATGCATATGCATACATGAATGAATGCATATGCATACATGAATGAATGCATATGCATACATGAATGCATATGCATACATGCATGAATGCATATGCATATGCATATGCATACATGCATGCATGCATGCATATGCATACATGCATGCATGCATATGCATACATGCATGCATGCATATGCATACATGCATATGCATACATGCATGCATATGCATACATGCATGCATATGCATACATGCTTAAGCATGCATATGCATATGCATACATGCTTAAGCATGCATATGCATATGCTTACATGCTCAAGCATGCATATGCATATGTAAGCAAGCAAGCATATGCTTACATATGCATACATGCTTAAGCATGCATATGCATATGTAAGCAAACAAGCATATACATACATGTATATGTACATGTATGTATACAAGCAAGCATATGCATACAAGATTAAGCATGCATATGCATACAAGCAAGCATATGCATATGTATATATATATACAAGCAAGCATATGCATATGTATATGTATATGTATGCATATGTATACAAACTTAAGCATATGCATATGTATATATATATACAAGCAAGCATATGCATATGTATATGTATATGTATACATGTATGCATATGCATATGCATACATGAATGCATATGTATACAAGCTTAAGCATGCATATGCATACAAGCAAGCATATGCATACATGAATGCATATGTATACAAGGTTAAGCATGCATATATATACATTGGATGAGATGAGATCTTCATATTGCATCAGATGGGATCTCCACGTACACCTTGGGGTGCACATGATCATGATGAATTGAAGATATATCATATCCGTAATGGAGCTCTGGTTATGGATGCGGTGGGGAAGTCAATGCGACAACGTATATGACAACTCTGCTCTATCGAATTCGGTCATTCAGTAATGTTAAAATGGTCCGAACAGGATAGAGACTCTAAAAATCATATCACACAATGCATGTATGAAGAGTAACGGCCAACACCTGGCAATCCTGTTGTGAGTTCCAATCGGATACAACATACAACACGCGAGGTGATGTCGCATCGATGATCGGAAGCTCGCGATGCTTTCAAAGGAGGCTTACCGAAGCTTGTATGGCTAGACGCCGAAGAATGAATTGATTCAGAATGAACATCAACATACTCCTAATCGGTATCGTCAACAAAGAGATGTGGTGGCCACACGGTTAGATACGGTTGGAACGTCGCATTTAGGTAGCGGCGAATACGACAGTATGCGCTAACAATTTGTAAGTATGATGTTAATTATTGAAGTTGTTTGTGTTAAGTATATTATGTATATTCATCTAACATTTTGCATATTTACTATAGGAGTTGGCAGTGGGTCGTCCTCCAACGCGAATTGAAGAATCGTATGGATATCGACATGGACTGACTGCACTGTTACAAGACTTAGAGGGACGCGGTGCAATCATCTCATGGGAGAATATTCTTGATTAGGTAAAGTTATATCTTGGTTTCGTGTTTCTAGTTGTTGTTTATAAATGTCATGTTAGTTGGTCTTATTTTATACATATGTTTTGTTGCAGGATTGTAGGTGTAAATATTTTGATCAATGCCACAATTTTGTATCACACTCGCATACGACAATGATGAACCATAATTTTGTATTCGATTCCTATATGGAAGTGTTTTGTCACATTGCCACAATTTTGTATTACACTCCTATGTGGCAATGATGTACCATAATTTTGTATTCGATTCCTATATGTAAGTGCTTTGCCACACTTTTGTACATTTTTCATTTATGGAATATACGACTTTCTGTACATGAATCATTGTTCATTTTTGTTCATATAAGTTTATGTTTTGGTTGCCATTAGAGTACATAACACATGTACTCAGTTGGGCAGAGTGTATTGTCTTTTGCTAAACAACATCATGCTTTAGCAAAAGACAACACACTCTGTCCAAAAAAATTTGTGCAGGTATGGTCGTCGGTATACGCGTCGGTAGGTCCAGTACGGTCGTCAGTGTATCCGTCGGTACACCCAGCGGATGCCGGTATGGACGTCGGTATTTGCGTCGGAAATACCGACGCTTATACCGACGCCTATACCGATGCTTATACCGGCGCCATACCGGCGCTTTCTTTCCGACGCCTATACCGACTGCAACACCGACGTCGCGAAGAATTCACGCGCGTTCATTTTCCTCGGTAGCAACCTCGGTATACCCTCGATATGTTGTAGTGTGTATTCACAAAAATAAGTGTCTCAAGGAGTAAAATCAACCACTTTATACATACATATATGCTAAAAAAATTCTAGAGTCTCCATTGCAAAATAAGGATATGACCTATGTAAAAAATTTGATAAAATTACAAGTTTAGACATGTTAACCTTCATATTGAACCAGTGACTCCACTGAACATAACCACCTAATAAAATGAAGCATGAAACTAGGCTTATTGAGCACCTATGAACAACTAGCATGCATCTCCTATGGCGAGGCTAGGTAACTCATACACTTGTTTCATGGAGGAGGGCTCGTTATATGAGTGTATCCCAATTATGATGCACCTGATATTACTGAAGTGGGGTGATGGTGATGCACAAGGAAGATTTCCTCTTTTGTGAGAGCTTCACGACCATAACCTTGCAAGAGAAACCTGATCTCATAATTCCTCACATAGTACTATGCACAAGCGTATAGAATATGCAAAAAACCACAAAGTTCATGGAATTTCTAGGTTTTACACATGTGTTCAAACTTTCAGTCTATGGCTGAGCAGAACATTATATGTTTTATTAAAGAACATATAAAAAAGTGTTAGGTAGTCATTTAGCCTTTGACATGGACATTTACAACAACAATGATGAGAAAAAAAATGAGGAGTTGAGCTTAAAAAAGCTCTTAAAAAATAATTGAGAAGAGATATAAGAGATAAAATAAGTGAGAAATCATTAACTAAAGAAGATTGTAACGTTCAAGAGTAGAAGCTAACTCATGCTCAAACTTCTTGAAAAGATCGAAGCAAATAACTCTATTTAAAGAGGTTAATGATAAAAATGAAGCCAATGTATAATGGCTGTAATCCACCACTTACATCCGTATGATGCACTTCACAACTCCGCAAAATGATCCTTTCCAAAAGATTGTCTCTTGAAAGGTTTTCAAGCAAGGAAATAGCTCTCACAATCTCTACCTTCCAACCTACTACAACCATACGTCATGTGGTGTAATGTTTCCTATTTTGTGTAATATTTCTTATTTTCTTTATTGTATGCCTCATTGGGCGATTTTAAAAAAAATGGATGGGAAAAATCTTCAATCAACGGGGAGCTGCTGACGGAGATGCAACCTTGACGGGTCCGTCCGTCGTGGGTGCTTCAAGGCGGTCTATCGCAGAGGCTTCAAGGGTGTGAGGTGCTGCAGGAACTGTGGGAGCTGCTGACGGAGGTGCAACCTTGACGGGTCTATCACAGAGGCTTCAAGGGTGTGATGTGCTGCAAGTCTCCATGGCGAACCTGACGGAACTGTGGGAGCTGCTGACGGAGGTGCTTCAGGGCGGTCTATCGCAGAGGCTTTAGTCTATCGTGGGGAACCGTTTATCGCGGGGGAGTAATACCGCTTGTCGCGCCGCCAAATCCGGAGACCGTCTATCGCGGTGAGATTTCCGATTTCCGCGGGGCGGAAATCCGTCTGTCGCGCCTCAGTCTGTCGCGACTTACGTGGCTGGAGCTGTCTATCGCGTGATTCGCCCGAGGCAAAGTGGCGGCGTGACTGTCTATCGCGTGATTCGCCCGAGGCAAAGTGGCTGGAGCTGTCTATCGCGTGATTTGCCCGAGGCAAAGTGGCGGCGTGGCTGTCTATCGCGTTCACCCCCGAGCTGTCTATCGCGTGTTGGTGCTTATTCGCCCGTGGTCAACGGCCATGCGTATCATGCCTGCAGCTGCTTGAGTAACACGCTGAGCATCCGTTCGCATGACTCATCACTCTGCGCACGCATTTGTACAATCACGTATAGCATATCCTGTCAACATTTCCATGGCGTGAGGCGCGAGTGCCAGGCCTAATTCGAAAAAGAAAAAGAAAAAAGAAAAAGGGGAAAAAAGAAAAAGATTCGGAAGTAAAAAGAAAGAAAAGAGAAAAAGTTTTAAGCGGATTTCCTTTTGGCTTTTGCCTTGGATGTTGTTGGGGGGATTCTCTTCCTTTGAGTCTAGGGGAGATTTTCCTTAACCTTTTGCTTGCTCGTGATCTTCGATTCCTTCAAGTTTGTCTTTTGCGAGTTCTCTTTGAAATTCCCGCCGCGGCAAGGTAATCTACGGTTTGACCTCTCCTAGTCTTCCCGCTTGTGGGTTGAAGTCTTTCAATGCAAAAGTAAATTCTGGGAGCAAAGGTGGGTGCTGGTTCCGGTTGGCCATGGATGTGGCTTCATCCTCTCTCGTCAAAAGTAATCGGGCCCCTCCCCCTAGGGAGTCCGATATCCTGGCCGCTCTGTTGGAGGGGGGATCGTGTGCCGCCCCGGGGGCATCCGAAAGTGTTGAATCCCCCATTGTTTCCCTCAGTAGACCCGCAGTTCTGTCGGCTCAGGAGGAGCTCAAGAAAGTTTGCCTCGTCGGCCAAGTGTTTGGCCCTAGGCCCCCGCTCGAAACTGTGCGACAATGGCTTCGAAAAGAGTGGTTCCCTCGAGGACTAATTGTTAGCAAATGTCAGTTCTTACCAGCGAACCACATGCTGCTAGTCTTTGAAAATGAAGAGATGGCGTTCCAAGCCCTTAGCGTTGGCACCTGGCAGTTCGGTCGGGCGACCCTGTGCCTATTCAGATGGTCCCCGGACTTTACTCCCGACAAATCGAAGTCGCTTCGGTACCCTCTTTGGGTTGAGCTCCCTAACCTTCCCTACTTCTTGTACAACTTCGTGTGGGACATTGTCTCTCCTATCGGCAAGCCGCTTGCTTCACGCGAAGACGTTGGTGGTCTCATCTATGAAGGTGCAAGACACTCGTTCAATGCTAGGTGGCACCCCCAAATCTGTGTCGAGGCCGACCTCAGTTCGCCGCTTCCTTCAATGATCAAAGTGGACATGGGCGAAGGAGATGTATGGGAACAGGACATCACATACAAAAACCTTCCCAACGCGTGCTTTCGTTGTGGCCAGCAAGGTCACAGGATTAAAGATTGCCCTCTCAGGCAAAAAAACAAGCGCCTTCAAGAAGCCTCCAAAACCGCCCAAGACAACATTGGCGATTTGACCCACTCGACCAAGGAGGGGGAAGGCAAGGGCCGCCTTAATCCGCAAGCTGATGCTGATGGCTTTATTGAAGTTAGAAGAAGAAGGAAAAGAAGCCCTAGGGCCAACGGTGAGAGAAACAACCTGCCGCTTACCCCCTACAGCATTTTGTATTGCAATCTAGAAAAGGAGATCAATGAGCTTGACTACCCAGTGTTGGTGCATTTTGCCCAAGCCTACATGCTTGATATGCTTGATATTATCCTCATTTGTAAGTCACATGAGTAGTCATGTGAGCACCTCTTGTAAAAGAGTACATTTTATCTCTTGTAAATGGAAAAAGAAAAAAGTAAAAGGATGGCTTACCTCATCCATGATGTAAAAGCAAATTCGTGGCTCCAACTACCAAAATCACGAATTTTTGAGCTGAGGGAATCTCTCCTAACTTTGGGGATCACTTTTAGGTGGAGCCATTCGAATTCGAATTCAAAACTCCCTCCAAGAATTGCTATAAAAGGAGCAAGAAGGAAGAGGCGATTAGCAAGCCTTGTACGTGACCACTTCATGTCATTTTGTAGAGATTGAAGAGCTTACTCCATAGCTCTATCATTCTACTCCCATTGTGCAAAGATTCATTGCCAATGTGGTTGTAATCATATGTGAATCTATACATTTATTATCATCTACCTCTCTGTTTTGTTCTCTGCTATACTCACTCAGAGCAGTAACTTCAGAAGGTCATATCTCGAGTTTTACTGAACATTTTTCAGTGTTTTAAAGTGCGTTGGATAGCTCTCACTGTCTAGTTTGTACCTATAAATTTTCAAGGTCATTGGATTTATACTTTTGGAGATATCTGCATTTTACTGCTTACTGGTCTATCTCTGCAGAGCCCCGAGAATTGTGGGAATATTCCAGAACTTGATGAAACTTGTTCTCAGTGCTCAGTCCATCATTTGAAGTGTTTTAACTTGGAATAGGAAGCTTGCTAAGTCTATTTGCTATGCCCAAAAGGAATGTTTCTAATTCCTTCCAGGTTGAGAGCACTGTTCATTTTTTCCAGCAGGTGTATGTCCAAAAATAGCAAGTTTTGGGAGCTAGTCATTTCGCAACTAGCCTCTCTTGACTTAAACTTTTGGGATACATGTTCCAAAGTACTTGGCTGATATTTTGGTGGATTTAGGAAGCTCAAAGGGTCTACTAATCAACTCTGAAGTCTCAGTTGGCTGGTGTGAAGCTGGTTGTAGCGGCACCTACTCATCTTTGGATTGCATCCACCATCTCTCTTCACAGTGGTATCAGAGCATAGTCAAGCAACATGGGAGATGGATTTCCATCAACAATTGACAAATTGGATCAAAACAACTATCCGGCATGGTCTCTAAGGATGGAGGCTTACCTTCAAGGGAGGAATCTATATGGATTCATATCCGGAGATGAAGCAATGCCAACCATGAGGAACAAAGGGCAACCATCACATGAAGAAGTGGAAGGACTTTCGAATTGGTGTTTGAAGGATGCACTTGCAAGGTCCTATATTCTAAACTCAATCTCTGATTTTCTTTTACCTCATGTCAAGGGATGCAAGACATCAAGAGAAACCTGGAATGCACTTGCTTCTTTCTTCTCTTCCAACACTCGAGCAAGGAAGAACCAATTGTGGATGGAGTTCACAACAATGAAGAAAAGCCCGAAGCAAAATGTGACTGATTATGTCACAAAGATGAAGGAGATTTCCGACCAACTTGGAAGCATTGGAGAGGTAATTGAAGAGGAGCAAATCATAAGACAAATCATGAATGGAATCAAAGCAGACGACAAGTGGGAGTCATTCACAACAGCCATGGATTTATACATGGATATGCATGTACCCGACCTCAACACACTCATGGGCCAACTCTTCACTCATGAAGCAAAGATTAGCAAAGGTGGTGAGTCCTCAAGAGGTAATCAAACTTCTGCCTTATATTCTGATAAAGCTAAGGTCAAGGACAAGTCAAAGAATAGAAAGAATGAAGATGAAGGAAGCTCTTTCCAAGCAAACTTTGCAGGTAGAGGACGAGCTAGAGGAAGAGGCAGAAGTGGAAAGCAAGGCAGGGGGAGATTCCAATCATCTCAACCTTGCAACATATGTGGCTTATCTAACCATACTACTGAAGAATGTTTCAGGAACCCGAGGAACTCAAGAGGAAGAGGATTCAATAGAGGTGGCTATGGATCAAATAGAGGCAGGTACAATGGAGGCTACAACAACAACTACTACAACAACAATTACAACAACAACAACAACTATCAAAGTGGCCATAGAGGAAGAAGAGATTACAATAACTATGCAGAGGACCAAAGTCAAGAAGATTCATTATTGATTATGAATCTATCAACGAAGAAGGGTAAGGATGATGATCACATATTTTACATTGATTCGGGATGCTCGAACCATGTAGCAGGAAATGTGGCTTTACTTTCTGATTTGGAAGATCCTCATAACAAGCATGAAGTGCAGACAGGAGATGACACAAAGCACTCAGTGGAGAAGATAGGTAATGTGAAGACATCAGATGGGAATATGAACCTCTTAAGCAAAGTCTTGTATGTCCCTACAATTACCAAAAATTTAATAAGTGTTGGACAGATTGTTGAAAAAGGATTGCAGGTTAGATTCAATCGATTTGGAGCATATGTTGAAGACCCAAGGCAAGGCTTTCGAAGGATTGCCAAAGGAGAAAAGACAGGAAGGCTTTTCACTTTTGAAGTGGAAGATACAAAGAACATAGCTTTGTTTAGCTATGGATCTCAAACTCTAACAGAGTTGGAGATATGGCACAAAAGGCTTGCTCACATTGGTGAGAGGACACTCAAACAGATTTGGAGGGACCAAAGTGTACTTGGTTTGCCTAATATCACAAGGCAACACATGATTTATAAGTGTGAAGCTTGTCAACTCGGCAAGGCTCATAGACAACCTTTCAATAAGAAAGGATATATGTATCAAAATCCTTTGGATCTAGTGCACACGGATGTGTGGGGTCCAAGTAAGGAGCCATCTATATCAGGCTCAAGATATTATGTGTCTTTCATAGATGATTGTAGCAGGTGGACCATTCTGTTTTTCATGAAGCACAAGGATGAAGTGTTTAATTGCTTTAAGAAGTATATTGCTCTTGTTGAAAACCAAACAGGTAGGACTTTGAAACGACTCAGATCAGATGGTGGAGGAGAATACTTCTCTTTTGAATTTGATGCCTTCTTGCATGAAAGAGGCATTAAAAGGGAAGTCACTACAAGGTATACACCCGAACTCAATGGTGTAGCAGAGAGGAGGAACAGAGCTATTGTCGAAGCTGCAAGGTCCATGCTCAATGAAAAGGGATTGCCGAACTACCTATGGGCAGAGGCTGTGTCGACAGCCACATATCTCATAAATAGACTTCCATCTAAGTCACTAGATGGAACCACTCCATATGAAGTGTGGAATGGAAGAAGACCTAGTCTAGAGCATTGTAAAATCTTTGGATGCTTAGCCTATGCTCACATTCCTTCTCAAGTAAGAGGGAAATTGGATCCCAAGGCAGAGAAGTGTGTATTCATTGGTTATGATCAAAACCAAAAAGGATATAGATTGTACAATCCAACCAATAAAGGATTTTCTGTGAGTAGAGATGTAATTTTTGATGAAAACAAATCATGGTTTGATGATGACAGGAAAGTGAAGCTGCCATATGACTTGGATGAAGATTTTCCATCACTTCAACCAAAGGAGCCAAAGCAGATTGAAGAAAGTGATTCGGAGATTGACCTAGAAGACTTGGAAAGACTAAAGCTATGGAAGAACAAAGGTAAAGCAAAGATGCAGGATGCTACATATGGACCCGAGAGCTCACATCAACCACTTAGAAGGTCTTCGAGGGAGAAGAAGAAACCAGAGAGGTTTGGTTATGATACTTCTTTGGTCACCAAGCACTCAATCTACATTGCAAAGGATTCAACCAATGAAGAACCTACCACATTTGAAGAAGCACAAAGCAAGAAAGCTTGGAGAGATGCAATGGATGAAGAAATGGAAGCCTTGAAGGAGAATGACACTTGGGAGCTTGTACCTAACAAGCCATCTATGAAGATAATCGGATCTCGATGGATATACAAAATCAAGAGGAATCCAGATGGAAGTATAAATAGACACAAAGCAAGGTTAGTTGCTAAAGGGTTTGCTCAAACCCATGGTATTGATTATGAGGAGACTTTCTCTCCTGTTGCAAAAATGCCTACAATTAGGGTTCTCATAAGTCTTGCTGCATCTAGAAATTGGAATCTTTATCAACTTGATGTAAAGAATGCTTTCTTGAATGGATGGATTTCTGAGGAAGTGTATATGGCACAACCTCCTGGATATGAGGATGCACATCATCCTAACTATGTATGCAAACTAAAGAAAGCTTTGTATGGATTGAAGCAAGCTCCAAGAGCTTGGAATTTCAGATTGGTTACTTATTTGCAGGACCAAGGATTCAAAGCTAGCAAGGCGGATACCTCTTTGTTCATAAAGAGGAATGGATCTGAAGTGATCTATTTATGTGTGTATGTTGATGATATTATTATCACAGGCAATGATCTTGAAGGAATCAAACAGGTAAAGAGTCAAATGAAGGAGGAGTTCAAAATAAGTGACCTCGGACCACTCACTTATTTTCTTGGATTGGAGTTGATCTACACAGATTCAGGTATATACATCACACAAAGGAAGTATGTCCATGACATGCTCGTCAAGTTCAAGATGGAAAATACAAAGTGTGCAGGTACACCTATGGAGCAAAATCATAAGCTTAGTGCTTATGAAGGAGAGCCAATTGAAGACATCACAAGCTATCAAAGCTTGGTTGGAAGTTTGAACTATGCAACACTCACAAGGGTGGATATATGCTATAGTGTTAGCATATTGAGTCAGTTTATGCATAAGCCGAGAAGACCACATATGGAAGCGGCCAAGCGAGTCCTCAAGTACCTAAAGGGGACCATGAATGAAGGTTTGTTTTATTCATTTACTTCAGATATTGAGCTAAAGGTCTACTCAGATGCAGATTGGGCCGGATCTAAAGATGATAGAAGAAGCACATCAGGGTATATATCATTTGCAGGTTCAAAAATCATTTCTTGGTCATCGAAGAAGCAACCAACCGTGGCATTATCTTCTACTGAAGCTGAATATAGAGGTTTGGCTAATGCAACTCAAGAAATCATGTGGTTAAAATCTTTGTACACAGATCTTAGACTTCATTCTTCAACACCTCACATTTTTGGTGACAACACAAGCTCACTACATCTAGCAGCTAATCCGGTATACCATGCTAGAACCAAGCATATTGAAGTCCACTACCATTATGTAAGGGAGAAGCTATTGAGCAAGGATATTCAACTATCCTATGTCTCTACAGATATGCAATGTGCAGACATGTTGACGAAAGCTCTTGATGGTACGAAATTAAGTAGATTCAAGTTGATGATTGGTTTGCAGGAAATCAAGGACAATTGAAGACTTATTTGGAGGCCAAGCATGTTAGGCTTGAGGGGGAGCTGTTGGTGCATTTTGCCCAAGCCTACATGCTTGATATGCTTGATATTATCCTCATTTGTAAGTCACATGAGTAGTCATGTGAGCACCTCTTGTAAAAGAGTACATTTTATCTCTTGTAAATGGAAAAAGAAAAAAGTAAAAGGATGGCTTACCTCATCCATGATGTAAAAGCAAATTCGTGGCTCCAACTACCAAAATCACGAATTTTTGAGCTGAGGGAATCTCTCCTAACTTTGGGGATCACTTTTAGGTGGAGCCATTCGAATTCGAATTCAAAACTCCCTCCAAGAATTGCTATAAAAGGAGCAAGAAGGAAGAGGCGATTAGCAAGCCTTGTACGTGACCACTTCATGTCATTTTGTAGAGATTGAAGAGCTTACTCCATAGCTCTATCATTCTACTCCCATTGTGCAAAGATTCATTGCCAATGTGGTTGTAATCATATGTGAATCTATACATTTATTATCATCTACCTCTCTGTTTTGTTCTCTGCTATACTCACTCAGAGCAAAAACTTCAGAAGGTCATATCTCGAGTTTTACTGAACATTTTTCAGTGTTTTAAAGTGCGTTGGATAGCTCTCACTGTCTAGTTTGTACCTATAAATTTTCAAGGTCATTGGATTTATACTTTTGGAGATATCTGCATTTTACTGCTTACTGGTCTATCTCTGCAGAGCCCCGAGAATTGTGGGAATGTTCCAGAACTTGATGAAACTTGTTCTCAGTGCTCAGTCCATCATTTGAAGTGTTTTAACTTGGAATAGGAAGCTTGCTAAGTCTATTTGCTATGCCCAAAAGGCATTTTTCTAATTCCTTCCAGGTTGAGAGCACTGTTCATTTTTTCCAGCAGGTGTATGTCCAAAAATAGCAAGTTTTGGGAGCTAGTCATTTCGCAACTAGCCTCTCTTGACTTAAACTTTTGGGATACATGTTCCAAAGTACTTGGCTGATATTTTGGTGGATTTAGGAAGCTCAAAGGGTCTACTAATCAACTCTGAAGTCTCAGTTGGGTGGTGTGAAGCTGGTTGTAGCGGCACCTACTCATCTTTGGATTGCATCCACCATCTCTCTTCACACCCAGGTGGGAAGCTACTTGAGATAGACACCTACGACAAAGCCCTAGAGATCCCTGACAATAAAGAAACCCCCCAGGAGGGTTACACTACAAGCAAAGAAGATGGTTTCACCACTAGTAACGAAGACAACATGGATAGTGAAAGTTCCATCATTGGATCGACGATCCCGGAAACGGTGCAAAGCACGGGGCCCAAGTCTCCCCAGCAAGGGGCATCCCGCAAAGGAAAACAGTCTATGGAGATACCCTGGAAAAGTCCCCACAAGAACCGACTTCTAAGTCGGGATCAGATCCCAGCGAAAAAGAAAGACGAAGTCAAGAGAAGAAAGGACAAAGCTCCCTCCCGCAAAGAGGGATCAATGCAAAAATGATTGTCATCTCGCTAAATGCTAGAGGGCTAACCGACCCCTCAAGAGCGACCATCATTGGTCAATGGCTTCGCGACATTAGCTTAAACCCAGACTTTATATGTATTCAAGAGATTAAAATTGACGGAGAAGACCTCCAGAAGCGGCTCAGACAGATCTCCTCGGCCCATGTGTGGATCCCAACGAAGCACCAGCGGGGGTCTGGAGGAACGGCTATCGGTGTTAAACAACTCTGGTCTGAAAAGCTTGAGAACTCCATTGAAGATGTAAGTCACCGTTGGATTGCTGTCTCTTTTGGTGCTCCTCTTTGTGTTACTATGGTTTCTTTGTACGCCCCTAACGGGGATTTGGAGAGACTGAACACTTGGGCCTCCTTAGACTCGCTTCCCCACAACGTGCTTATTTGTGGTGACTTCAACATGGTGGAAGACCCTATGGACAGATGGAGGGGCAAGGGCAGGGTCATCGACAGTCAGGAGAAAGAAACGTGGGACATGACCAAACTCCACTTGGATTTGATTGAGTTCAAAGACTCGAGTGGCTTTTCTTGGTCGAACCTTCAAGCGGGCGAGGACCTGAGGAAAGCTAGACTCGATAGATGCTACATCTCTCAGAGCTTTACTCAACAGTGGGGCCACCCTACCATCACGCAACGCACTGACCTCACTATCTCTGACCACTACCCGATCGTCATCACTTTTCAACCTTCCAACAAAACCCGCAAGGCTCCGTGGTTCCATGCCAACCCCACCACCTTCTCTCTCCCTTCTGTCCACCAAGAAATCGCCGATGTGTGGAAAGTGGCGTTCGCCTCTGGCTTGGCCCCTGCCAAGTGCTGGAGAAGTGCGGTCGACAAGTCTCGTAAGATCATGATCAGAACTAAGAAGATGCTCGAGACTGTGCGGCGGGCTCGTAGGGAAGCCCTTTAGCAAAGACTCTGGCGGCTCGAGGAGGAAGTGAACAAAGGAAAACTACAAGCCCAGAAAGGCCTCAGAAAAATCAGAGCAGTGTTGAGATACGAGGAAGAAATACAAAGGAAAAACTTGCAAATCTTCTTCAAGGAGTGGTGGGCTGGCAAAGCCGACAAACCCACCAAAGAGATGTGTCGTATCCTTAAAAGGAAACACAACAGAGAGTCGATCCCCCTACTGCTAGACCCACATGGCAATGTATGCAATTCGGAAGAAGATAATTTTGGCATCATCGAGGGGCACTTCACGAGACTCCTGGGAACCTCGAACCCCCTTTCCCACCATAGAAGGGACTGTATGGCTGCCATTTCTAGGGTTTCCCCCCGGAGGATACCACCCAACCTCCACTCGCTGCTTCATGCCCCTATCTCGGAATCAGAAATCATTGAGGTCATTGATGCCCTCCCTCTCGGTAAAAGCCCGGGACCCGACGGACTCACTAACGAGTTCTTTAAATCCTTCAAGCTGGTGGTTGCCACCCCTCTTCGGATGGTTTGGCAAGAAGCGCTAAAGTTTGGTGCTCTTCCTTCTTGTCTAAATAATGGAATTATCAAGTTGATACACAAGAAGGGGGAAAAGAACAGAATCGAGAACTGGCGGCCTATTACGATGCTCCAAACAGGATACAAGATCATCGCCAAAGTCATTGCCAACAGACTCTCGTGCCACCTGAGATCTTGGCTTAGTGAGGACCAAAAAGGTTTCATCAAAGGCAGGTCTATCCTGGAAACCATTATGGATATCTGGGAAGGTATTCAATTTGCAAATGAGTCTAATCAAGATCTGGTTTTCCTCAAGATCGACTTTGACAAAGCCTACGACAGGCTAGAATGGGACTATATTCTGCAGTCGCTCCAAGATCTCGGACTAAGTCAGAAATTCACCAAGATGATCGCGACCCTTCTAGGAAACGCAACGACCCAAATTAACGTTAACGGCAAACTTTCGAAGGCAATCCATCTTAGAAGATCGATTAGACAAGGGTGCCCTCTGGCCCCCCTTCTTTTTGCCATCGCCACGGAGGGGCTGAGCAGATTGGTGGCTCATCATGTGGAGGCTGGCAATATCAAAGGCCTCCGGCTGCCTCACGACCACAGTCAAATCATCATGAGACTTTTTGCTGATGATATGAACGCGTTCGTCCACAATGATAATACCAGCCTGGAGACTTTCTGGAGGTGTCTTGCTACCTTTTGTGATGCCTCTGGATCCAAAATCAACCACTCCAAGACCGCCTTTAGAGCCATTGTGGGACAACATCCTGGCCTTCTCATTGATCATGGCTGTCAAATCATTCCGCAGGGCCAAATCCTTCGACTTCTTGGAATCCCCTTGGGGTTTGGCGTCTCTATGGAGCAGCGATGGAACTGGGTGTTGGCTAAACTCGAAAACAAACTTAACTATTGGAGAGGTATGCAAATCAATCTCGCTGGGCGTGCGATGGTTATCAACACGTTCCTCCTCTCTTCTACCATCTATTTCCTTTCTTGTTGGAGACCGAATGAGCAAGGTCTGTCCAAACTGAATAGTATTTGTAGAAACTTTCTTTGGACGGGTGATCATAACAGAAGGGGGGTGCCGAAAATCAAATGGGCCATCTGCACTAGCCCTAGAGATAGCGGGGGGCTTGGTATCCTGGACATTGGGTGTATGGCTAACAAACTGGCAGCCAAATGGATGATTAAGGCTTGGTGCAATAGGGAGGCCTCGTGGGCCAAGCTGATCTTCAGAAACAAGCATGAGTTGGCCCTCACGGGGTTCCCGAACTGGAAGAATCTTGACATCATGACCCTGCTTTTCTCCCCGATCCCCGTCTTCCCGAAAGGCTCCAGTCTCGTGTGCTCCCTTTGGAAGGGCTGGAACAAAGTCAAAAGCTTCACAAGAATTAGTGAGGACTGGAAATGGGCGGCCGGAATCAGACAAAACAACTCTATCTGGTTTCCGATACATGGCATCCGGAGTGTGGAGTCGTGGAACATTCAAAATGCCAACAAGCTATGGAACAAAGGATTCAAAAAATGGAAACACCTCTGGAAACATGACACCAACAACTGGATCAACCTCGAGGATATTGACCCTCGCATAAACATCTCCTACGAAGAATGGAACACTTTGCAAAGCAGATGCCTCGCTTGGGATCGCCACAAGACTCGCCTCCTCATGGGACACGACACACCGAACTCGCTCGGTCTCAAATGGCACAATGGAAATAGCCTACTCAAAATCCCGAACATCAAAGAAACGGCTGACCCCCAGATCAGCCTCAACAAGAAGTGGTGCCTGTCTTGGACGCGGCTTCGGTGGGACATGAAATTCATGGGAATCTGGCACCCCCTTATTGAGATTAAGAAGTCTGTCCTCTTATGGCAAATTCTTCATCGAGGAATTTGGACCAACCATAAGGCTAGCAAAATTTGTGGGATCCCTCCTTGGTGCAAACGCTGCCACCGTGCTATCGAAGATGTCCCACACATCTTCCTTACTTGTCCCAACTCCTACAGAATCTGGCAGACGGTTGGAATGAAAATCAGACTTCAAAAACAGCTCAATTGGAAACAAGTCCTTTTGGGAGAAGCGATCGGCTGCTCCGCGACACTCTGGAACGCCATCAGAGGGGAAGTCCTGTGGAAAATTTGGCGGGAGAGGTGTGCTCTCAACTTCGGCGATCCCCCCAGGGAGTGGTCGATTGAGAAATCACTATTCCTCCTGGGCAAACGGATCGTTAACAGTAAGAAGTCCCCCCCCTTCAGGCACCATCAAGTCCTCCTTTTGATCAACAACAAGCTCAAACCCAAGTGGGCCCCGCATGAGGGCGACGAGAGGGTGATTAACCTTCTCTGTAATGCAACCTAGGATTCAATCAAGCTTCCCCTGCTTTGTGGGATTTGGAGGGTCCCGTGGGCACTAGTCCCCTTCTATTGTACTTTTGTTTCTTAATTTAATTCAAGTCCGGGAGAGTAGGCTATTGCCGAACTTCCTTTATATTAAAAAAAAAAAAAAATGGATGCAACTCCCAACCTTATGAAGGATTAAGTGATCCTTTCCAAAAGATTGTCTCTCATGCATGGGGATTTAGTAAAATTGTTTTAGATAAATAATCTCCAAGATATGGCCATCAAGATTGCTGAAGATATTACTTTTCAACAATGCACGTAGCTGGAGATAAAATCTTAAAAGTTGGCCTACTAAATATTTTCAAAAATCTTTTAGTCGAATATAAAGACAATGGTACTTTAGAGAAGTATAAAGATTCCCTTGTTGCACAAAGCTTCTAAAGTGCAAGGTTTCAATGTCCAATGCCCATTTATGCCAATAACTTAAATGACCATAATTTGCACGGCACTTACAATAATTGCACATAAAAGGCGTTTCATATTCTAGATGGACAAAAAACATCATTTCTAAATGGCTACATCAAGGACGTTCTCAATCACTAGTTTTTTGAGGTATATCATTCAAAAATCAAGGTTTTTGGACTTTAAAAGGCAACATATGGCCTCAGGAAATCTCCAAGTTCTTGGTACCAATGAATTGATATTTTCTCCAAAAATCTAGTCTTCCAAAGAAGTATTGTTGATACAAATTTGTACGTTATGAGAAAAGATAAACAGCTAGTGATCATCATCGTGAATGCCCCTTATCCAATCATTACAGGATAGGATATCATGTAGATCAACCAAACTCCTACTAGCTTGAGCAATGAGTTTGAGATGACAAATCTCCAACTACTCAATTATGTTTTTGCGTTGATGGATTACGAAAACACTAACATGTCTACGGAGGTAAATCTTAAAGTTTTATTGGAGGATGTTGCATCCAATGTAGATGCGAAGAAGTATAGAAAGTTTGTTAGGAGCCTTATATAGAGGAAATATCTCTTACGTGACTAGACTATTGAGCACATCCTCTAAGAAATCAAGAGAAAATCATTCAAATGCATGCATGAAAAATCTAAGATACCTTGCAAAAACCTTGGATTTTGGTACTTTTCATACCATAGGTGATACTCTTGGAGGGTATTGTTATTTAGATTGGATAATAGATTGTGACCCCCAAAAATTGGATTTTGGACAGTATTTCTTACTTTATCGGTAGGAAACAAGCAACAATGGTACTCTCCTCAATCAAAACAGAGTACAAACAAGATTCTTTTGCCTTGTGAGATAGTTCTCTTAAGGAAAATTCTAGGAAATCTACGCTTCCCATCACAAGTGGTCACTATATGTAAATTCCATAATCAAATTTTTATGGATAGTGCAAAGTCTTTAGTATATGACCAACGTCTACCCTTCATAATTGTATGTTCTATTCCACATTTTGTAAGTCCCTCATTATGAGAAGAAATCAGTCATTCATTGCCTTTTTAATGGGAGCTCCAACTTACATATTGGATAGAGGTCGAGTTGGATCATTTATGATATTATAAGTATAGGGAGTTACCAAGGTCCCTATTGTGAGATTTGAGAAAAATGCCTCAAAATCGATAGTAAAGCTAATATTCCTTGGAATTCTATGGAATGTTCCTTACTAACGAATCCTTCATTTTTCTTAGGTTGGTTGAATCGATCTTAGTCATTGCTAGAAGGAAATCAGAGTTCTAATCTCAAAGCAATAATTTCTTTGGGTTTATAAGGTTTCTAATGATTTCACTTCCCTTGCTACATATTTCTCTCTTTGAGGCAATTGTTAATCTCTTTGTACCTCCGAAAACCAAACAAAAAGAAGTTAAATATTATTGATGTGCGTTTATGTTTATGTTTGTGCTTTTGTATATGTATATATGGGTATGTTTATATGTGTATATGTGCAAATTAAAACTATGTATTTATGTTTTATGTGTACACGTGCATGCTAAAAATAAAACAAAAGAATCAGAACATTAATAAAACAAATTAAATAAGAAAAAAAGCTACATCATGTGCGTGAGTAATGTGTGTTGTGTTTAGCATGCATGTGGTGTGTGTGTGTGTTAACTAAGATATGTGTATGTCGATGGTGCACACATAGGAGAGAGAGAGAGAGAGGTATGTGTGTGTGTGAGAGAGAGAGAGAGTTAGATAAAGATATAGGAAGAGAAAGAGACTAGCGAGGTATATTAGAAGACACTAGTAGATAAGAAAAGAAAACATGGTTAAAAAGAGGGATTCTAGAAAATGAAATTCATAAAACAAAATAGTTAAGATAAATTAGAAATATAAAAATGATTGAAATGGAAAAGTAAAAAGATAAATATAAGTGTGTGTATTATATTGTATTTTATTTGTACTAATGATTTGTTTTTTATCATGTGTTTTGAAACACTTTATTTGAAGATTTCAATGAAGAAGTGGAAGTAATCCCAATTGAAGTGAAGCTGTGGACGACAAGCGGTAGAAGAACTTTGTGCTAAAGGACATTGCTTTTCTATTACTTCTATTGAGCTCTTTTAAAGTCACTATAAATAAGAATGTATCCGGCAAACATAGTTATGATGATTCTAGAAATGCATCTTTATTGTATCCACCACCTACTCGGGACATGCTATTAGAACAAACCCAATGTATTCCATTCCCCGATTTTTCAGTCTTACTAACACATGTAATTCACGCTCCAACCAATTATGATTCTACTCCACCTTTTAAGAAACGTAGAACTAATTTTTAGTCGCTTCACTTTTTGTAACTATTTCTCAACCTTAAGCAATCATATAGTTTGGTAGTACGTGACAAAATCCAAGTACCCTCTCTAGATGTCTATCAAAGGCCACACTAACCTAGAAATTGAGATGGGCAAACATAAGCACCTCCAGTGACCCACACGAACCTAGAAATTGAGATGGGCAAACATAAACCAGACCCTATAATTGTAAGAAAGTATTTTTGCAAGAAAATATATGAGCAATAATAGAGAAGAGAACAAATATATTAGAATTTCCAGAGCAAGTACAAACATGATAGCATTTTCCCCCTATGCACTCACAAGGTAAATCTTATATTGCAATCTAGGCAAATCTAGATAGAGCATTACAAGATAGAGGTGTGTTGGATCAATTTGATGCCTAGATTAGTACATACGTCATGTTTATATATGTCAATGGAGAGATGTGGCATTCGAAGAATGGATAGACATGTGCAATAGAATGTGGATGACCATGACCTCTATGATTGTCATATGTAGCTTATGTCAGTTCAATTGTTCTAACAAATATGAAGAATTTTTTAGTCTCATAGAGAATATTCCATGCAATATTCCCTTTATTATCGAGCTAGAGGCAATCCCATTGGACCCCTAGTAGGGGGCTACCATCAGGGCTGCTTACCACTACGCTTAGTAAATCCCTCTCTTTACAATACCTTTAATGGTCCAATTCAACCTTCATCCAACATCCAAGTTGGGATTCCCATCGACTAGGTAATGCACGATTGCCTTCTCCTCATAATGGGGGCCTGACAAAAATGTACAATGCAACTTAGAATCATAAGGGGTAGACATTGATCATGTACTCACACCCCCCTCAATTGTTGTCAAATAATAAATAAAGTAGGCTTTCGTCCTATGCCCATCTACTCAAAATGTTTGTTGAGCTACTCTTTTTCAAGTGCTTTATTGAATATGTGAGTGTAATTTGCCTATGTTGGAAAACACTCCAACTCCATAATGTCATCTTCTATTAGCTCGTGAACATAATGGTATTTACTTCTATATGCTTGGTGCAAGCATGAAATACTTGGTTCTTTGAAATGACCATATAAATTTGATTATCTCATTTAATTATAGCCACTAACTATGATCGAAAGCCTAGATCTTCAATAAATCTCCTTGGCTAGATTGCCTCACAACAGGGAAAGCAAGTTGCTTTGTACTTTGCTTCAGTGGAGGAAAATACTAGATTCGGTTTCTTCCTACTTACCTAAGAAAAGATACATGAACAATGTTAGAAAAAATATTCAAAAATTGGTTTTTGGGAATCACAATCTCTTGCCCATTTTGAATCACGTTACTCTTGAAGAGTATCATTTGTGGTATAAATGAGACCTACATGCTCTATAATGATGAAAGAAAACTATCAATCCATTGGTACCAACCTCTTGGAACTTGCTTAACGGCCTTTTTAAGTCTACAAACCTTTTTTTTCAAAATGTGATACCTCAAAACCTCGTGGTTCAGATATATGTACCTCATGCTTGAGGTATCCATTCAAAAATATTGACTTTACATCCATCTATGTGCAGCCACTACAAGTACCATGTGAATTTTAGTCATTCCAGCTATTGGTGAAAATGTCCATTGGACATCAAATGCTTCCCCTTGTGAGAACCCTTGTACAACAAGCCAAGCTTTGTACTTCTCTAAAGTAAAATCTGATTTGTATTTTTCTTTCCAAATCCATTTAGTTCCAGTCAACTTTTTCTTTAGTGGTAAATCAACCAATTTCAAGGCCCGTTATTATTTACTATGCTATCATACACAACCCTCATTGTTGCTCTCCACTTTGGGTCTTTGATTGCTTCATCTATAGTTTTGCGTTCTTTCATTAATCCCATAATGTCAACCATGAAGCCATATTGAGAATATTATGTGAGGATCTTTGTTGCTCTTTGATCCTCTTTGATCTATGCAGCCCATGTAAAGATGAGATGGAGCATCAACGTTAGGGTTACAATCATCAAAGAGCTATTTTTCCCATTTAAATAGTGGCTTATGTTGTGTGGCAACAACGAATTTGGTGGAGGAATGAAACTATATGATGTCTCCTCCTCATCGATCTTCACAAAAGTATGGGAGTGTATAAGGTGAGTTCTTTCTTGAGTTGATGAGATAGTGGGTTTACCTTTGTTATTCATTAGGTATAATCACTTGTCAAATATCACATCATGGCTGAAAATGATTTTTTTTTGCCTCTAGATCTATGAGTTCATATGCCTTAGACTCTTTCTATATCCTAAGAAGTCACTTTTTTTCAGTCCTAACTTAGTTCTTGTTGATTTACGTATATGTACGTAATAAAAAGATCCAATAATTCTAAAATTCATAGTTGAAGGCTTTTTACTTGAGTATGCTTCTTGATGAGTAATGCTATTTAGTGCCTTTTTTTAGCATGTATTGCAATGGAAAGCCTAGATCTTCAAGAACACCCCTTTACAAGATTTCCCCACAAAGAGGCAAAGGAAGTACTTTGCTTTAGTGGAGGAGAGTACCAAAGTTGGATGCTTCTTAATTACCCAAGGAAGGTTACTTGAACCAAGTGAGAAACAATATCCTAAAACATATTTTCTAGAATCAAAATCTTCAACCCAAATTGATTCACAATACCCTGAAAAAGTGTCACATATTGTATAAATATAACAGAATCCAAGTTTCTTACAATGTACTCTAGAACTCACATGCTATATTACAATGGTTCTCTTTTGGTCTATCAAAAAATTTGTGGGATACTTCAACAAAATAATAGATATCTAGTCTAGTGTTTCACAAAAGGATAAGACTCCCAACAAGCTTTCTCTACTTCTTAACATCTACTTTCGATGTATCATCCTCTATTAAAAGTTTAATATTTCTCCCCATCGGTATGCTAGTGTCACCAAACTCCATTATTCCAAAAGATCTAAGCATTTCTCTAACGTATTTGATAGAACTTGCACAAGATAAGAGAAAATCCAATGCAAAAGAGTAGACAAGATATAACATAGAGAAAGCGAATTTTTGGCATTACAAATTTGAATCAATCGATACATCAGCTTTGAAAAATAGCTTCTTGACAAAGCCTCAACCTCCCGACCACCCTTGAGCTATCACAATCTCATTCACACTTGCACTCTCAATCTCACTCTCACTCTCAATCTCAATCTCAATTACAAGGTAATTCTCTGAATTTTTGTTTCCTCCATGATGGAGCAAATTCCTCTTAAAATAGAGTTGATCATCCCCCAAATAATTATGTGATCTTCCAAATTTAGAAAAATTTGGCTCTCCCCATGTTGCATGCAAAGTTTTCATAGAAGAATGTGTTTGTAGTAGTCAAGTTCTTTCTTTAGTGCTATCTATCAAGAGTAGAAGAAAAGGATTGAAAAGACATATCTAAAGACATTTGTAAGTGTGCATGACAACACATATACATCAAAATCACAGACTCAAATAGAAATAGAGAAGCCCACCTCTTTTTCCTTTTTTTTAAGTAGGAAAAAAATGGCACTTTTCCAAGTCCTATAACTCAAAAAGAGTGAGGAATTAGTCTAATCTTGTGAGAGGAAAAAAGTTTCAGATCTTTGATCTACGCAATAGTTTATGAGATGCCTTAGGTCCAAATTTTCCTCCAAATACCACTTTTGAGCCTTGCAAGTTTAGAAATTCTAGAGATAGACTAAAATCAAGGCATTACCTTATAGCGAACTAAATGTAGAGCCCAAAAAGAGGTACTTAAAACATGGTTCACAAAATTTTCACAAAGATTCTTTTATTCTCTTATGCATGCTCTACCTCTCTCCCATGGAGCATTTCTCTTAATTCTTCCATCTTCATGTTCAACTTTCAACTAGAAAACATGATGCACATAAGGTTTAGAGAGAGAAAATAAAACTTGTCATTCCCAAATTTCTCATGTATGCTTAAAATGACTTGATTATTCATTCTAAGCATTATCCACACAATGTATAGCAAAAAGTCTAAAATGAATTATTTCACTATGAGAACGCCTATTATGATTCTCCCCTTGTTTAGGAACTCTATCCTCAGAGTTAGAGAGGAGGATAATATGCTAGAAAGTTTTCTAAATTCATCAAAGTCAAATCTTCAACTAGATATGTGAGCAACTTCAACAAAAACCTCTACTATAGATCTATTCCTAAATAACCTTTCCCTCCTATCTAATACTATTTCAAGACGAAGCTCAAAAAAGCCATCATCTTTTAGCTTATACTTGTCCAGTAAAGCATGAGCAACAATAGGTACACATCTTTTAAGTAAGCTGACATGAAATAAAGGATGCACATTTAAATGTTTACGCAATTCCTATAAATAAGCAAGAAATCCAATCTTCTTCAAAAATTTAAAAGTACTTGCATATCAAGGAGAAATTCTATGATCGGTCCCTAACAACAAGTTAGATTGGTGAGGATTGACTTTATGAAATACCATGTAATTTGTCTGAAATTCATGTTCTTCTCTTAAGATCATGGAATTTATTTTGCCCTTTATAAGCTTCATTTTTGTGTTACTTAGTTTTTCCAAAGTTCTTCATCCATGATCTCAAGCATTTCGTTAGATACTTCTACTTTATTTGGAAAACCAAAAAACAAAGGTGGATTCAAATGATTATAACCATACATAGCATCAAAATGAGTCACTTCTATAGATGCAAGCCATGCATTATTGTATGCAAACTCGAATAACGGCAACTATTTACTCCAATTATCCTACTTTTCATTCATATACATGCACAACATATCTTCAAGTACCCGATTAACCCTCTTAGATTCTGCGTCAATTTGTGGATGGAAATTTGTACTCATATGAATTTGAGTGTCAATCGATTCAAATGTTGCTTTCCAGAAGTTTGATTTGAACCTTAAGTCTCTATTAGAAATTATGTTTTAAGGCATTCCATGCAATCGAAAAAGTTCTTTTATAAATAGTCTTGTGACATTCAAGGCAATGTTAGTCTTTTTCATAAAAATGAAATGTTCCATGTTGGTAAGTCGATAAACTCCCACAAATATGGTATCATGTTTACTTTTAGTGGTAGGAAATTTAGTGATAAAGTCCATACATATAGAATCCCACTTTTGATTTGGCACATTCAAAGGTTGTAGCATTCTAGGCATTCTCTTAAATTCAGATTTTTACCTATTCGAACTTTAAGCATTCATGAACATATTTTCCAATATCCCATTTCATACATGGCCAAAACTAAGAATATTTTGTTTTAACATAGGTCCTTCAATAACCTAGATGTGCAAAAAAGGTGCATCATCATAGTCATTAATATTTGATCTTTCAATGGAGACTTAGAATATATGCATAATCAATTACTACAATATGAAGATTCATTCTATAAACAAATTTTCTCTCGATACATTGATTCCTTGTTTCGATGCAAAAAATTCAAATAGAATCTTGTTTGAGTTCTTGTTGGAAAACACTCCAACTCCATAATGTCATCTTCTATTAGCTCGTGAACATAATGGTATTTACTTCTATATGCTTGGTGCAAGCATGAAATACTTGGTTCTTTGAAATGACCATATAAATTTGATTATCTCATTTAATTATAGCCACTAACTATGATCAAAAGCCTAGATCTTCAATAAATCTCCTTGGCTAGATTGCCTCACAACAGGGAAAGCAAGTTGCTTTGTACTTTGCTTCAGTGGAGGAAAATACTAGATTCGGTTTCTTCCTACTTACCTAAGAAAAGATACATGAACAATGTTAGAAAAAATATTCAAAAATTGGTTTTTGGGAATCACAATCTCTTGCCCATTTTGAATCACGTTACTCTTGAAGAGTATCATTTGTGGTATAAATGAGACCTACATGCTCTATAATGATGAAAGAAAACTATCAATCCATTGGTACCAACCTCTTGGAACTTGCTTAACGGCCTTTTTAAGTCTACAAACCTTTTTTTTCAAAATGTGATACCTCAAAACCTCGTGGTTCAGATATATGTACCTCATGCTTGAGGTATCCATTCAAAAATATTGACTTTACATCCATCTATGTGCAGCCACTACAAGTACCATGTGAATTTTAGTCATTCCAGCTATTGGTGAAAATGTCCATTGGACATCAAATGCTTCCCCTTGTGAGAACCCTTGTACAACAAGCCAAGCTTTGTACTTCTCTAAAGTAAAATCTGATTTGTATTTTTCTTTCCAAATCCATTTAGTTCCAGTCAACTTTTTCTTTAGTGGTAAATCAACCAATTTCAAGGCCCGTTATTATTTACTATGCTATCATACACAACCCTCATTGTTGCTCTCCACTTTGGGTCTTTGATTGCTTCATCTATAGTTTTGCGTTCTTTCATTAATCCCATAATGTCAACCATGAAGCCATATTGAGAATATTATGTGAGGATCTTTGTTGCTCTTTGATCCTCTTTGATCTATGCAGCCCATGTAAAGATGAGATGGAGCATCAACGTTAGGGTTACAATCATCAAAGAGCTATTTTTCCCATTTAAATAGTGGCTTATGTTGTGTGGCAACAACGAATTTGGTGGAGGAATGAAACTATATGATGTCTCCTCCTCATCGATCTTCACAAAAGTATGGGAGTGTATAAGGTGAGTTCTTTCTTGAGTTGATGAGATAGTGGGTTTACCTTTGTTATTCATTAGGTATAATCACTTGTCAAATATCACATCATGGCTGAAAATGATTTTTTTTTGCCTCTAGATCTATGAGTTCATATGCCTTAGACTCTTTCTATATCCTAAGAAGTCACTTTTTTTCAGTCCTAACTTAGTTCTTGTTGATTTACGTATATGTACGTAATAAAAAGATCCAATAATTCTAAAATTCATAGTTGAAGGCTTTTTACTTGAGTATGCTTCTTGATGAGTAATGCTATTTAGTGCCTTTTTTTAGCATGTATTGCAATGGAAAGCCTAGATCTTCAAGAACACCCCTTTACAAGATTTCCCCACAAAGAGGCAAAGGAAGTACTTTGCTTTAGTGGAGGAGAGTACCAAAGTTGGATGCTTCTTAATTACCCAAGGAAGGTTACTTGAACCAAGTGAGAAACAATATCCTAAAACATATTTTCTAGAATCAAAATCTTCAACCCAAATTGATTCACAATACCCTGAAAAAGTGTCACATATTGTATAAATATAACAGAATCCAAGTTTCTTACAATGTACTCTAGAACTCACATGCTATATTACAATGGTTCTCTTTTGGTCTATCAAAAAATTTGTGGGATACTTCAACAAAATAATAGATATCTAGTCTAGTGTTTCACAAAAGGATAAGACTCCCAACAAGCTTTCTCTACTTCTTAACATCTACTTTCGATGTATCATCCTCTATTAAAAGTTTAATATTTCTCCCCATCGGTATGCTAGTGTCACCAAACTCCATTATTCCAAAAGATCTAAGCATTTCTCTAACGTATTTGATAGAACTTGCACAAGATAAGAGAAAATCCAATGCAAAAGAGTAGACAAGATATAACATAGAGAAAGCGAATTTTTGGCATTACAAATTTGAATCAATCGATACATCAGCTTTGAAAAATAGCTTCTTGACAAAGCCTCAACCTCCCGACCACCCTTGAGCTATCACAATCTCATTCACACTTGCACTCTCAATCTCACTCTCACTCTCAATCTCAATCTCAATTACAAGGTAATTCTCTGAATTTTTGTTTCCTCCATGATGGAGCAAATTCCTCTTAAAATAGAGTTGATCATCCCCCAAATAATTATGTGATCTTCCAAATTTAGAAAAATTTGGCTCTCCCCATGTTGCATGCAAAGTTTTCATAGAAGAATGTGTTTGTAGTAGTCAAGTTCTTTCTTTAGTGCTATCTATCAAGAGTAGAAGAAAAGGATTGAAAAGACATATCTAAAGACATTTGTAAGTGTGCATGACAACACATATACATCAAAATCACAGACTCAAATAGAAATAGAGAAGCCCACCTCTTTTTCCTTTTTTTTAAGTAGGAAAAAAATGGCACTTTTCCAAGTCCTATAACTCAAAAAGAGTGAGGAATTAGTCTAATCTTGTGAGAGGAAAAAAGTTTCAGATCTTTGATCTACGCAATAGTTTATGAGATGCCTTAGGTCCAAATTTTCCTCCAAATACCACTTTTGAGCCTTGCAAGTTTAGAAATTCTAGAGATAGACTAAAATCAAGGCATTACCTTATAGCGAACTAAATGTAGAGCCCAAAAAGAGGTACTTAAAACATGGTTCACAAAATTTTCACAAAGATTCTTTTATTCTCTTATGCATGCTCTACCTCTCTCCCATGGAGCATTTCTCTTAATTCTTCCATCTTCATGTTCAACTTTCAACTAGAAAACATGATGCACATAAGGTTTAGAGAGAGAAAATAAAACTTGTCATTCCCAAATTTCTCATGTATGCTTAAAATGACTTGATTATTCATTCTAAGCATTATCCACACAATGTATAGCAAAAAGTCTAAAATGAATTATTTCACTATGAGAACGCCTATTATGATTCTCCCCTTGTTTAGGAACTCTATCCTCAGAGTTAGAGAGGAGGATAATATGCTAGAAAGTTTTCTAAATTCATCAAAGTCAAATCTTCAACTAGATATGTGAGCAACTTCAACAAAAACCTCTACTATAGATCTATTCCTAAATAACCTTTCCCTCCTATCTAATACTATTTCAAGACGAAGCTCAAAAAAGCCATCATCTTTTAGCTTATACTTGTCCAGTAAAGCATGAGCAACAATAGGTACACATCTTTTAAGTAAGCTGACATGAAATAAAGGATGCACATTTAAATGTTTACGCAATTCCTATAAATAAGCAAGAAATCCAATCTTCTTCAAAAATTTAAAAGTACTTGCATATCAAGGAGAAATTCTATGATCGGTCCCTAACAACAAGTTAGATTGGTGAGGATTGACTTTATGAAATACCATGTAATTTGTCTGAAATTCATGTTCTTCTCTTAAGATCATGGAATTTATTTTGCCCTTTATAAGCTTCATTTTTGTGTTACTTAGTTTTTCCAAAGTTCTTCATCCATGATCTCAAGCATTTCGTTAGATACTTCTACTTTATTTGGAAAACCAAAAAACAAAGGTGGATTCAAATGATTATAACCATACATAGCATCAAAATGAGTCACTTCTATAGATGCAAGCCATGCATTATTGTATGCAAACTCGAATAACGGCAACTATTTACTCCAATTATCCTACTTTTCATTCATATACATGCACAACATATCTTCAAGTACCCGATTAACCCTCTTAGATTCTGCGTCAATTTGTGGATGGAAATTTGTACTCATATGAATTTGAGTGTCAATCGATTCAAATGTTGCTTTCCAGAAGTTTGATTTGAACCTTAAGTCTCTATTAGAAATTATGTTTTAAGGCATTCCATGCAATCGAAAAAGTTCTTTTATAAATAGTCTTGTGACATTCAAGGCAATGTTAGTCTTTTTCATAAAAATGAAATGTTCCATGTTGGTAAGTCGATAAACTCCCACAAATATGGTATCATGTTTACTTTTAGTGGTAGGAAATTTAGTGATAAAGTCCATACATATAGAATCCCACTTTTGATTTGGCACATTCAAAGGTTGTAGCATTCTAGGCATTCTCTTAAATTCAGATTTTTACCTATTGGAACTTTAAGCATTCATGAACATATTTTCCAATATCCCATTTCATACATGGCCAAAACTAAGAATATTTTGTTTTAACATAGGTCCTTCAATAACCTAGATGTGCAAAAAAGGTGCATCATCATAGTCATTAATATTTGATCTTTCAATGGAGACTTAGAATATATGCATAATCAATTACTACAATATGAAGATTCATTCTATAAACAAATTTTCTCTCGATACATTGATTCCTTGTTTCGATGCAAAAAATTCAAATAGAATCTTGTTTGAGTTCTTGTTGGAAAACACTCCAACTCCATAATGTCATCTTCTATTAGCTCGTGAACATAATGGTATTTACTTCTATATGCTTGGTGCAAGCATGAAATACTTGGTTCTTTGAAATGACCATATAAATTTGATTATCTCATTTAATTATAGCCACTAACTATGATCGAAAGCCTAGATCTTCAATAAATCTCCTTGGCTAGATTGCCTCACAACAGGGAAAGCAAGTTGCTTTGTACTTTGCTTCAGTGGAGGAAAATACTAGATTCGGTTTCTTCCTACTTACCTAAGAAAAGATACATGAACAATGTTAGAAAAAATATTCAAAAATTGGTTTTTGGGAATCACAATCTCTTGCCCATTTTGAATCACGTTACTCTTGAAGAGTATCATTTGTGGTATAAATGAGACCTACATGCTCTATAATGATGAAAGAAAACTATCAATCCATTGGTACCAACCTCTTGGAACTTGCTTAACGGCCTTTTTAAGTCTACAAACCTTTTTTTTCAAAATGTGATACCTCAAAACCTCGTGGTTCAGATATATGTACCTCATGCTTGAGGTATCCATTCAAAAATATTGACTTTACATCCATCTATGTGCAGCCACTACAAGTACCATGTGAATTTTAGTCATTCCAGCTATTGGTGAAAATGTCCATTGGACATCAAATGCTTCCCCTTGTGAGAACCCTTGTACAACAAGCCAAGCTTTGTACTTCTCTAAAGTAAAATCTGATTTGTATTTTTCTTTCCAAATCCATTTAGTTCCAGTCAACTTTTTCTTTAGTGGTAAATCAACCAATTTCAAGGCCCGTTATTATTTACTATGCTATCATACACAACCCTCATTGTTGCTCTCCACTTTGGGTCTTTGATTGCTTCATCTATAGTTTTGCGTTCTTTCATTAATCCCATAATGTCAACCATGAAGCCATATTGAGAATATTATGTGAGGATCTTTGTTGCTCTTTGATCCTCTTTGATCTATGCAGCCCATGTAAAGATGAGATGGAGCATCAACGTTAGGGTTACAATCATCAAAGAGCTATTTTTCCCATTTAAATAGTGGCTTATGTTGTGTGGCAACAACGAATTTGGTGGAGGAATGAAACTATATGATGTCTCCTCCTCATCGATCTTCACAAAAGTATGGGAGTGTATAAGGTGAGTTCTTTCTTGAGTTGATGAGATAGTGGGTTTACCTTTGTTATTCATTAGGTATAATCACTTGTCAAATATCACATCATGGCTGAAAATGATTTTTTTTTGCCTCTAGATCTATGAGTTCATATGCCTTAGACTCTTTCTATATCCTAAGAAGTCACTTTTTTTCAGTCCTAACTTAGTTCTTGTTGATTTACGTATATGTACGTAATAAAAAGATCCAATAATTCTAAAATTCATAGTTGAAGGCTTTTTACTTGAGTATGCTTCTTGATGAGTAATGCTATTTAGTGCCTTTTTTTAGCATGTATTGCAATGGAAAGCCTAGATCTTCAAGAACACCCCTTTACAAGATTTCCCCACAAAGAGGCAAAGGAAGTACTTTGCTTTAGTGGAGGAGAGTACCAAAGTTGGATGCTTCTTAATTACCCAAGGAAGGTTACTTGAACCAAGTGAGAAACAATATCCTAAAACATATTTTCTAGAATCAAAATCTTCAACCCAAATTGATTCACAATACCCTGAAAAAGTGTCACATATTGTATAAATATAACAGAATCCAAGTTTCTTACAATGTACTCTAGAACTCACATGCTATATTACAATGGTTCTCTTTTGGTCTATCAAAAAATTTGTGGGATACTTCAACAAAATAATAGATATCTAGTCTAGTGTTTCACAAAAGGATAAGACTCCCAACAAGCTTTCTCTACTTCTTAACATCTACTTTCGATGTATCATCCTCTATTAAAAGTTTAATATTTCTCCCCATCGGTATGCTAGTGTCACCAAACTCCATTATTCCAAAAGATCTAAGCATTTCTCTAACGTATTTGATAGAACTTGCACAAGATAAGAGAAAATCCAATGCAAAAGAGTAGACAAGATATAACATAGAGAAAGCGAATTTTTGGCATTACAAATTTGAATCAATCGATACATCAGCTTTGAAAAATAGCTTCTTGACAAAGCCTCAACCTCCCGACCACCCTTGAGCTATCACAATCTCATTCACACTTGCACTCTCAATCTCACTCTCACTCTCAATCTCAATCTCAATTACAAGGTAATTCTCTGAATTTTTGTTTCCTCCATGATGGAGCAAATTCCTCTTAAAATAGAGTTGATCATCCCCCAAATAATTATGTGATCTTCCAAATTTAGAAAAATTTGGCTCTCCCCATGTTGCATGCAAAGTTTTCATAGAAGAATGTGTTTGTAGTAGTCAAGTTCTTTCTTTAGTGCTATCTATCAAGAGTAGAAGAAAAGGATTGAAAAGACATATCTAAAGACATTTGTAAGTGTGCATGACAACACATATACATCAAAATCACAGACTCAAATAGAAATAGAGAAGCCCACCTCTTTTTCCTTTTTTTTAAGTAGGAAAAAAATGGCACTTTTCCAAGTCCTATAACTCAAAAAGAGTGAGGAATTAGTCTAATCTTGTGGGAGGAAAAAAGTTTCAGATCTTTGATCTACGCAATAGTTTATGAGATGCCTTAGGTCCAAATTTTCCTCCAAATACCACTTTTGAGCCTTGCAAGTTTAGAAATTCTAGAGATAGACTAAAATCAAGGCATTACCTTATAGCGAACTAAATGTAGAGCCCAAAAAGAGGTACTTAAAACATGGTTCACAAAATTTTCACAAAGATTCTTTTATTCTCTTATGCATGCTCTACCTCTCTCCCATGGAGCATTTCTCTTAATTCTTCCATCTTCATGTTCAACTTTCAACTAGAAAACATGATGCACATAAGGTTTAGAGAGAGAAAATAAAACTTGTCATTCCCAAATTTCTCATGTATGCTTAAAATGACTTGATTATTCATTCTAAGCATTATCCACACAATGTATAGCAAAAAGTCTAAAATGAATTATTTCACTATGAGAACGCCTATTATGATTCTCCCCTTGTTTAGGAACTCTATCCTCAGAGTTAGAGAGGAGGATAATATGCTAGAAAGTTTTCTAAATTCATCAAAGTCAAATCTTCAACTAGATATGTGAGCAACTTCAACAAAAACCTCTACTATAGATCTATTCCTAAATAACCTTTCCCTCCTATCTAATACTATTTCAAGACGAAGCTCAAAAAAGCCATCATCTTTTAGCTTATACTTGTCCAGTAAAGCATGAGCAACAATAGGTACACATCTTTTAAGTAAGCTGACATGAAATAAAGGATGCACATTTAAATGTTTACGCAATTCCTATAAATAAGCAAGAAATCCAATCTTCTTCAAAAATTTAAAAGTACTTGCATATCAAGGAGAAATTCTATGATCGGTCCCTAACAACAAGTTAGATTGGTGAGGATTGACTTTATGAAATACCATGTAATTTGTCTGAAATTCATGTTCTTCTCTTAAGATCATGGAATTTATTTTGCCCTTTATAAGCTTCATTTTTGTGTTACTTAGTTTTTCCAAAGTTCTTCATCCATGATCTCAAGCATTTCGTTAGATACTTCTACTTTATTTGGAAAACCAAAAAACAAAGGTGGATTCAAATGATTATAACCATACATAGCATCAAAATGAGTCACTTCTATAGATGCAAGCCATGCATTATTGTATGCAAACTCGAATAACGGCAACTATTTACTCCAATTATCCTACTTTTCATTCATATACATGCACAACATATCTTCAAGTACCCGATTAACCCTCTTAGATTCTGCGTCAATTTGTGGATGGAAATTTGTACTCATATGAATTTGAGTGTCAATCGATTCAAATGTTGCTTTCCAGAAGTTTGATTTGAACCTTAAGTCTCTATTAGAAATTATGTTTTAAGGCATTCCATGCAATCGAAAAAGTTCTTTTATAAATAGTCTTGTGACATTCAAGGCAATGTTAGTCTTTTTCATAAAAATGAAATGTTCCATGTTGGTAAGTCGATAAACTCCCACAAATATGGTATCATGTTTACTTTTAGTGGTAGGAAATTTAGTGATAAAGTCCATACATATAGAATCCCACTTTTGATTTGGCACATTCAAAGGTTGTAGCATTCTAGGCATTCTCTTAAATTCAGATTTTTACCTATTGGAACTTTAAGCATTCATGAACATATTTTCCAATATCCCATTTCATACATGGCCAAAACTAAGAATATTTTGTTTTAACATAGGTCCTTCAATAACCTAGATGTGCAAAAAAGGTGCATCATCATAGTCATTAATATTTGATCTTTCAATGGAGACTTAGAATATATGCATAATCAATTACTACAATATGAAGATTCATTCTATAAACAAATTTTCTCTCGATACATTGATTCCTTGTTTCGATGCAAAAAATTCAAATAGAATCTTGTTTGAGTTCTTGTTGGAAAACACTCCAACTCCATAATGTCATCTTCTATTAGCTCGTGAACATAATGGTATTTACTTCTATATGCTTGGTGCAAGCATGAAATACTTGGTTCTTTGAAATGACCATATAAATTTGATTATCTCATTTAATTATAGCCACTAACTATGATCGAAAGCCTAGATCTTCAATAAATCTCCTTGGCTAGATTGCCTCACAACAGGGAAAGCAAGTTGCTTTGTACTTTGCTTCAGTGGAGGAAAATACTAGATTCGGTTTCTTCCTACTTACCTAAGAAAAGATACATGAACAATGTTAGAAAAAATATTCAAAAATTGGTTTTTGGGAATCACAATCTCTTGCCCATTTTGAATCACGTTACTCTTGAAGAGTATCATTTGTGGTATAAATGAGACCTACATGCTCTATAATGATGAAAGAAAACTATCAATCCATTGGTACCAACCTCTTGGAACTTGCTTAACGGCCTTTTTAAGTCTACAAACCTTTTTTTTCAAAATGTGATACCTCAAAACCTCGTGGTTCAGATATATGTACCTCATGCTTGAGGTATCCATTCAAAAATATTGACTTTACATCCATCTATGTGCAGCCACTACAAGTACCATGTGAATTTTAGTCATTCCAGCTATTGGTGAAAATGTCCATTGGACATCAAATGCTTCCCCTTGTGAGAACCCTTGTACAACAAGCCAAGCTTTGTACTTCTCTAAAGTAAAATCTGATTTGTATTTTTCTTTCCAAATCCATTTAGTTCCAGTCAACTTTTTCTTTAGTGGTAAATCAACCAATTTCAAGGCCCGTTATTATTTACTATGCTATCATACACAACCCTCATTGTTGCTCTCCACTTTGGGTCTTTGATTGCTTCATCTATAGTTTTGCGTTCTTTCATTAATCCCATAATGTCAACCATGAAGCCATATTGAGAATATTATGTGAGGATCTTTGTTGCTCTTTGATCCTCTTTGATCTATGCAGCCCATGTAAAGATGAGATGGAGCATCAACGTTAGGGTTACAATCATCAAAGAGCTATTTTTCCCATTTAAATAGTGGCTTATGTTGTGTGGCAACAACGAATTTGGTGGAGGAATGAAACTATATGATGTCTCCTCCTCATCGATCTTCACAAAAGTATGGGAGTGTATAAGGTGAGTTCTTTCTTGAGTTGATGAGATAGTGGGTTTACCTTTGTTATTCATTAGGTATAATCACTTGTCAAATATCACATCATGGCTGAAAATGATTTTTTTTTGCCTCTAGATCTATGAGTTCATATGCCTTAGACTCTTTCTATATCCTAAGAAGTCACTTTTTTTCAGTCCTAACTTAGTTCTTGTTGATTTACGTATATGTACGTAATAAAAAGATCCAATAATTCTAAAATTCATAGTTGAAGGCTTTTTACTTGAGTATGCTTCTTGATGAGTAATGCTATTTAGTGCCTTTTTTTAGCATGTATTGCAATGGAAAGCCTAGATCTTCAAGAACACCCCTTTACAAGATTTCCCCACAAAGAGGCAAAGGAAGTACTTTGCTTTAGTGGAGGAGAGTACCAAAGTTGGATGCTTCTTAATTACCCAAGGAAGGTTACTTGAACCAAGTGAGAAACAATATCCTAAAACATATTTTCTAGAATCAAAATCTTCAACCCAAATTGATTCACAATACCCTGAAAAAGTGTCACATATTGTATAAATATAACAGAATCCAAGTTTCTTACAATGTACTCTAGAACTCACATGCTATATTACAATGGTTCTCTTTTGGTCTATCAAAAAATTTGTGGGATACTTCAACAAAATAATAGATATCTAGTCTAGTGTTTCACAAAAGGATAAGACTCCCAACAAGCTTTCTCTACTTCTTAACATCTACTTTCGATGTATCATCCTCTATTAAAAGTTTAATATTTCTCCCCATCGGTATGCTAGTGTCACCAAACTCCATTATTCCAAAAGATCTAAGCATTTCTCTAACGTATTTGATAGAACTTGCACAAGATAAGAGAAAATCCAATGCAAAAGAGTAGACAAGATATAACATAGAGAAAGCGAATTTTTGGCATTACAAATTTGAATCAATCGATACATCAGCTTTGAAAAATAGCTTCTTGACAAAGCCTCAACCTCCCGACCACCCTTGAGCTATCACAATCTCATTCACACTTGCACTCTCAATCTCACTCTCACTCTCAATCTCAATCTCAATTACAAGGTAATTCTCTGAATTTTTGTTTCCTCCATGATGGAGCAAATTCCTCTTAAAATAGAGTTGATCATCCCCCAAATAATTATGTGATCTTCCAAATTTAGAAAAATTTGGCTCTCCCCATGTTGCATGCAAAGTTTTCATAGAAGAATGTGTTTGTAGTAGTCAAGTTCTTTCTTTAGTGCTATCTATCAAGAGTAGAAGAAAAGGATTGAAAAGACATATCTAAAGACATTTGTAAGTGTGCATGACAACACATATACATCAAAATCACAGACTCAAATAGAAATAGAGAAGCCCACCTCTTTTTCCTTTTTTTTAAGTAGGAAAAAAATGGCACTTTTCCAAGTCCTATAACTCAAAAAGAGTGAGGAATTAGTCTAATCTTGTGGGAGGAAAAAAGTTTCAGATCTTTGATCTACGCAATAGTTTATGAGATGCCTTAGGTCCAAATTTTCCTCCAAATACCACTTTTGAGCCTTGCAAGTTTAGAAATTCTAGAGATAGACTAAAATCAAGGCATTACCTTATAGCGAACTAAATGTAGAGCCCAAAAAGAGGTACTTAAAACATGGTTCACAAAATTTTCACAAAGATTCTTTTATTCTCTTATGCATGCTCTACCTCTCTCCCATGGAGCATTTCTCTTAATTCTTCCATCTTCATGTTCAACTTTCAACTAGAAAACATGATGCACATAAGGTTTAGAGAGAGAAAATAAAACTTGTCATTCCCAAATTTCTCATGTATGCTTAAAATGACTTGATTATTCATTCTAAGCATTATCCACACAATGTATAGCAAAAAGTCTAAAATGAATTATTTCACTATGAGAACGCCTATTATGATTCTCCCCTTGTTTAGGAACTCTATCCTCAGAGTTAGAGAGGAGGATAATATGCTAGAAAGTTTTCTAAATTCATCAAAGTCAAATCTTCAACTAGATATGTGAGCAACTTCAACAAAAACCTCTACTATAGATCTATTCCTAAATAACCTTTCCCTCCTATCTAATACTATTTCAAGACGAAGCTCAAAAAAGCCATCATCTTTTAGCTTATACTTGTCCAGTAAAGCATGAGCAACAATAGGTACACATCTTTTAAGTAAGCTGACATGAAATAAAGGATGCACATTTAAATGTTTACGCAATTCCTATAAATAAGCAAGAAATCCAATCTTCTTCAAAAATTTAAAAGTACTTGCATATCAAGGAGAAATTCTATGATCGGTCCCTAACAACAAGTTAGATTGGTGAGGATTGACTTTATGAAATACCATGTAATTTGTCTGAAATTCATGTTCTTCTCTTAAGATCATGGAATTTATTTTGCCCTTTATAAGCTTCATTTTTGTGTTACTTAGTTTTTCCAAAGTTCTTCATCCATGATCTCAAGCATTTCGTTAGATACTTCTACTTTATTTGGAAAACCAAAAAACAAAGGTGGATTCAAATGATTATAACCATACATAGCATCAAAATGAGTCACTTCTATAGATGCAAGCCATGCATTATTGTATGCAAACTCGAATAACGGCAACTATTTACTCCAATTATCCTACTTTTCATTCATATACATGCACAACATATCTTCAAGTACCCGATTAACCCTCTTAGATTCTGCGTCAATTTGTGGATGGAAATTTGTACTCATATGAATTTGAGTGTCAATCGATTCAAATGTTGCTTTCCAGAAGTTTGATTTGAACCTTAAGTCTCTATTAGAAATTATGTTTTAAGGCATTCCATGCAATCGAAAAAGTTCTTTTATAAATAGTCTTGTGACATTCAAGGCAATGTTAGTCTTTTTCATAAAAATGAAATGTTCCATGTTGGTAAGTCGATAAACTCCCACAAATATGGTATCATGTTTACTTTTAGTGGTAGGAAATTTAGTGATAAAGTCCATACATATAGAATCCCACTTTTGATTTGGCACATTCAAAGGTTGTAGCATTCTAGGCATTCTCTTAAATTCAGATTTTTACCTATTGGAACTTTAAGCATTCATGAACATATTTTCCAATATCCCATTTCATACATGGCCAAAACTAAGAATATTTTGTTTTAACATAGGTCCTTCAATAACCTAGATGTGCAAAAAAGGTGCATCATCATAGTCATTAATATTTGATCTTTCAATGGAGACTTAGAATATATGCATAATCAATTACTACAATATGAAGATTCATTCTATAAACAAATTTTCTCTCGATACATTGATTCCTTGTTTCGATGCAAAAAATTCAAATAGAATCTTGTTTGAGTTCTTGTTGGAAAACACTCCAACTCCATAATGTCATCTTCTATTAGCTCGTGAACATAATGGTATTTACTTCTATATGCTTGGTGCAAGCATGAAATACTTGGTTCTTTGAAATGACCATATAAATTTGATTATCTCATTTAATTATAGCCACTAACTATGATCGAAAGCCTAGATCTTCAATAAATCTCCTTGGCTAGATTGCCTCACAACAGGGAAAGCAAGTTGCTTTGTACTTTGCTTCAGTGGAGGAAAATACTAGATTCGGTTTCTTCCTACTTACCTAAGAAAAGATACATGAACAATGTTAGAAAAAATATTCAAAAATTGGTTTTTGGGAATCACAATCTCTTGCCCATTTTGAATCACGTTACTCTTGAAGAGTATCATTTGTGGTATAAATGAGACCTACATGCTCTATAATGATGAAAGAAAACTATCAATCCATTGGTACCAACCTCTTGGAACTTGCTTAACGGCCTTTTTAAGTCTACAAACCTTTTTTTTCAAAATGTGATACCTCAAAACCTCGTGGTTCAGATATATGTACCTCATGCTTGAGGTATCCATTCAAAAATATTGACTTTACATCCATCTATGTGCAGCCACTACAAGTACCATGTGAATTTTAGTCATTCCAGCTATTGGTGAAAATGTCCATTGGACATCAAATGCTTCCCCTTGTGAGAACCCTTGTACAACAAGCCAAGCTTTGTACTTCTCTAAAGTAAAATCTGATTTGTATTTTTCTTTCCAAATCCATTTAGTTCCAGTCAACTTTTTCTTTAGTGGTAAATCAACCAATTTCAAGGCCCGTTATTATTTACTATGCTATCATACACAACCCTCATTGTTGCTCTCCACTTTGGGTCTTTGATTGCTTCATCTATAGTTTTGCGTTCTTTCATTAATCCCATAATGTCAACCATGAAGCCATATTGAGAATATTATGTGAGGATCTTTGTTGCTCTTTGATCCTCTTTGATCTATGCAGCCCATGTAAAGATGAGATGGAGCATCAACGTTAGGGTTACAATCATCAAAGAGCTATTTTTCCCATTTAAATAGTGGCTTATGTTGTGTGGCAACAACGAATTTGGTGGAGGAATGAAACTATATGATGTCTCCTCCTCATCGATCTTCACAAAAGTATGGGAGTGTATAAGGTGAGTTCTTTCTTGAGTTGATGAGATAGTGGGTTTACCTTTGTTATTCATTAGGTATAATCACTTGTCAAATATCACATCATGGCTGAAAATGATTTTTTTTTGCCTCTAGATCTATGAGTTCATATGCCTTAGACTCTTTCTATATCCTAAGAAGTCACTTTTTTTCAGTCCTAACTTAGTTCTTGTTGATTTACGTATATGTACGTAATAAAAAGATCCAATAATTCTAAAATTCATAGTTGAAGGCTTTTTACTTGAGTATGCTTCTTGATGAGTAATGCTATTTAGTGCCTTTTTTTAGCATGTATTGCAATGGAAAGCCTAGATCTTCAAGAACACCCCTTTACAAGATTTCCCCACAAAGAGGCAAAGGAAGTACTTTGCTTTAGTGGAGGAGAGTACCAAAGTTGGATGCTTCTTAATTACCCAAGGAAGGTTACTTGAACCAAGTGAGAAACAATATCCTAAAACATATTTTCTAGAATCAAAATCTTCAACCCAAATTGATTCACAATACCCTGAAAAAGTGTCACATATTGTATAAATATAACAGAATCCAAGTTTCTTACAATGTACTCTAGAACTCACATGCTATATTACAATGGTTCTCTTTTGGTCTATCAAAAAATTTGTGGGATACTTCAACAAAATAATAGATATCTAGTCTAGTGTTTCACAAAAGGATAAGACTCCCAACAAGCTTTCTCTACTTCTTAACATCTACTTTCGATGTATCATCCTCTATTAAAAGTTTAATATTTCTCCCCATCGGTATGCTAGTGTCACCAAACTCCATTATTCCAAAAGATCTAAGCATTTCTCTAACGTATTTGATAGAACTTGCACAAGATAAGAGAAAATCCAATGCAAAAGAGTAGACAAGATATAACATAGAGAAAGCGAATTTTTGGCATTACAAATTTGAATCAATCGATACATCAGCTTTGAAAAATAGCTTCTTGACAAAGCCTCAACCTCCCGACCACCCTTGAGCTATCACAATCTCATTCACACTTGCACTCTCAATCTCACTCTCACTCTCAATCTCAATCTCAATTACAAGGTAATTCTCTGAATTTTTGTTTCCTCCATGATGGAGCAAATTCCTCTTAAAATAGAGTTGATCATCCCCCAAATAATTATGTGATCTTCCAAATTTAGAAAAATTTGGCTCTCCCCATGTTGCATGCAAAGTTTTCATAGAAGAATGTGTTTGTAGTAGTCAAGTTCTTTCTTTAGTGCTATCTATCAAGAGTAGAAGAAAAGGATTGAAAAGACATATCTAAAGACATTTGTAAGTGTGCATGACAACACATATACATCAAAATCACAGACTCAAATAGAAATAGAGAAGCCCACCTCTTTTTCCTTTTTTTTAAGTAGGAAAAAAATGGCACTTTTCCAAGTCCTATAACTCAAAAAGAGTGAGGAATTAGTTTAATCTTGTGAGAGGAAAAAAGTTTCAGATCTTTGATCTACGCAATAGTTTATGAGATGCCTTAGGTCCAAATTTTCCTCCAAATACCACTTTTGAGCCTTGCAAGTTTAGAAATTCTAGAGATAGACTAAAATCAAGGCATTATCTTATAGCGAACTAAATGTAGAGCCCAAAAAGAGGTACTTAAAACATGGTTCACAAAATTTTCACAAAGATTCTTTTATTCTCTTATGCATGCTCTACCTCTCTCCCATGGAGCATTTCTCTTAATTCTTCCATCTTCATGTTCAACTTTCAACTAGAAAACATGATGCACATAAGGTTTAGAGAGAGAAAATAAAACTTGTCATTCCCAAATTTCTCATGTATGCTTAAAATGACTTGATTATTCATTCTAAGCATCATCCACACAATGTATAGCAAAAAGTCTAAAATGAATTATTTCACTATGAGAACGCCTATTATGATTCTCCCCTTGTTTAGGAACTCTATCCTCAGAGTTAGAGAGGAGGATAATATGCTAGAAAGTTTTCTAAATTCATCAAAGTCAAATCTTCAACTAGATATGTGAGCAACTTCAACAAAAACCTCTACTATAGATCTATTCCTAAATAACCTTTCCCTCCTATCTAATACTATTTCAAGACGAAGCTCAAAAAAGCCATCATCTTTTAGCTTATACTTGTCCAGTAAAGCATGAGCAACAATAGGTACACATCTTTTAAGTAAGCTGACATGAAATAAAGGATGCACATTTAAATGTTTACGCAATTCCTATAAATAAGCAAGAAATCCAATCTTCTTCAAAAATTTAAAAGTACTTGCATATCAAGGAGAAATTCTATGATCGGTCCCTAACAACAAGTTAGATTGGTGAGGATTGACTTTATGAAATACCATGTAATTTGTCTGAAATTCATGTTCTTCTCTTAAGATCATGGAATTTATTTTGCCCTTTATAAGCTTCATTTTTGTGTTACTTAGTTTTTCCAAAGTTCTTCATCCATGATCTCAAGCATTTCGTTAGATACTTCTACTTTATTTGGAAAACCAAAAAACAAAGGTGGATTCAAATGATTATAACCATACATAGCATCAAAATGAGTCACTTCTATAGATGCAAGCCATGCATTATTGTATGCAAACTCGAATAACGGCAACTATTTACTCCAATTATCCTACTTTTCATTCATATACATGCACAACATATCTTCAAGTACCCGATTAACCCTCTTAGATTCTGCGTCAATTTGTGGATGGAAATTTGTACTCATATGAATTTGAGTGTCAATCGATTCAAATGTTGCTTTCCAGAAGTTTGATTTGAACCTTAAGTCTCTATTAGAAATTATGTTTTAAGGCATTCCATGCAATCGAAAAAGTTCTTTTATAAATAGTCTTGTGACATTCAAGGCAATGTTAGTCTTTTTCATAAAAATGAAATGTTCCATGTTGGTAAGTCGATAAACTCCCACAAATATGGTATCATGTTTACTTTTAGTGGTAGGAAATTTAGTGATAAAGTCCATACATATAGAATCCCACTTTTGATTTGGCACATTCAAAGGTTGTAGCATTCTAGGCATTCTCTTAAATTCAGATTTTTACCTATTCGAACTTTAAGCATTCATGAACATATTTTCCAATATCCCATTTCATACATGGCCAAAACTAAGAATATTTTGTTTTAACATAGGTCCTTCAATAACCTAGATGTGCAAAAAAGGTGCATCATCATAGTCATTAATATTTGATCTTTCAATGGAGACTTAGAATATATGCATAATCAATTACTACAATATGAAGATTCATTCTATAAACAAATTTTCTCTCGATACATTGATTCCTTGTTTCGATGCAAAAAATTCAAATAGAATCTTGTTTGAGTTCTTGTTGGAAAACACTCCAACTCCATAATGTCATCTTCTATTAGCTCGTGAACATAATGGTATTTACTTCTATATGCTTGGTGCAAGCATGAAATACTTGGTTCTTTGAAATGACCATATAAATTTGATTATCTCATTTAATTATAGCCACTAACTATGATCGAAAGCCTAGATCTTCAATAAATCTCCTTGGCTAGATTGCCTCACAACAGGGAAAGCAAGTTGCTTTGTACTTTGCTTCAGTGGAGGAAAATACTAGATTCGGTTTCTTCCTACTTACCTAAGAAAAGATACATGAACAATGTTAGAAAAAATATTCAAAAATTGGTTTTTGGGAATCACAATCTCTTGCCCATTTTGAATCACGTTACTCTTGAAGAGTATCATTTGTGGTATAAATGAGACCTACATGCTCTATAATGATGAAAGAAAACTATCAATCCATTGGTACCAACCTCTTGGAACTTGCTTAACGGCCTTTTTAAGTCTACAAACCTTTTTTTTCAAAATGTGATACCTCAAAACCTCGTGGTTCAGATATATGTACCTCATGCTTGAGGTATCCATTCAAAAATATTGACTTTACATCCATCTATGTGCAGCCACTACAAGTACCATGTGAATTTTAGTCATTCCAGCTATTGGTGAAAATGTCCATTGGACATCAAATGCTTCCCCTTGTGAGAACCCTTGTACAACAAGCCAAGCTTTGTACTTCTCTAAAGTAAAATCTGATTTGTATTTTTCTTTCCAAATCCATTTAGTTCCAGTCAACTTTTTCTTTAGTGGTAAATCAACCAATTTCAAGGCCCGTTATTATTTACTATGCTATCATACACAACCCTCATTGTTGCTCTCCACTTTGGGTCTTTGATTGCTTCATCTATAGTTTTGCGTTCTTTCATTAATCCCATAATGTCAACCATGAAGCCATATTGAGAATATTATGTGAGGATCTTTGTTGCTCTTTGATCCTCTTTGATCTATGCAGCCCATGTAAAGATGAGATGGAGCATCAACGTTAGGGTTACAATCATCAAAGAGCTATTTTTCCCATTTAAATAGTGGCTTATGTTGTGTGGCAACAACGAATTTGGTGGAGGAATGAAACTATATGATGTCTCCTCCTCATCGATCTTCACAAAAGTATGGGAGTGTATAAGGTGAGTTCTTTCTTGAGTTGATGAGATAGTGGGTTTACCTTTGTTATTCATTAGGTATAATCACTTGTCAAATATCACATCATGGCTGAAAATGATTTTTTTTTGCCTCTAGATCTATGAGTTCATATGCCTTAGACTCTTTCTATATCCTAAGAAGTCACTTTTTTTCAGTCCTAACTTAGTTCTTGTTGATTTACGTATATGTACGTAATAAAAAGATACTCTCACTCTCAATCTCAATCTCAATTACAAGGTAATTCTCTGAATTTTTGTTTCCTCCATGATGGAGCAAATTCCTCTTAAAATAGAGTTGATCATCCCCCAAATAATTATGTGATCTTCCAAATTTAGAAAAATTTGGCTCTCCCCATGTTGCATGCAAAGTTTTCATAGAAGAATGTGTTTGTAGTAGTCAAGTTCTTTCTTTAGTGCTATCTATCAAGAGTAGAAGAAAAGGATTGAAAAGACATATCTAAAGACATTTGTAAGTGTGCATGACAACACATATACATCAAAATCACAGACTCAAATAGAAATAGAGAAGCCCACCTCTTTTTCCTTTTTTTTAAGTAGGAAAAAAATGGCACTTTTCCAAGTCCTATAACTCAAAAAGAGTGAGGAATTAGTTTAATCTTGTGAGAGGAAAAAAGTTTCAGATCTTTGATCTACGCAATAGTTTATGAGATGCCTTAGGTCCAAATTTTCCTCCAAATACCACTTTTGAGCCTTGCAAGTTTAGAAATTCTAGAGATAGACTAAAATCAAGGCATTATCTTATAGCGAACTAAATGTAGAGCCCAAAAAGAGGTACTTAAAACATGGTTCACAAAATTTTCACAAAGATTCTTTTATTCTCTTATGCATGCTCTACCTCTCTCCCATGGAGCATTTCTCTTAATTCTTCCATCTTCATGTTCAACTTTCAACTAGAAAACATGATGCACATAAGGTTTAGAGAGAGAAAATAAAACTTGTCATTCCCAAATTTCTCATGTATGCTTAAAATGACTTGATTATTCATTCTAAGCATTATCCACACAATGTATAGCAAAAAGTCTAAAATGAATTATTTCACTATGAGAACGCCTATTATGATTCTCCCCTTGTTTAGGAACTCTATCCTCAGAGTTAGAGAGGAGGATAATATGCTAGAAAGTTTTCTAAATTCATCAAAGTCAAATCTTCAACTAGATATGTGAGCAACTTCAACAAAAACCTCTACTATAGATCTATTCCTAAATAACCTTTCCCTCCTATCTAATACTATTTCAAGACGAAGCTCAAAAAAGCCATCATCTTTTAGCTTATACTTGTCCAGTAAAGCATGAGCAACAATAGGTACACATCTTTTAAGTAAGCTGACATGAAATAAAGGATGCACATTTAAATGTTTACGCAATTCCTATAAATAAGCAAGAAATCCAATCTTCTTCAAAAATTTAAAAGTACTTGCATATCAAGGAGAAATTCTATGATCGGTCCCTAACAACAAGTTAGATTGGTGAGGATTGACTTTATGAAATACCATGTAATTTGTCTGAAATTCATGTTCTTCTCTTAAGATCATGGAATTTATTTTGCCCTTTATAAGCTTCATTTTTGTGTTACTTAGTTTTTCCAAAGTTCTTCATCCATGATCTCAAGCATTTCGTTAGATACTTCTACTTTATTTGGAAAACCAAAAAACAAAGGTGGATTCAAATGATTATAACCATACATAGCATCAAAATGAGTCACTTCTATAGATGCAAGCCATGCATTATTGTATGCAAACTCGAATAACGGCAACTATTTACTCCAATTATCCTACTTTTCATTCATATACATGCACAACATATCTTCAAGTACCCGATTAACCCTCTTAGATTCTGCGTCAATTTGTGGATGGAAATTTGTACTCATATGAATTTGAGTGTCAATCGATTCAAATGTTGCTTTCCAGAAGTTTGATTTGAACCTTAAGTCTCTATTAGAAATTATGTTTTAAGGCATTCCATGCAATCGAAAAAGTTCTTTTATAAATAGTCTTGTGACATTCAAGGCAATGTTAGTCTTTTTCATAAAAATGAAATGTTCCATGTTGGTAAGTCGATAAACTCCCACAAATATGGTATCATGTTTACTTTTAGTGGTAGGAAATTTAGTGATAAAGTCCATACATATAGAATCCCACTTTTGATTTGGCACATTCAAAGGTTGTAGCATTCTAGGCATTCTCTTAAATTCAGATTTTTACCTATTGGAACTTTAAGCATTCATGAACATATTTTCCAATATCCCATTTCATACATGGCCAAAACTAAGAATATTTTGTTTTAACATAGGTCCTTCAATAACCTAGATGTGCAAAAAAGGTGCATCATCATAGTCATTAATATTTGATCTTTCAATGGAGACTTAGAATATATGCATAATCAATTACTACAATATGAAGATTCATTCTATAAACAAATTTTCTCTCGATACATTGATTCCTTGTTTCGATGCAAAAAATTCAAATAGAATCTTGTTTGAGTTCTTGTTGGAAAACACTCCAACTCCATAATGTCATCTTCTATTAGCTCGTGAACATAATGGTATTTACTTCTATATGCTTGGTGCAAGCATGAAATACTTGGTTCTTTGAAATGACCATATAAATTTGATTATCTCATTTAATTATAGCCACTAACTATGATCGAAAGCCTAGATCTTCAATAAATCTCCTTGGCTAGATTGCCTCACAACAGGGAAAGCAAGTTGCTTTGTACTTTGCTTCAGTGGAGGAAAATACTAGATTCGGTTTCTTCCTACTTACCTAAGAAAAGATACATGAACAATGTTAGAAAAAATATTCAAAAATTGGTTTTTGGGAATCACAATCTCTTGCCCATTTTGAATCACGTTACTCTTGAAGAGTATCATTTGTGGTATAAATGAGACCTACATGCTCTATAATGATGAAAGAAAACTATCAATCCATTGGTACCAACCTCTTGGAACTTGCTTAACGGCCTTTTTAAGTCTACAAACCTTTTTTTTCAAAATGTGATACCTCAAAACCTCGTGGTTCAGATATATGTACCTCATGCTTGAGGTATCCATTCAAAAATATTGACTTTACATCCATCTATGTGCAGCCACTACAAGTACCATGTGAATTTTAGTCATTCCAGCTATTGGTGAAAATGTCCATTGGACATCAAATGCTTCCCCTTGTGAGAACCCTTGTACAACAAGCCAAGCTTTGTACTTCTCTAAAGTAAAATCTGATTTGTATTTTTCTTTCCAAATCCATTTAGTTCCAGTCAACTTTTTCTTTAGTGGTAAATCAACCAATTTCAAGGCCCGTTATTATTTACTATGCTATCATACACAACCCTCATTGTTGCTCTCCACTTTGGGTCTTTGATTGCTTCATCTATAGTTTTGCGTTCTTTCATTAATCCCATAATGTCAACCATGAAGCCATATTGAGAATATTATGTGAGGATCTTTGTTGCTCTTTGATCCTCTTTGATCTATGCAGCCCATGTAAAGATGAGATGGAGCATCAACGTTAGGGTTACAATCATCAAAGAGCTATTTTTCCCATTTAAATAGTGGCTTATGTTGTGTGGCAACAACGAATTTGGTGGAGGAATGAAACTATATGATGTCTCCTCCTCATCGATCTTCACAAAAGTATGGGAGTGTATAAGGTGAGTTCTTTCTTGAGTTGATGAGATAGTGGGTTTACCTTTGTTATTCATTAGGTATAATCACTTGTCAAATATCACATCATGGCTGAAAATGATTTTTTTTTGCCTCTAGATCTATGAGTTCATATGCCTTAGACTCTTTCTATATCCTAAGAAGTCACTTTTTTTCAGTCCTAACTTAGTTCTTGTTGATTTACGTATATGTACGTAATAAAAAGATCCAATAATTCTAAAATTCATAGTTGAAGGCTTTTTACTTGAGTATGCTTCTTGATGAGTAATGCTATTTAGTGCCTTTTTTTAGCATGTATTGCAATGGAAAGCCTAGATCTTCAAGAACACCCCTTTACAAGATTTCCCCACAAAGAGGCAAAGGAAGTACTTTGCTTTAGTGGAGGAGAGTACCAAAGTTGGATGCTTCTTAATTACCCAAGGAAGGTTACTTGAACCAAGTGAGAAACAATATCCTAAAACATATTTTCTAGAATCAAAATCTTCAACCCAAATTGATTCACAATACCCTGAAAAAGTGTCACATATTGTATAAATATAACAGAATCCAAGTTTCTTACAATGTACTCTAGAACTCACATGCTATATTACAATGGTTCTCTTTTGGTCTATCAAAAAATTTGTGGGATACTTCAACAAAATAATAGATATCTAGTCTAGTGTTTCACAAAAGGATAAGACTCCCAACAAGCTTTCTCTACTTCTTAACATCTACTTTCGATGTATCATCCTCTATTAAAAGTTTAATATTTCTCCCCATCGGTATGCTAGTGTCACCAAACTCCATTATTCCAAAAGATCTAAGCATTTCTCTAACGTATTTGATAGAACTTGCACAAGATAAGAGAAAATCCAATGCAAAAGAGTAGACAAGATATAACATAGAGAAAGCGAATTTTTGGCATTACAAATTTGAATCAATCGATACATCAGCTTTGAAAAATAGCTTCTTGACAAAGCCTCAACCTCCCGACCACCCTTGAGCTATCACAATCTCATTCACACTTGCACTCTCAATCTCACTCTCACTCTCAATCTCAATCTCAATTACAAGGTAATTCTCTGAATTTTTGTTTCCTCCATGATGGAGCAAATTCCTCTTAAAATAGAGTTGATCATCCCCCAAATAATTATGTGATCTTCCAAATTTAGAAAAATTTGGCTCTCCCCATGTTGCATGCAAAGTTTTCATAGAAGAATGTGTTTGTAGTAGTCAAGTTCTTTCTTTAGTGCTATCTATCAAGAGTAGAAGAAAAGGATTGAAAAGACATATCTAAAGACATTTGTAAGTGTGCATGACAACACATATACATCAAAATCACAGACTCAAATAGAAATAGAGAAGCCCACCTCTTTTTCCTTTTTTTTAAGTAGGAAAAAAATGGCACTTTTCCAAGTCCTATAACTCAAAAAGAGTGAGGAATTAGTTTAATCTTGTGAGAGGAAAAAAGTTTCAGATCTTTGATCTACGCAATAGTTTATGAGATGCCTTAGGTCCAAATTTTCCTCCAAATACCACTTTTGAGCCTTGCAAGTTTAGAAATTCTAGAGATAGACTAAAATCAAGGCATTACCTTATAGCGAACTAAATGTAGAGCCCAAAAAGAGGTACTTAAAACATGGTTCACAAAATTTTCACAAAGATTCTTTTATTCTCTTATGCATGCTCTACCTCTCTCCCATGGAGCATTTCTCTTAATTCTTCCATCTTCATGTTCAACTTTCAACTAGAAAACATGATGCACATAAGGTTTAGAGAGAGAAAATAAAACTTGTCATTCCCAAATTTCTCATGTATGCTTAAAATGACTTGATTATTCATTCTAAGCATTATCCACACAATGTATAGCAAAAAGTCTAAAATGAATTATTTCACTATGAGAACGCCTATTATGATTCTCCCCTTGTTTAGGAACTCTATCCTCAGAGTTAGAGAGGAGGATAATATGCTAGAAAGTTTTCTAAATTCATCAAAGTCAAATCTTCAACTAGATATGTGAGCAACTTCAACAAAAACCTCTACTATAGATCTATTCCTAAATAACCTTTCCCTCCTATCTAATACTATTTCAAGACGAAGCTCAAAAAAGCCATCATCTTTTAGCTTATACTTGTCCAGTAAAGCATGAGCAACAATAGGTACACATCTTTTAAGTAAGCTGACATGAAATAAAGGATGCACATTTAAATGTTTACGCAATTCCTATAAATAAGCAAGAAATCCAATCTTCTTCAAAAATTTAAAAGTACTTGCATATCAAGGAGAAATTCTATGATCGGTCCCTAACAACAAGTTAGATTGGTGAGGATTGACTTTATGAAATACCATGTAATTTGTCTGAAATTCATGTTCTTCTCTTAAGATCATGGAATTTATTTTGCCCTTTATAAGCTTCATTTTTGTGTTACTTAGTTTTTCCAAAGTTCTTCATCCATGATCTCAAGCATTTCGTTAGATACTTCTACTTTATTTGGAAAACCAAAAAACAAAGGTGGATTCAAATGATTATAACCATACATAGCATCAAAATGAGTCACTTCTATAGATGCAAGCCATGCATTATTGTATGCAAACTCGAATAACGGCAACTATTTACTCCAATTATCCTACTTTTCATTCATATACATGCACAACATATCTTCAAGTACCCGATTAACCCTCTTAGATTCTGCGTCAATTTGTGGATGGAAATTTGTACTCATATGAATTTGAGTGTCAATCGATTCAAATGTTGCTTTCCAGAAGTTTGATTTGAACCTTAAGTCTCTATTAGAAATTATGTTTTAAGGCATTCCATGCAATCGAAAAAGTTCTTTTATAAATAGTCTTGTGACATTCAAGGCAATGTTAGTCTTTTTCATAAAAATGAAATGTTCCATGTTGGTAAGTCGATAAACTCCCACAAATATGGTATCATGTTTACTTTTAGTGGTAGGAAATTTAGTGATAAAGTCCATACATATAGAATCCCACTTTTGATTTGGCACATTCAAAGGTTGTAGCATTCTAGGCATTCTCTTAAATTCAGATTTTTACCTATTGGAACTTTAAGCATTCATGAACATATTTTCCAATATCCCATTTCATACATGGCCAAAACTAAGAATATTTTGTTTTAACATAGGTCCTTCAATAACCTAGATGTGCAAAAAAGGTGCATCATCATAGTCATTAATATTTGATCTTTCAATGGAGACTTAGAATATATGCATAATCAATTACTACAATATGAAGATTCATTCTATAAACAAATTTTCTCTCGATACATTGATTCCTTGTTTCGATGCAAAAAATTCAAATAGAATCTTGTTTGAGTTCTTGTTGGAAAACACTCCAACTCCATAATGTCATCTTCTATTAGCTCGTGAACATAATGGTATTTACTTCTATATGCTTGGTGCAAGCATGAAATACTTGGTTCTTTGAAATGACCATATAAATTTGATTATCTCATTTAATTATAGCCACTAACTATGATCGAAAGCCTAGATCTTCAATAAATCTCCTTGGCTAGATTGCCTCACAACAGGGAAAGCAAGTTGCTTTGTACTTTGCTTCAGTGGAGGAAAATACTAGATTCGGTTTCTTCCTACTTACCTAAGAAAAGATACATGAACAATGTTAGAAAAAATATTCAAAAATTGGTTTTTGGGAATCACAATCTCTTGCCCATTTTGAATCACGTTACTCTTGAAGAGTATCATTTGTGGTATAAATGAGACCTACATGCTCTATAATGATGAAAGAAAACTATCAATCCATTGGTACCAACCTCTTGGAACTTGCTTAACGGCCTTTTTAAGTCTACAAACCTTTTTTTTCAAAATGTGATACCTCAAAACCTCGTGGTTCAGATATATGTACCTCATGCTTGAGGTATCCATTCAAAAATATTGACTTTACATCCATCTATGTGCAGCCACTACAAGTACCATGTGAATTTTAGTCATTCCAGCTATTGGTGAAAATGTCCATTGGACATCAAATGCTTCCCCTTGTGAGAACCCTTGTACAACAAGCCAAGCTTTGTACTTCTCTAAAGTAAAATCTGATTTGTATTTTTCTTTCCAAATCCATTTAGTTCCAGTCAACTTTTTCTTTAGTGGTAAATCAACCAATTTCAAGGCCCGTTATTATTTACTATGCTATCATACACAACCCTCATTGTTGCTCTCCACTTTGGGTCTTTGATTGCTTCATCTATAGTTTTGCGTTCTTTCATTAATCCCATAATGTCAACCATGAAGCCATATTGAGAATATTATGTGAGGATCTTTGTTGCTCTTTGATCCTCTTTGATCTATGCAGCCCATGTAAAGATGAGATGGAGCATCAACGTTAGGGTTACAATCATCAAAGAGCTATTTTTCCCATTTAAATAGTGGCTTATGTTGTGTGGCAACAACGAATTTGGTGGAGGAATGAAACTATATGATGTCTCCTCCTCATCGATCTTCACAAAAGTATGGGAGTGTATAAGGTGAGTTCTTTCTTGAGTTGATGAGATAGTGGGTTTACCTTTGTTATTCATTAGGTATAATCACTTGTCAAATATCACATCATGGCTGAAAATGATTTTTTTTTTGCCTCTAGATCTATGAGTTCATATGCCTTAGACTCTTTCTATATCCTAAGAAGTCACTTTTTTTCAGTCCTAACTTAGTTCTTGTTGATTTACGTATATGTACGTAATAAAAAGATCCAATAATTCTAAAATTCATAGTTGAAGGCTTTTTACTTGAGTATGCTTCTTGATGAGTAATGCTATTTAGTGCCTTTTTTTAGCATGTATTGCAATGGAAAGCCTAGATCTTCAAGAACACCCCTTTACAAGATTTCCCCACAAAGAGGCAAAGGAAGTACTTTGCTTTAGTGGAGGAGAGTACCAAAGTTGGATGCTTCTTAATTACCCAAGGAAGGTTACTTGAACCAAGTGAGAAACAATATCCTAAAACATATTTTCTAGAATCAAAATCTTCAACCCAAATTGATTCACAATACCCTGAAAAAGTGTCACATATTGTATAAATATAACAGAATCCAAGTTTCTTACAATGTACTCTAGAACTCACATGCTATATTACAATGGTTCTCTTTTGGTCTATCAAAAAATTTGTGGGATACTTCAACAAAATAATAGATATCTAGTCTAGTGTTTCACAAAAGGATAAGACTCCCAACAAGCTTTCTCTACTTCTTAACATCTACTTTCGATGTATCATCCTCTATTAAAAGTTTAATATTTCTCCCCATCGGTATGCTAGTGTCACCAAACTCCATTATTCCAAAAGATCTAAGCATTTCTCTAACGTATTTGATAGAACTTGCACAAGATAAGAGAAAATCCAATGCAAAAGAGTAGACAAGATATAACATAGAGAAAGCAAATTTTTGGCATTACAAATTTGAATCAATCGATACATCAGCTTTGAAAAATAGCTTCTTGACAAAGCCTCAACCTCCCGACCACCCTTGAGCTATCACAATCTCATTCACACTTGCACTCTCAATCTCACTCTCACTCTCAATCTCAATCTCAATTACAAGGTAATTCTCTGAATTTTTGTTTCCTCCATGATGGAGCAAATTCCTCTTAAAATAGAGTTGATCATCCCCCAAATAATTATGTGATCTTCCAAATTTAGAAAAATTTGGCTCTCCCCATGTTGCATGCAAAGTTTTCATAGAAGAATGTGTTTGTAGTAGTCAAGTTCTTTCTTTAGTGCTATCTATCAAGAGTAGAAGAAAAGGATTGAAAAGACATATCTAAAGACATTTGTAAGTGTGCATGACAACACATATACATCAAAATCACAGACTCAAATAGAAATAGAGAAGCCCACCTCTTTTTCCTTTTTTTTAAGTAGGAAAAAAATGGCACTTTTCCAAGTCCTATAACTCAAAAAGAGTGAGGAATTAGTTTAATCTTGTGAGAGGAAAAAAGTTTCAGATCTTTGATCTACGCAATAGTTTATGAGATGCCTTAGGTCCAAATTTTCCTCCAAATACCACTTTTGAGCCTTGCAAGTTTAGAAATTCTAGAGATAGACTAAAATCAAGGCATTACCTTATAGCGAACTAAATGTAGAGCCCAAAAAGAGGTACTTAAAACATGGTTCACAAAATTTTCACAAAGATTCTTTTATTCTCTTATGCATGCTCTACCTCTCTCCCATGGAGCATTTCTCTTAATTCTTCCATCTTCATGTTCAACTTTCAACTAGAAAACATGATGCACATAAGGTTTAGAGAGAGAAAATAAAACTTGTCATTCCCAAATTTCTCATGTATGCTTAAAATGACTTGATTATTCATTCTAAGCATTATCCACACAATGTATAGCAAAAAGTCTAAAATGAATTATTTCACTATGAGAACGCCTATTATGATTCTCCCCTTGTTTAGGAACTCTATCCTCAGAGTTAGAGAGGAGGATAATATGCTAGAAAGTTTTCTAAATTCATCAAAGTCAAATCTTCAACTAGATATGTGAGCAACTTCAACAAAAACCTCTACTATAGATCTATTCCTAAATAACCTTTCCCTCCTATCTAATACTATTTCAAGACGAAGCTCAAAAAAGCCATCATCTTTTAGCTTATACTTGTCCAGTAAAGCATGAGCAACAATAGGTACACATCTTTTAAGTAAGCTGACATGAAATAAAGGATGCACATTTAAATGTTTACGCAATTCCTATAAATAAGCAAGAAATCCAATCTTCTTCAAAAATTTAAAAGTACTTGCATATCAAGGAGAAATTCTATGATCGGTCCCTAACAACAAGTTAGATTGGTGAGGATTGACTTTATGAAATACCATGTAATTTGTCTGAAATTCATGTTCTTCTCTTAAGATCATGGAATTTATTTTGCCCTTTATAAGCTTCATTTTTGTGTTACTTAGTTTTTCCAAAGTTCTTCATCCATGATCTCAAGCATTTCGTTAGATACTTCTACTTTATTTGGAAAACCAAAAAACAAAGGTGGATTCAAATGATTATAACCATACATAGCATCAAAATGAGTCACTTCTATAGATGCAAGCCATGCATTATTGTATGCAAACTCGAATAACGGCAACTATTTACTCCAATTATCCTACTTTTCATTCATATACATGCACAACATATCTTCAAGTACCCGATTAACCCTCTTAGATTCTGCGTCAATTTGTGGATGGAAATTTGTACTCATATGAATTTGAGTGTCAATCGATTCAAATGTTGCTTTCCAGAAGTTTGATTTGAACCTTAAGTCTCTATTAGAAATTATGTTTTAAGGCATTCCATGCAATCGAAAAAGTTCTTTTATAAATAGTCTTGTGACATTCAAGGCAATGTTAGTCTTTTTCATAAAAATGAAATGTTCCATGTTGGTAAGTCGATAAACTCCCACAAATATGGTATCATGTTTACTTTTAGTGGTAGGAAATTTAGTGATAAAGTCCATACATATAGAATCCCACTTTTGATTTGGCACATTCAAAGGTTGTAGCATTCTAGGCATTCTCTTAAATTCAGATTTTTACCTATTGGAACTTTAAGCATTCATGAACATATTTTCCAATATCCCATTTCATACATGGCCAAAACTAAGAATATTTTGTTTTAACATAGGTCCTTCAATAACCTAGATGTGCAAAAAAGGTGCATCATCATAGTCATTAATATTTGATCTTTCAATGGAGACTTAGAATATATGCATAATCAATTACTACAATATGAAGATTCATTCTATAAACAAATTTTCTCTCGATACATTGATTCCTTGTTTCGATGCAAAAAATTCAAATAGAATCTTGTTTGAGTTCTTGTTGGAAAACACTCCAACTCCATAATGTCATCTTCTATTAGCTCGTGAACATAATGGTATTTACTTCTATATGCTTGGTGCAAGCATGAAATACTTGGTTCTTTGAAATGACCATATAAATTTGATTATCTCATTTAATTATAGCCACTAACTATGATCGAAAGCCTAGATCTTCAATAAATCTCCTTGGCTAGATTGCCTCACAACAGGGAAAGCAAGTTGCTTTGTACTTTGCTTCAGTGGAGGAAAATACTAGATTCGGTTTCTTCCTACTTACCTAAGAAAAGATACATGAACAATGTTAGAAAAAATATTCAAAAATTGGTTTTTGGGAATCACAATCTCTTGCCCATTTTGAATCACGTTACTCTTGAAGAGTATCATTTGTGGTATAAATGAGACCTACATGCTCTATAATGATGAAAGAAAACTATCAATCCATTGGTACCAACCTCTTGGAACTTGCTTAACGGCCTTTTTAAGTCTACAAACCTTTTTTTTCAAAATGTGATACCTCAAAACCTCGTGGTTCAGATATATGTACCTCATGCTTGAGGTATCCATTCAAAAATATTGACTTTACATCCATCTATGTGCAGCCACTACAAGTACCATGTGAATTTTAGTCATTCCAGCTATTGGTGAAAATGTCCATTGGACATCAAATGCTTCCCCTTGTGAGAACCCTTGTACAACAAGCCAAGCTTTGTACTTCTCTAAAGTAAAATCTGATTTGTATTTTTCTTTCCAAATCCATTTAGTTCCAGTCAACTTTTTCTTTAGTGGTAAATCAACCAATTTCAAGGCCCGTTATTATTTACTATGCTATCATACACAACCCTCATTGTTGCTCTCCACTTTGGGTCTTTGATTGCTTCATCTATAGTTTTGCGTTCTTTCATTAATCCCATAATGTCAACCATGAAGCCATATTGAGAATATTATGTGAGGATCTTTGTTGCTCTTTGATCCTCTTTGATCTATGCAGCCCATGTAAAGATGAGATGGAGCATCAACGTTAGGGTTACAATCATCAAAGAGCTATTTTTCCCATTTAAATAGTGGCTTATGTTGTGTGGCAACAACGAATTTGGTGGAGGAATGAAACTATATGATGTCTCCTCCTCATCGATCTTCACAAAAGTATGGGAGTGTATAAGGTGAGTTCTTTCTTGAGTTGATGAGATAGTGGGTTTACCTTTGTTATTCATTAGGTATAATCACTTGTCAAATATCACATCATGGCTGAAAATGATTTTTTTTTGCCTCTAGATCTATGAGTTCATATGCCTTAGACTCTTTCTATATCCTAAGAAGTCACTTTTTTTCAGTCCTAACTTAGTTCTTGTTGATTTACGTATATGTACGTAATAAAAAGATCCAATAATTCTAAAATTCATAGTTGAAGGCTTTTTACTTGAGTATGCTTCTTGATGAGTAATGCTATTTAGTGCCTTTTTTTAGCATGTATTGCAATGGAAAGCCTAGATCTTCAAGAACACCCCTTTACAAGATTTCCCCACAAAGAGGCAAAGGAAGTACTTTGCTTTAGTGGAGGAGAGTACCAAAGTTGGATGCTTCTTAATTACCCAAGGAAGGTTACTTGAACCAAGTGAGAAACAATATCCTAAAATATATTTTCTAGAATCAAAATCTTCAACCCAAATTGATTCACAATACCCTGAAAAAGTGTCACATATTGTATAAATATAACAGAATCCAAGTTTCTTACAATGTACTCTAGAACTCACATGCTATATTACAATGGTTCTCTTTTGGTCTATCAAAAAATTTGTGGGATACTTCAACAAAATAATAGATATCTAGTCTAGTGTTTCACAAAAGGATAAGACTCCCAACAAGCTTTCTCTACTTCTTAACATCTACTTTCGATGTATCATCCTCTATTAAAAGTTTAATATTTCTCCCCATCGGTATGCTAGTGTCACCAAACTCCATTATTCCAAAAGATCTAAGCATTTCTCTAACGTATTTGATAGAACTTGCACAAGATAAGAGAAAATCCAATGCAAAAGAGTAGACAAGATATAACATAGAGAAAGCGAATTTTTGGCATTACAAATTTGAATCAATCGATACATCAGCTTTGAAAAATAGCTTCTTGACAAAGCCTCAACCTCCCGACCACCCTTGAGCTATCACAATCTCATTCACACTTGCACTCTCAATCTCACTCTCACTCTCAATCTCAATCTCAATTACAAGGTAATTCTCTGAATTTTTGTTTCCTCCATGATGGAGCAAATTCCTCTTAAAATAGAGTTGATCATCCCCCAAATAATTATGTGATCTTCCAAATTTAGAAAAATTTGGCTCTCCCCATGTTGCATGCAAAGTTTTCATAGAAGAATGTGTTTGTAGTAGTCAAGTTCTTTCTTTAGTGCTATCTATCAAGAGTAGAAGAAAAGGATTGAAAAGACATATCTAAAGACATTTGTAAGTGTGCATGACAACACATATACATCAAAATCACAGACTCAAATAGAAATAGAGAAGCCCACCTCTTTTTCCTTTTTTTTAAGTAGGAAAAAAATGGCACTTTTCCAAGTCCTATAACTCAAAAAGAGTGAGGAATTAGTTTAATCTTGTGAGAGGAAAAAAGTTTCAGATCTTTGATCTACGCAATAGTTTATGAGATGCCTTAGGTCCAAATTTTCCTCCAAATACCACTTTTGAGCCTTGCAAGTTTAGAAATTCTAGAGATAGACTAAAATCAAGGCATTATCTTATAGCGAACTAAATGTAGAGCCCAAAAAGAGGTACTTAAAACATGGTTCACAAAATTTTCACAAAGATTCTTTTATTCTCTTATGCATGCTCTACCTCTCTCCCATGGAGCATTTCTCTTAATTCTTCCATCTTCATGTTCAACTTTCAACTAGAAAACATGATGCACATAAGGTTTAGAGAGAGAAAATAAAACTTGTCATTCCCAAATTTCTCATGTATGCTTAAAATGACTTGATTATTCATTCTAAGCATTATCCACACAATGTATAGCAAAAAGTCTAAAATGAATTATTTCACTATGAGAACGCCTATTATGATTCTCCCCTTGTTTAGGAACTCTATCCTCAGAGTTAGAGAGGAGGATAATATGCTAGAAAGTTTTCTAAATTCATCAAAGTCAAATCTTCAACTAGATATGTGAGCAACTTCAACAAAAACCTCTACTATAGATCTATTCCTAAATAACCTTTCCCTCCTATCTAATACTATTTCAAGACGAAGCTCAAAAAAGCCATCATCTTTTAGCTTATACTTGTCCAGTAAAGCATGAGCAACAATAGGTACACATCTTTTAAGTAAGCTGACATGAAATAAAGGATGCACATTTAAATGTTTACGCAATTCCTATAAATAAGCAAGAAATCCAATCTTCTTCAAAAATTTAAAAGTACTTGCATATCAAGGAGAAATTCTATGATCGGTCCCTAACAACAAGTTAGATTGGTGAGGATTGACTTTATGAAATACCATGTAATTTGTCTGAAATTCATGTTCTTCTCTTAAGATCATGGAATTTATTTTGCCCTTTATAAGCTTCATTTTTGTGTTACTTAGTTTTTCCAAAGTTCTTCATCCATGATCTCAAGCATTTCGTTAGATACTTCTACTTTATTTGGAAAACCAAAAAACAAAGGTGGATTCAAATGATTATAACCATACATAGCATCAAAATGAGTCACTTCTATAGATGCAAGCCATGCATTATTGTATGCAAACTCGAATAACGGCAACTATTTACTCCAATTATCCTACTTTTCATTCATATACATGCACAACATATCTTCAAGTACCCGATTAACCCTCTTAGATTCTGCGTCAATTTGTGGATGGAAATTTGTACTCATATGAATTTGAGTGTCAATCGATTCAAATGTTGCTTTCCAGAAGTTTGATTTGAACCTTAAGTCTCTATTAGAAATTATGTTTTAAGGCATTCCATGCAATCGAAAAAGTTCTTTTATAAATAGTCTTGTGACATTCAAGGCAATGTTAGTCTTTTTCATAAAAATGAAATGTTCCATGTTGGTAAGTCGATAAACTCCCACAAATATGGTATCATGTTTACTTTTAGTGGTAGGAAATTTAGTGATAAAGTCCATACATATAGAATCCCACTTTTGATTTGGCACATTCAAAGGTTGTAGCATTCTAGGCATTCTCTTAAATTCAGATTTTTACCTATTGGAACTTTAAGCATTCATGAACATATTTTCCAATATCCCATTTCATACATGGCCAAAACTAAGAATATTTTGTTTTAACATAGGTCCTTCAATAACCTAGATGTGCAAAAAAGGTGCATCATCATAGTCATTAATATTTGATCTTTCAATGGAGACTTAGAATATATGCATAATCAATTACTACAATATGAAGATTCATTCTATAAACAAATTTTCTCTCGATACATTGATTCCTTGTTTCGATGCAAAAAATTCAAATAGAATCTTGTTTGAGTTCTTGTTGGAAAACACTCCAACTCCATAATGTCATCTTCTATTAGCTCGTGAACATAATGGTATTTACTTCTATATGCTTGGTGCAAGCATGAAATACTTGGTTCTTTGAAATGACCATATAAATTTGATTATCTCATTTAATTATAGCCACTAACTATGATCGAAAGCCTAGATCTTCAATAAATCTCCTTGGCTAGATTGCCTCACAACAGGGAAAGCAAGTTGCTTTGTACTTTGCTTCAGTGGAGGAAAATACTAGATTCGGTTTCTTCCTACTTACCTAAGAAAAGATACATGAACAATGTTAGAAAAAATATTCAAAAATTGGTTTTTGGGAATCACAATCTCTTGCCCATTTTGAATCACGTTACTCTTGAAGAGTATCATTTGTGGTATAAATGAGACCTACATGCTCTATAATGATGAAAGAAAACTATCAATCCATTGGTACCAACCTCTTGGAACTTGCTTAACGGCCTTTTTAAGTCTACAAACCTTTTTTTTCAAAATGTGATACCTCAAAACCTCGTGGTTCAGATATATGTACCTCATGCTTGAGGTATCCATTCAAAAATATTGACTTTACATCCATCTATGTGCAGCCACTACAAGTACCATGTGAATTTTAGTCATTCCAGCTATTGGTGAAAATGTCCATTGGACATCAAATGCTTCCCCTTGTGAGAACCCTTGTACAACAAGCCAAGCTTTGTACTTCTCTAAAGTAAAATCTGATTTGTATTTTTCTTTCCAAATCCATTTAGTTCCAGTCAACTTTTTCTTTAGTGGTAAATCAACCAATTTCAAGGCCCGTTATTATTTACTATGCTATCATACACAACCCTCATTGTTGCTCTCCACTTTGGGTCTTTGATTGCTTCATCTATAGTTTTGCGTTCTTTCATTAATCCCATAATGTCAACCATGAAGCCATATTGAGAATATTATGTGAGGATCTTTGTTGCTCTTTGATCCTCTTTGATCTATGCAGCCCATGTAAAGATGAGATGGAGCATCAACGTTAGGGTTACAATCATCAAAGAGCTATTTTTCCCATTTAAATAGTGGCTTATGTTGTGTGGCAACAACGAATTTGGTGGAGGAATGAAACTATATGATGTCTCCTCCTCATCGATCTTCACAAAAGTATGGGAGTGTATAAGGTGAGTTCTTTCTTGAGTTGATGAGATAGTGGGTTTACCTTTGTTATTCATTAGGTATAATCACTTGTCAAATATCACATCATGGCTGAAAATGATTTTTTTTTGCCTCTAGATCTATGAGTTCATATGCCTTAGACTCTTTCTATATCCTAAGAAGTCACTTTTTTTCAGTCCTAACTTAGTTCTTGTTGATTTACGTATATGTACGTAATAAAAAGATCCAATAATTCTAAAATTCATAGTTGAAGGCTTTTTACTTGAGTATGCTTCTTGATGAGTAATGCTATTTAGTGCCTTTTTTTAGCATGTATTGCAATGGAAAGCCTAGATCTTCAAGAACACCCCTTTACAAGATTTCCCCACAAAGAGGCAAAGGAAGTACTTTGCTTTAGTGGAGGAGAGTACCAAAGTTGGATGCTTCTTAATTACCCAAGGAAGGTTACTTGAACCAAGTGAGAAACAATATCCTAAAACATATTTTCTAGAATCAAAATCTTCAACCCAAATTGATTCACAATACCCTGAAAAAGTGTCACATATTGTATAAATATAACAGAATCCAAGTTTCTTACAATGTACTCTAGAACTCACATGCTATATTACAATGGTTCTCTTTTGGTCTATCAAAAAATTTGTGGGATACTTCAACAAAATAATAGATATCTAGTCTAGTGTTTCACAAAAGGATAAGACTCCCAACAAGCTTTCTCTACTTCTTAACATCTACTTTCGATGTATCATCCTCTATTAAAAGTTTAATATTTCTCCCCATCGGTATGCTAGTGTCACCAAACTCCATTATTCCAAAAGATCTAAGCATTTCTCTAACGTATTTGATAGAACTTGCACAAGATAAGAGAAAATCCAATGCAAAAGAGTAGACAAGATATAACATAGAGAAAGCGAATTTTTGGCATTACAAATTTGAATCAATCGATACATCAGCTTTGAAAAATAGCTTCTTGACAAAGCCTCAACCTCCCGACCACCCTTGAGCTATCACAATCTCATTCACACTTGCACTCTCAATCTCACTCTCACTCTCAATCTCAATCTCAATTACAAGGTAATTCTCTGAATTTTTGTTTCCTCCATGATGGAGCAAATTCCTCTTAAAATAGAGTTGATCATCCCCCAAATAATTATGTGATCTTCCAAATTTAGAAAAATTTGGCTCTCCCCATGTTGCATGCAAAGTTTTCATAGAAGAATGTGTTTGTAGTAGTCAAGTTCTTTCTTTAGTGCTATCTATCAAGAGTAGAAGAAAAGGATTGAAAAGACATATCTAAAGACATTTGTAAGTGTGCATGACAACACATATACATCAAAATCACAGACTCAAATAGAAATAGAGAAGCCCACCTCTTTTTCCTTTTTTTAAGTAGGAAAAAAATGGCACTTTTCCAAGTCCTATAACTCAAAAAGAGTGAGGAATTAGTTTAATCTTGTGAGAGGAAAAAAGTTTCAGATCTTTGATCTACGCAATAGTTTATGAGATGCCTTAGGTCCAAATTTTCCTCCAAATACCACTTTTGAGCCTTGCAAGTTTAGAAATTCTAGAGATAGACTAAAATCAAGGCATTATCTTATAGCGAACTAAATGTAGAGCCCAAAAAGAGGTACTTAAAACATGGTTCACAAAATTTTCACAAAGATTCTTTTATTCTCTTATGCATGCTCTACCTCTCTCCCATGGAGCATTTCTCTTAATTCTTCCATCTTCATGTTCAACTTTCAACTAGAAAACATGATGCACATAAGGTTTAGAGAGAGAAAATAAAACTTGTCATTCCCAAATTTCTCATGTATGCTTAAAATGACTTGATTATTCATTCTAAGCATTATCCACACAATGTATAGCAAAAAGTCTAAAATGAATTATTTCACTATGAGAACGCCTATTATGATTCTCCCCTTGTTTAGGAACTCTATCCTCAGAGTTAGAGAGGAGGATAATATGCTAGAAAGTTTTCTAAATTCATCAAAGTCAAATCTTCAACTAGATATGTGAGCAACTTCAACAAAAACCTCTACTATAGATCTATTCCTAAATAACCTTTCCCTCCTATCTAATACTATTTCAAGACGAAGCTCAAAAAAGCCATCATCTTTTAGCTTATACTTGTCCAGTAAAGCATGAGCAACAATAGGTACACATCTTTTAAGTAAGCTGACATGAAATAAAGGATGCACATTTAAATGTTTACGCAATTCCTATAAATAAGCAAGAAATCCAATCTTCTTCAAAAATTTAAAAGTACTTGCATATCAAGGAGAAATTCTATGATCGGTCCCTAACAACAAGTTAGATTGGTGAGGATTGACTTTATGAAATACCATGTAATTTGTCTGAAATTCATGTTCTTCTCTTAAGATCATGGAATTTATTTTGCCCTTTATAAGCTTCATTTTTGTGTTACTTAGTTTTTCCAAAGTTCTTCATCCATGATCTCAAGCATTTCATTAGATACTTCTACTTTATTTGGAAAACCAAAAAACAAAGGTGGATTCAAATGATTATAACCATACATAGCATCAAAATGAGTCACTTCTATAGATGCAAGCCATGCATTATTGTATGCAAACTCGAATAACGGCAACTATTTACTCCAATGATCCTACTTTTCATTCATATACATGCACAACATATCTTCAAGTACCCGATTAACCCTCTTAGATTCTGCGTCAATTTGTGGATGGAAATTTGTACTCATATGAATTTGAGTGTCAATCGATTCAAATGTTGCTTTCCAGAAGTTTGATTTGAACCTTAAGTCTCTATTAGAAATTATGTTTTAAGGCATTCCATGCAATCGAAAAAGTTCTTTTATAAATAGTCTTGTGACATTCAAGGCAATGTTAGTCTTTTTCATAAAAATGAAATGTTCCATGTTGGTAAGTCGATAAACTCCCACAAATATGGTATCATGTTTACTTTTAGTGGTAGGAAATTTAGTGATAAAGTCCATACATATAGAATCCCACTTTTGATTTGGCACATTCAAAGGTTGTAGCATTCTAGGCATTCTCTTAAATTCAGATTTTTACCTATTGGAACTTTAAGCATTCATGAACATATTTTCCAATATCCCATTTCATACATGGCCAAAACTAAGAATATTTTGTTTTAACATAGGTCCTTCAATAACCTAGATGTGCAAAAAAGGTGCATCATCATAGTCATTAATATTTGATCTTTCAATGGAGACTTAGAATATATGCATAATCAATTACTACAATATGAAGATTCATTCTATAAACAAATTTTCTCTCGATACATTGATTCCTTGTTTCGATGCAAAAAATTCAAATAGAATCTTGTTTGAGTTCTTGTTGGAAAACACTCCAACTCCATAATGTCATCTTCTATTAGCTCGTGAACATAATGGTATTTACTTCTATATGCTTGGTGCAAGCATGAAATACTTGGTTCTTTGAAATGACCATATAAATTTGATTATCTCATTTAATTATAGCCACTAACTATGATCGAAAGCCTAGATCTTCAATAAATCTCCTTGGCTAGATTGCCTCACAACAGGGAAAGCAAGTTGCTTTGTACTTTGCTTCAGTGGAGGAAAATACTAGATTCGGTTTCTTCCTACTTACCTAAGAAAAGATACATGAACAATGTTAGAAAAAATATTCAAAAATTGGTTTTTGGGAATCACAATCTCTTGCCCATTTTGAATCACGTTACTCTTGAAGAGTATCATTTGTGGTATAAATGAGACCTACATGCTCTATAATGATGAAAGAAAACTATCAATCCATTGGTACCAACCTCTTGGAACTTGCTTAACGGCCTTTTTAAGTCTACAAACCTTTTTTTTCAAAATGTGATACCTCAAAACCTCGTGGTTCAGATATATGTACCTCATGCTTGAGGTATCCATTCAAAAATATTGACTTTACATCCATCTATGTGCAGCCACTACAAGTACCATGTGAATTTTAGTCATTCCAGCTATTGGTGAAAATGTCCATTGGACATCAAATGCTTCCCCTTGTGAGAACCCTTGTACAACAAGCCAAGCTTTGTACTTCTCTAAAGTAAAATCTGATTTGTATTTTTCTTTCCAAATCCATTTAGTTCCAGTCAACTTTTTCTTTAGTGGTAAATCAACCAATTTCAAGGCCCGTTATTATTTACTATGCTATCATACACAACCCTCATTGTTGCTCTCCACTTTGGGTCTTTGATTGCTTCATCTATAGTTTTGCGTTCTTTCATTAATCCCATAATGTCAACCATGAAGCCATATTGAGAATATTATGTGAGGATCTTTGTTGCTCTTTGATCCTCTTTGATCTATGCAGCCCATGTAAAGATGAGATGGAGCATCAACGTTAGGGTTACAATCATCAAAGAGCTATTTTTCCCATTTAAATAGTGGCTTATGTTGTGTGGCAACAACGAATTTGGTGGAGGAATGAAACTATATGATGTCTCCTCCTCATCGATCTTCACAAAAGTATGGGAGTGTATAAGGTGAGTTCTTTCTTGAGTTGATGAGATAGTGGGTTTACCTTTGTTATTCATTAGGTATAATCACTTGTCAAATATCACATCATGGCTGAAAATGATTTTTTTTTTGCCTCTAGATCTATGAGTTCATATGCCTTAGACTCTTTCTATATCCTAAGAAGTCACTTTTTTTCAGTCCTAACTTAGTTCTTGTTGATTTACGTATATGTACGTAATAAAAAGATCCAATAATTCTAAAATTCATAGTTGAAGGCTTTTTACTTGAGTATGCTTCTTGATGAGTAATGCTATTTAGTGCCTTTTTTTAGCATGTATTGCAATGGAAAGCCTAGATCTTCAAGAACACCCCTTTACAAGATTTCCCCACAAAGAGGCAAAGGAAGTACTTTGCTTTAGTGGAGGAGAGTACCAAAGTTGGATGCTTCTTAATTACCCAAGGAAGGTTACTTGAACCAAGTGAGAAACAATATCCTAAAACATATTTTCTAGAATCAAAATCTTCAACCCAAATTGATTCACAATACCCTGAAAAAGTGTCACATATTGTATAAATATAACAGAATCCAAGTTTCTTACAATGTACTCTAGAACTCACATGCTATATTACAATGGTTCTCTTTTGGTCTATCAAAAAATTTGTGGGATACTTCAACAAAATAATAGATATCTAGTCTAGTGTTTCACAAAAGGATAAGACTCCCAACAAGCTTTCTCTACTTCTTAACATCTACTTTCGATGTATCATCCTCTATTAAAAGTTTAATATTTCTCCCCATCGGTATGCTAGTGTCACCAAACTCCATTATTCCAAAAGATCTAAGCATTTCTCTAACGTATTTGATAGAACTTGCACAAGATAAGAGAAAATCCAATGCAAAAGAGTAGACAAGATATAACATAGAGAAAGCGAATTTTTGGCATTACAAATTTGAATCAATCGATACATCAGCTTTGAAAAATAGCTTCTTGACAAAGCCTCAACCTCCCGACCACCCTTGAGCTATCACAATCTCATTCACACTTGCACTCTCAATCTCACTCTCACTCTCAATCTCAATCTCAATTACAAGGTAATTCTCTGAATTTTTGTTTCCTCCATGATGGAGCAAATTCCTCTTAAAATAGAGTTGATCATCCCCCAAATAATTATGTGATCTTCCAAATTTAGAAAAATTTGGCTCTCCCCATGTTGCATGCAAAGTTTTCATAGAAGAATGTGTTTGTAGTAGTCAAGTTCTTTCTTTAGTGCTATCTATCAAGAGTAGAAGAAAAGGATTGAAAAGACATATCTAAAGACATTTGTAAGTGTGCATGACAACACATATACATCAAAATCACAGACTCAAATAGAAATAGAGAAGCCCACCTCTTTTTCCTTTTTTTTAAGTAGGAAAAAAATGGCACTTTTCCAAGTCCTATAACTCAAAAAGAGTGAGGAATTAGTTTAATCTTGTGAGAGGAAAAAAGTTTCAGATCTTTGATCTACGCAATAGTTTATGAGATGCCTTAGGTCCAAATTTTCCTCCAAATACCACTTTTGAGCCTTGCAAGTTTAGAAATTCTAGAGATAGACTAAAATCAAGGCATTACCTTATAGCGAACTAAATGTAGAGCCCAAAAAGAGGTACTTAAAACATGGTTCACAAAATTTTCACAAAGATTCTTTTATTCTCTTATGCATGCTCTACCTCTCTCCCATGGAGCATTTCTCTTAATTCTTCCATCTTCATGTTCAACTTTCAACTAGAAAACATGATGCACATAAGGTTTAGAGAGAGAAAATAAAACTTGTCATTCCCAAATTTCTCATGTATGCTTAAAATGACTTGATTATTCATTCTAAGCATTATCCACACAATGTATAGCAAAAAGTCTAAAATGAATTATTTCACTATGAGAACGCCTATTATGATTCTCCCCTTGTTTAGGAACTCTATCCTCAGAGTTAGAGAGGAGGATAATATGCTAGAAAGTTTTCTAAATTCATCAAAGTCAAATCTTCAACTAGATATGTGAGCAACTTCAACAAAAACCTCTACTATAGATCTATTCCTAAATAACCTTTCCCTCCTATCTAATACTATTTCAAGACGAAGCTCAAAAAAGCCATCATCTTTTAGCTTATACTTGTCCAGTAAAGCATGAGCAACAATAGGTACACATCTTTTAAGTAAGCTGACATGAAATAAAGGATGCACATTTAAATGTTTACGCAATTCCTATAAATAAGCAAGAAATCCAATCTTCTTCAAAAATTTAAAAGTACTTGCATATCAAGGAGAAATTCTATGATCGGTCCCTAACAACAAGTTAGATTGGTGAGGATTGACTTTATGAAATACCATGTAATTTGTCTGAAATTCATGTTCTTCTCTTAAGATCATGGAATTTATTTTGCCCTTTATAAGCTTCATTTTTGTGTTACTTAGTTTTTCCAAAGTTCTTCATCCATGATCTCAAGCATTTCGTTAGATACTTCTACTTTATTTGGAAAACCAAAAAACAAAGGTGGATTCAAATGATTATAACCATACATAGCATCAAAATGAGTCACTTCTATAGATGCAAGCCATGCATTATTGTATGCAAACTCGAATAACGGCAACTATTTACTCCAATTATCCTACTTTTCATTCATATACATGCACAACATATCTTCAAGTACCCGATTAACCCTCTTAGATTCTGCGTCAATTTGTGGATGGAAATTTGTACTCATATGAATTTGAGTGTCAATCGATTCAAATGTTGCTTTCCAGAAGTTTGATTTGAACCTTAAGTCTCTATTAGAAATTATGTTTTAAGGCATTCCATGCAATCGAAAAAGTTCTTTTATAAATAGTCTTGTGACATTCAAGGCAATGTTAGTCTTTTTCATAAAAATGAAATGTTCCATGTTGGTAAGTCGATAAACTCCCACAAATATGGTATCATGTTTACTTTTAGTGGTAGGAAATTTAGTGATAAAGTCCATACATATAGAATCCCACTTTTGATTTGGCACATTCAAAGGTTGTAGCATTCTAGGCATTCTCTTAAATTCAGATTTTTACCTATTGGAACTTTAAGCATTCATGAACATATTTTCCAATATCCCATTTCATACATGGCCAAAACTAAGAATATTTTGTTTTAACATAGGTCCTTCAATAACCTAGATGTGCAAAAAAGGTGCATCATCATAGTCATTAATATTTGATCTTTCAATGGAGACTTAGAATATATGCATAATCAATTACTACAATATGAAGATTCATTCTATAAACAAATTTTCTCTCGATACATTGATTCCTTGTTTCGATGCAAAAAATTCAAATAGAATCTTGTTTGAGTTCTTGTTGGAAAACACTCCAACTCCATAATGTCATCTTCTATTAGCTCGTGAACATAATGGTATTTACTTCTATATGCTTGGTGCAAGCATGAAATACTTGGTTCTTTGAAATGACCATATAAATTTGATTATCTCATTTAATTATAGCCACTAACTATGATCGAAAGCCTAGATCTTCAATAAATCTCCTTGGCTAGATTGCCTCACAACAGGGAAAGCAAGTTGCTTTGTACTTTGCTTCAGTGGAGGAAAATACTAGATTCGGTTTCTTCCTACTTACCTAAGAAAAGATACATGAACAATGTTAGAAAAAATATTCAAAAATTGGTTTTTGGGAATCACAATCTCTTGCCCATTTTGAATCACGTTACTCTTGAAGAGTATCATTTGTGGTATAAATGAGACCTACATGCTCTATAATGATGAAAGAAAACTATCAATCCATTGGTACCAACCTCTTGGAACTTGCTTAACGGCCTTTTTAAGTCTACAAACCTTTTTTTTCAAAATGTGATACCTCAAAACCTCGTGGTTCAGATATATGTACCTCATGCTTGAGGTATCCATTCAAAAATATTGACTTTACATCCATCTATGTGCAGCCACTACAAGTACCATGTGAATTTTAGTCATTCCAGCTATTGGTGAAAATGTCCATTGGACATCAAATGCTTCCCCTTGTGAGAACCCTTGTACAACAAGCCAAGCTTTGTACTTCTCTAAAGTAAAATCTGATTTGTATTTTTCTTTCCAAATCCATTTAGTTCCAGTCAACTTTTTCTTTAGTGGTAAATCAACCAATTTCAAGGCCCGTTATTATTTACTATGCTATCATACACAACCCTCATTGTTGCTCTCCACTTTGGGTCTTTGATTGCTTCATCTATAGTTTTGCGTTCTTTCATTAATCCCATAATGTCAACCATGAAGCCATATTGAGAATATTATGTGAGGATCTTTGTTGCTCTTTGATCCTCTTTGATCTATGCAGCCCATGTAAAGATGAGATGGAGCATCAACGTTAGGGTTACAATCATCAAAGAGCTATTTTTCCCATTTAAATAGTGGCTTATGTTGTGTGGCAACAACGAATTTGGTGGAGGAATGAAACTATATGATGTCTCCTCCTCATCGATCTTCACAAAAGTATGGGAGTGTATAAGGTGAGTTCTTTCTTGAGTTGATGAGATAGTGGGTTTACCTTTGTTATTCATTAGGTATAATCACTTGTCAAATATCACATCATGGCTGAAAATGATTTTTTTTTGCCTCTAGATCTATGAGTTCATATGCCTTAGACTCTTTCTATATCCTAAGAAGTCACTTTTTTTCAGTCCTAACTTAGTTCTTGTTGATTTACGTATATGTACGTAATAAAAAGATCCAATAATTCTAAAATTCATAGTTGAAGGCTTTTTACTTGAGTATGCTTCTTGATGAGTAATGCTATTTAGTGCCTTTTTTTAGCATGTATTGCAATGGAAAGCCTAGATCTTCAAGAACACCCCTTTACAAGATTTCCCCACAAAGAGGCAAAGGAAGTACTTTGCTTTAGTGGAGGAGAGTACCAAAGTTGGATGCTTCTTAATTACCCAAGGAAGGTTACTTGAACCAAGTGAGAAACAATATCCTAAAACATATTTTCTAGAATCAAAATCTTCAACCCAAATTGATTCACAATACCCTGAAAAAGTGTCACATATTGTATAAATATAACAGAATCCAAGTTTCTTACAATGTACTCTAGAACTCACATGCTATATTACAATGGTTCTCTTTTGGTCTATCAAAAAATTTGTGGGATACTTCAACAAAATAATAGATATCTAGTCTAGTGTTTCACAAAAGGATAAGACTCCCAACAAGCTTTCTCTACTTCTTAACATCTACTTTCGATGTATCATCCTCTATTAAAAGTTTAATATTTCTCCCCATCGGTATGCTAGTGTCACCAAACTCCATTATTCCAAAAGATCTAAGCATTTCTCTAACGTATTTGATAGAACTTGCACAAGATAAGAGAAAATCCAATGCAAAAGAGTAGACAAGATATAACATAGAGAAAGCGAATTTTTGGCATTACAAATTTGAATCAATCGATACATCAGCTTTGAAAAATAGCTTCTTGACAAAGCCTCAACCTCCCGACCACCCTTGAGCTATCACAATCTCATTCACACTTGCACTCTCAATCTCACTCTCACTCTCAATCTCAATCTCAATTACAAGGTAATTCTCTGAATTTTTGTTTCCTCCATGATGGAGCAAATTCCTCTTAAAATAGAGTTGATCATCCCCCAAATAATTATGTGATCTTCCAAATTTAGAAAAATTTGGCTCTCCCCATGTTGCATGCAAAGTTTTCATAGAAGAATGTGTTTGTAGTAGTCAAGTTCTTTCTTTAGTGCTATCTATCAAGAGTAGAAGAAAAGGATTGAAAAGACATATCTAAAGACATTTGTAAGTGTGCATGACAACACATATACATCAAAATCACAGACTCAAATAGAAATAGAGAAGCCCACCTCTTTTTCCTTTTTTTTAAGTAGGAAAAAAATGGCACTTTTCCAAGTCCTATAACTCAAAAAGAGTGAGGAATTAGTTTAATCTTGTGAGAGGAAAAAAGTTTCAGATCTTTGATCTACGCAATAGTTTATGAGATGCCTTAGGTCCAAATTTTCCTCCAAATACCACTTTTGAGCCTTGCAAGTTTAGAAATTCTAGAGATAGACTAAAATCAAGGCATTACCTTATAGCGAACTAAATGTAGAGCCCAAAAAGAGGTACTTAAAACATGGTTCACAAAATTTTCACAAAGATTCTTTTATTCTCTTATGCATGCTCTACCTCTCTCCCATGGAGCATTTCTCTTAATTCTTCCATCTTCATGTTCAACTTTCAACTAGAAAACATGATGCACATAAGGTTTAGAGAGAGAAAATAAAACTTGTCATTCCCAAATTTCTCATGTATGCTTAAAATGACTTGATTATTCATTCTAAGCATTATCCACACAATGTATAGCAAAAAGTCTAAAATGAATTATTTCACTATGAGAACGCCTATTATGATTCTCCCCTTGTTTAGGAACTCTATCCTCAGAGTTAGAGAGGAGGATAATATGCTAGAAAGTTTTCTAAATTCATCAAAGTCAAATCTTCAACTAGATATGTGAGCAACTTCAACAAAAACCTCTACTATAGATCTATTCCTAAATAACCTTTCCCTCCTATCTAATACTATTTCAAGACGAAGCTCAAAAAAGCCATCATCTTTTAGCTTATACTTGTCCAGTAAAGCATGAGCAACAATAGGTACACATCTTTTAAGTAAGCTGACATGAAATAAAGGATGCACATTTAAATGTTTACGCAATTCCTATAAATAAGCAAGAAATCCAATCTTCTTCAAAAATTTAAAAGTACTTGCATATCAAGGAGAAATTCTATGATCGGTCCCTAACAACAAGTTAGATTGGTGAGGATTGACTTTATGAAATACCATGTAATTTGTCTGAAATTCATGTTCTTCTCTTAAGATCATGGAATTTATTTTGCCCTTTATAAGCTTCATTTTTGTGTTACTTAGTTTTTCCAAAGTTCTTCATCCATGATCTCAAGCATTTCGTTAGATACTTCTACTTTATTTGGAAAACCAAAAAACAAAGGTGGATTCAAATGATTATAACCATACATAGCATCAAAATGAGTCACTTCTATAGATGCAAGCCATGCATTATTGTATGCAAACTCGAATAACGGCAACTATTTACTCCAATTATCCTACTTTTCATTCATATACATGCACAACATATCTTCAAGTACCCGATTAACCCTCTTAGATTCTGCGTCAATTTGTGGATGGAAATTTGTACTCATATGAATTTGAGTGTCAATCGATTCAAATGTTGCTTTCCAGAAGTTTGATTTGAACCTTAAGTCTCTATTAGAAATTATGTTTTAAGGCATTCCATGCAATCGAAAAAGTTCTTTTATAAATAGTCTTGTGACATTCAAGGCAATGTTAGTCTTTTTCATAAAAATGAAATGTTCCATGTTGGTAAGTCGATAAACTCCCACAAATATGGTATCATGTTTACTTTTAGTGGTAGGAAATTTAGTGATAAAGTCCATACATATAGAATCCCACTTTTGATTTGGCACATTCAAAGGTTGTAGCATTCTAGGCATTCTCTTAAATTCAGATTTTTACCTATTCGAACTTTAAGCATTCATGAACATATTTTCCAATATCCCATTTCATACATGGCCAAAACTAAGAATATTTTGTTTTAACATAGGTCCTTCAATAACCTAGATGTGCAAAAAAGGTGCATCATCATAGTCATTAATATTTGATCTTTCAATGGAGACTTAGAATATATGCATAATCAATTACTACAATATGAAGATTCATTCTATAAACAAATTTTCTCTCGATACATTGATTCCTTGTTTCGATGCAAAAAATTCAAATAGAATCTTGTTTGAGTTCTTGTTGGAAAACACTCCAACTCCATAATGTCATCTTCTATTAGCTCGTGAACATAATGGTATTTACTTCTATATGCTTGGTGCAAGCATGAAATACTTGGTTCTTTGAAATGACCATATAAATTTGATTATCTCATTTAATTATAGCCACTAACTATGATCAAAAGCCTAGATCTTCAATAAATCTCCTTGGCTAGATTGCCTCACAACAGGGAAAGCAAGTTGCTTTGTACTTTGCTTCAGTGGAGGAAAATACTAGATTCGGTTTCTTCCTACTTACCTAAGAAAAGATACATGAACAATGTTAGAAAAAATATTCAAAAATTGGTTTTTGGGAATCACAATCTCTTGCCCATTTTGAATCACGTTACTCTTGAAGAGTATCATTTGTGGTATAAATGAGACCTACATGCTCTATAATGATGAAAGAAAACTATCAATCCATTGGTACCAACCTCTTGGAACTTGCTTAACGGCCTTTTTAAGTCTACAAACCTTTTTTTTTCAAAATGTGATACCTCAAAACCTCGTGGTTCAGATATATGTACCTCATGCTTGAGGTATCCATTCAAAAATATTGACTTTACATCCATCTATGTGCAGCCACTACAAGTACCATGTGAATTTTAGTCATTCCAGCTATTGGTGAAAATGTCCATTGGACATCAAATGCTTCCCCTTGTGAGAACCCTTGTACAACAAGCCAAGCTTTGTACTTCTCTAAAGTAAAATCTGATTTGTATTTTTCTTTCCAAATCCATTTAGTTCCAGTCAACTTTTTCTTTAGTGGTAAATCAACCAATTTCAAGGCCCGTTATTATTTACTATGCTATCATACACAACCCTCATTGTTGCTCTCCACTTTGGGTCTTTGATTGCTTCATCTATAGTTTTGCGTTCTTTCATTAATCCCATAATGTCAACCATGAAGCCATATTGAGAATATTATGTGAGGATCTTTGTTGCTCTTTGATCCTCTTTGATCTATGCAGCCCATGTAAAGATGAGATGGAGCATCAACGTTAGGGTTACAATCATCAAAGAGCTATTTTTCCCATTTAAATAGTGGCTTATGTTGTGTGGCAACAACGAATTTGGTGGAGGAATGAAACTATATGATGTCTCCTCCTCATCGATCTTCACAAAAGTATGGGAGTGTATAAGGTGAGTTCTTTCTTGAGTTGATGAGATAGTGGGTTTACCTTTGTTATTCATTAGGTATAATCACTTGTCAAATATCACATCATGGCTGAAAATGATTTTTTTTTGCCTCTAGATCTATGAGTTCATATGCCTTAGACTCTTTCTATATCCTAAGAAGTCACTTTTTTTCAGTCCTAACTTAGTTCTTGTTGATTTACGTATATGTACGTAATAAAAAGATCCAATAATTCTAAAATTCATAGTTGAAGGCTTTTTACTTGAGTATGCTTCTTGATGAGTAATGCTATTTAGTGCCTTTTTTTAGCATGTATTGCAATGGAAAGCCTAGATCTTCAAGAACACCCCTTTACAAGATTTCCCCACAAAGAGGCAAAGGAAGTACTTTGCTTTAGTGGAGGAGAGTACCAAAGTTGGATGCTTCTTAATTACCCAAGGAAGGTTACTTGAACCAAGTGAGAAACAATATCCTAAAACATATTTTCTAGAATCAAAATCTTCAACCCAAATTGATTCACAATACCCTGAAAAAGTGTCACATATTGTATAAATATAACAGAATCCAAGTTTCTTACAATGTACTCTAGAACTCACATGCTATATTACAATGGTTCTCTTTTGGTCTATCAAAAAATTTGTGGGATACTTCAACAAAATAATAGATATCTAGTCTAGTGTTTCACAAAAGGATAAGACTCCCAACAAGCTTTCTCTACTTCTTAACATCTACTTTCGATGTATCATCCTCTATTAAAAGTTTAATATTTCTCCCCATCGGTATGCTAGTGTCACCAAACTCCATTATTCCAAAAGATCTAAGCATTTCTCTAACGTATTTGATAGAACTTGCACAAGATAAGAGAAAATCCAATGCAAAAGAGTAGACAAGATATAACATAGAGAAAGCGAATTTTTGGCATTACAAATTTGAATCAATCGATACATCAGCTTTGAAAAATAGCTTCTTGACAAAGCCTCAACCTCCCGACCACCCTTGAGCTATCACAATCTCATTCACACTTGCACTCTCAATCTCACTCTCACTCTCAATCTCAATCTCAATTACAAGGTAATTCTCTGAATTTTTGTTTCCTCCATGATGGAGCAAATTCCTCTTAAAATAGAGTTGATCATCCCCCAAATAATTATGTGATCTTCCAAATTTAGAAAAATTTGGCTCTCCCCATGTTGCATGCAAAGTTTTCATAGAAGAATGTGTTTGTAGTAGTCAAGTTCTTTCTTTAGTGCTATCTATCAAGAGTAGAAGAAAAGGATTGAAAAGACATATCTAAAGACATTTGTAAGTGTGCATGACAACACATATACATCAAAATCACAGACTCAAATAGAAATAGAGAAGCCCACCTCTTTTTCCTTTTTTTTAAGTAGGAAAAAAATGGCACTTTTCCAAGTCCTATAACTCAAAAAGAGTGAGGAATTAGTTTAATCTTGTGAGAGGAAAAAAGTTTCAGATCTTTGATCTACGCAATAGTTTATGAGATGCCTTAGGTCCAAATTTTCCTCCAAATACCACTTTTGAGCCTTGCAAGTTTAGAAATTCTAGAGATAGACTAAAATCAAGGCATTATCTTATAGCGAACTAAATGTAGAGCCCAAAAAGAGGTACTTAAAACATGGTTCACAAAATTTTCACAAAGATTCTTTTATTCTCTTATGCATGCTCTACCTCTCTCCCATGGAGCATTTCTCTTAATTCTTCCATCTTCATGTTCAACTTTCAACTAGAAAACATGATGCACATAAGGTTTAGAGAGAGAAAATAAAACTTGTCATTCCCAAATTTCTCATGTATGCTTAAAATGACTTGATTATTCATTCTAAGCATTATCCACACAATGTATAGCAAAAAGTCTAAAATGAATTATTTCACTATGAGAACGCCTATTATGATTCTCCCCTTGTTTAGGAACTCTATCCTCAGAGTTAGAGAGGAGGATAATATGCTAGAAAGTTTTCTAAATTCATCAAAGTCAAATCTTCAACTAGATATGTGAGCAACTTCAACAAAAACCTCTACTATAGATCTATTCCTAAATAACCTTTCCCTCCTATCTAATACTATTTCAAGACGAAGCTCAAAAAAGCCATCATCTTTTAGCTTATACTTGTCCAGTAAAGCATGAGCAACAATAGGTACACATCTTTTAAGTAAGCTGACATGAAATAAAGGATGCACATTTAAATGTTTACGCAATTCCTATAAATAAGCAAGAAATCCAATCTTCTTCAAAAATTTAAAAGTACTTGCATATCAAGGAGAAATTCTATGATCGGTCCCTAACAACAAGTTAGATTGGTGAGGATTGACTTTATGAAATACCATGTAATTTGTCTGAAATTCATGTTCTTCTCTTAAGATCATGGAATTTATTTTGCCCTTTATAAGCTTCATTTTTGTGTTACTTAGTTTTTCCAAAGTTCTTCATCCATGATCTCAAGCATTTCGTTAGATACTTCTACTTTATTTGGAAAACCAAAAAACAAAGGTGGATTCAAATGATTATAACCATACATAGCATCAAAATGAGTCACTTCTATAGATGCAAGCCATGCATTATTGTATGCAAACTCGAATAACGGCAACTATTTACTCCAATTATCCTACTTTTCATTCATATACATGCACAACATATCTTCAAGTACCCGATTAACCCTCTTAGATTCTGCGTCAATTTGTGGATGGAAATTTGTACTCATATGAATTTGAGTGTCAATCGATTCAAATGTTGCTTTCCAGAAGTTTGATTTGAACCTTAAGTCTCTATTAGAAATTATGTTTTAAGGCATTCCATGCAATCGAAAAAGTTCTTTTATAAATAGTCTTGTGACATTCAAGGCAATGTTAGTCTTTTTCATAAAAATGAAATGTTCCATGTTGGTAAGTCGATAAACTCCCACAAATATGGTATCATGTTTACTTTTAGTGGTAGGAAATTTAGTGATAAAGTCCATACATATAGAATCCCACTTTTGATTTGGCACATTCAAAGGTTGTAGCATTCTAGGCATTCTCTTAAATTCAGATTTTTACCTATTGGAACTTTAAGCATTCATGAACATATTTTCCAATATCCCATTTCATACATGGCCAAAACTAAGAATATTTTGTTTTAACATAGGTCCTTCAATAACCTAGATGTGCAAAAAAGGTGCATCATCATAGTCATTAATATTTGATCTTTCAATGGAGACTTAGAATATATGCATAATCAATTACTACAATATGAAGATTCATTCTATAAACAAATTTTCTCTCGATACATTGATTCCTTGTTTCGATGCAAAAAATTCAAATAGAATCTTGTTTGAGTTCTTGTTGGAAAACACTCCAACTCCATAATGTCATCTTCTATTAGCTCGTGAACATAATGGTATTTACTTCTATATGCTTGGTGCAAGCATGAAATACTTGGTTCTTTGAAATGACCATATAAATTTGATTATCTCATTTAATTATAGCCACTAACTATGATCGAAAGCCTAGATCTTCAATAAATCTCCTTGGCTAGATTGCCTCACAACAGGGAAAGCAAGTTGCTTTGTACTTTGCTTCAGTGGAGGAAAATACTAGATTCGGTTTCTTCCTACTTACCTAAGAAAAGATACATGAACAATGTTAGAAAAAATATTCAAAAATTGGTTTTTGGGAATCACAATCTCTTGCCCATTTTGAATCACGTTACTCTTGAAGAGTATCATTTGTGGTATAAATGAGACCTACATGCTCTATAATGATGAAAGAAAACTATCAATCCATTGGTACCAACCTCTTGGAACTTGCTTAACGGCCTTTTTAAGTCTACAAACCTTTTTTTTCAAAATGTGATACCTCAAAACCTCGTGGTTCAGATATATGTACCTCATGCTTGAGGTATCCATTCAAAAATATTGACTTTACATCCATCTATGTGCAGCCACTACAAGTACCATGTGAATTTTAGTCATTCCAGCTATTGGTGAAAATGTCCATTGGACATCAAATGCTTCCCCTTGTGAGAACCCTTGTACAACAAGCCAAGCTTTGTACTTCTCTAAAGTAAAATCTGATTTGTATTTTTCTTTCCAAATCCATTTAGTTCCAGTCAACTTTTTCTTTAGTGGTAAATCAACCAATTTCAAGGCCCGTTATTATTTACTATGCTATCATACACAACCCTCATTGTTGCTCTCCACTTTGGGTCTTTGATTGCTTCATCTATAGTTTTGCGTTCTTTCATTAATCCCATAATGTCAACCATGAAGCCATATTGAGAATATTATGTGAGGATCTTTGTTGCTCTTTGATCCTCTTTGATCTATGCAGCCCATGTAAAGATGAGATGGAGCATCAACGTTAGGGTTACAATCATCAAAGAGCTATTTTTCCCATTTAAATAGTGGCTTATGTTGTGTGGCAACAACGAATTTGGTGGAGGAATGAAACTATATGATGTCTCCTCCTCATCGATCTTCACAAAAGTATGGGAGTGTATAAGGTGAGTTCTTTCTTGAGTTGATGAGATAGTGGGTTTACCTTTGTTATTCATTAGGTATAATCACTTGTCAAATATCACATCATGGCTGAAAATGATTTTTTTTTGCCTCTAGATCTATGAGTTCATATGCCTTAGACTCTTTCTATATCCTAAGAAGTCACTTTTTTTCAGTCCTAACTTAGTTCTTGTTGATTTACGTATATGTACGTAATAAAAAGATCCAATAATTCTAAAATTCATAGTTGAAGGCTTTTTACTTGAGTATGCTTCTTGATGAGTAATGCTATTTAGTGCCTTTTTTTAGCATGTATTGCAATGGAAAGCCTAGATCTTCAAGAACACCCCTTTACAAGATTTCCCCACAAAGAGGCAAAGGAAGTACTTTGCTTTAGTGGAGGAGAGTACCAAAGTTGGATGCTTCTTAATTACCCAAGGAAGGTTACTTGAACCAAGTGAGAAACAATATCCTAAAACATATTTTCTAGAATCAAAATCTTCAACCCAAATTGATTCACAATACCCTGAAAAAGTGTCACATATTGTATAAATATAACAGAATCCAAGTTTCTTACAATGTACTCTAGAACTCACATGCTATATTACAATGGTTCTCTTTTGGTCTATCAAAAAATTTGTGGGATACTTCAACAAAATAATAGATATCTAGTCTAGTGTTTCACAAAAGGATAAGACTCCCAACAAGCTTTCTCTACTTCTTAACATCTACTTTCGATGTATCATCCTCTATTAAAAGTTTAATATTTCTCCCCATCGGTATGCTAGTGTCACCAAACTCCATTATTCCAAAAGATCTAAGCATTTCTCTAACGTATTTGATAGAACTTGCACAAGATAAGAGAAAATCCAATGCAAAAGAGTAGACAAGATATAACATAGAGAAAGCGAATTTTTGGCATTACAAATTTGAATCAATCGATACATCAGCTTTGAAAAATAGCTTCTTGACAAAGCCTCAACCTCCCGACCACCCTTGAGCTATCACAATCTCATTCACACTTGCACTCTCAATCTCACTCTCACTCTCAATCTCAATCTCAATTACAAGGTAATTCTCTGAATTTTTGTTTCCTCCATGATGGAGCAAATTCCTCTTAAAATAGAGTTGATCATCCCCCAAATAATTATGTGATCTTCCAAATTTAGAAAAATTTGGCTCTCCCCATGTTGCATGCAAAGTTTTCATAGAAGAATGTGTTTGTAGTAGTCAAGTTCTTTCTTTAGTGCTATCTATCAAGAGTAGAAGAAAAGGATTGAAAAGACATATCTAAAGACATTTGTAAGTGTGCATGACAACACATATACATCAAAATCACAGACTCAAATAGAAATAGAGAAGCCCACCTCTTTTTCCTTTTTTTTAAGTAGGAAAAAAATGGCACTTTTCCAAGTCCTATAACTCAAAAAGAGTGAGGAATTAGTTTAATCTTGTGAGAGGAAAAAAGTTTCAGATCTTTGATCTACGCAATAGTTTATGAGATGCCTTAGGTCCAAATTTTCCTCCAAATACCACTTTTGAGCCTTGCAAGTTTAGAAATTCTAGAGATAGACTAAAATCAAGGCATTATCTTATAGCGAACTAAATGTAGAGCCCAAAAAGAGGTACTTAAAACATGGTTCACAAAATTTTCACAAAGATTCTTTTATTCTCTTATGCATGCTCTACCTCTCTCCCATGGAGCATTTCTCTTAATTCTTCCATCTTCATGTTCAACTTTCAACTAGAAAACATGATGCACATAAGGTTTAGAGAGAGAAAATAAAACTTGTCATTCCCAAATTTCTCATGTATGCTTAAAATGACTTGATTATTCATTCTAAGCATTATCCACACAATGTATAGCAAAAAGTCTAAAATGAATTATTTCACTATGAGAACGCCTATTATGATTCTCCCCTTGTTTAGGAACTCTATCCTCAGAGTTAGAGAGGAGGATAATATGCTAGAAAGTTTTCTAAATTCATCAAAGTCAAATCTTCAACTAGATATGTGAGCAACTTCAACAAAAACCTCTACTATAGATCTATTCCTAAATAACCTTTCCCTCCTATCTAATACTATTTCAAGACGAAGCTCAAAAAAGCCATCATCTTTTAGCTTATACTTGTCCAGTAAAGCATGAGCAACAATAGGTACACATCTTTTAAGTAAGCTGACATGAAATAAAGGATGCACATTTAAATGTTTACGCAATTCCTATAAATAAGCAAGAAATCCAATCTTCTTCAAAAATTTAAAAGTACTTGCATATCAAGGAGAAATTCTATGATCGGTCCCTAACAACAAGTTAGATTGGTGAGGATTGACTTTATGAAATACCATGTAATTTGTCTGAAATTCATGTTCTTCTCTTAAGATCATGGAATTTATTTTGCCCTTTATAAGCTTCATTTTTGTGTTACTTAGTTTTTCCAAAGTTCTTCATCCATGATCTCAAGCATTTCGTTAGATACTTCTACTTTATTTGGAAAACCAAAAAACAAAGGTGGATTCAAATGATTATAACCATACATAGCATCAAAATGAGTCACTTCTATAGATGCAAGCCATGCATTATTGTATGCAAACTCGAATAACGGCAACTATTTACTCCAATTATCCTACTTTTCATTCATATACATGCACAACATATCTTCAAGTACCCGATTAACCCTCTTAGATTCTGCGTCAATTTGTGGATGGAAATTTGTACTCATATGAATTTGAGTGTCAATCGATTCAAATGTTGCTTTCCAGAAGTTTGATTTGAACCTTAAGTCTCTATTAGAAATTATGTTTTAAGGCATTCCATGCAATCGAAAAAGTTCTTTTATAAATAGTCTTGTGACATTCAAGGCAATGTTAGTCTTTTTCATAAAAATGAAATGTTCCATGTTGGTAAGTCGATAAACTCCCACAAATATGGTATCATGTTTACTTTTAGTGGTAGGAAATTTAGTGATAAAGTCCATACATATAGAATCCCACTTTTGATTTGGCACATTCAAAGGTTGTAGCATTCTAGGCATTCTCTTAAATTCAGATTTTTACCTATTGGAACTTTAAGCATTCATGAACATATTTTCCAATATCCCATTTCATACATGGCCAAAACTAAGAATATTTTGTTTTAACATAGGTCCTTCAATAACCTAGATGTGCAAAAAAGGTGCATCATCATAGTCATTAATATTTGATCTTTCAATGGAGACTTAGAATATATGCATAATCAATTACTACAATATGAAGATTCATTCTATAAACAAATTTTCTCTCGATACATTGATTCCTTGTTTCGATGCAAAAAATTCAAATAGAATCTTGTTTGAGTTCTTGTTGGAAAACACTCCAACTCCATAATGTCATCTTCTATTAGCTCGTGAACATAATGGTATTTACTTCTATATGCTTGGTGCAAGCATGAAATACTTGGTTCTTTGAAATGACCATATAAATTTGATTATCTCATTTAATTATAGCCACTAACTATGATCGAAAGCCTAGATCTTCAATAAATCTCCTTGGCTAGATTGCCTCACAACAGGGAAAGCAAGTTGCTTTGTACTTTGCTTCAGTGGAGGAAAATACTAGATTCGGTTTCTTCCTACTTACCTAAGAAAAGATACATGAACAATGTTAGAAAAAATATTCAAAAATTGGTTTTTGGGAATCACAATCTCTTGCCCATTTTGAATCACGTTACTCTTGAAGAGTATCATTTGTGGTATAAATGAGACCTACATGCTCTATAATGATGAAAGAAAACTATCAATCCATTGGTACCAACCTCTTGGAACTTGCTTAACGGCCTTTTTAAGTCTACAAACCTTTTTTTTCAAAATGTGATACCTCAAAACCTCGTGGTTCAGATATATGTACCTCATGCTTGAGGTATCCATTCAAAAATATTGACTTTACATCCATCTATGTGCAGCCACTACAAGTACCATGTGAATTTTAGTCATTCCAGCTATTGGTGAAAATGTCCATTGGACATCAAATGCTTCCCCTTGTGAGAACCCTTGTACAACAAGCCAAGCTTTGTACTTCTCTAAAGTAAAATCTGATTTGTATTTTTCTTTCCAAATCCATTTAGTTCCAGTCAACTTTTTCTTTAGTGGTAAATCAACCAATTTCAAGGCCCGTTATTATTTACTATGCTATCATACACAACCCTCATTGTTGCTCTCCACTTTGGGTCTTTGATTGCTTCATCTATAGTTTTGCGTTCTTTCATTAATCCCATAATGTCAACCATGAAGCCATATTGAGAATATTATGTGAGGATCTTTGTTGCTCTTTGATCCTCTTTGATCTATGCAGCCCATGTAAAGATGAGATGGAGCATCAACGTTAGGGTTACAATCATCAAAGAGCTATTTTTCCCATTTAAATAGTGGCTTATGTTGTGTGGCAACAACGAATTTGGTGGAGGAATGAAACTATATGATGTCTCCTCCTCATCGATCTTCACAAAAGTATGGGAGTGTATAAGGTGAGTTCTTTCTTGAGTTGATGAGATAGTGGGTTTACCTTTGTTATTCATTAGGTATAATCACTTGTCAAATATCACATCATGGCTGAAAATGATTTTTTTTTGCCTCTAGATCTATGAGTTCATATGCCTTAGACTCTTTCTATATCCTAAGAAGTCACTTTTTTTCAGTCCTAACTTAGTTCTTGTTGATTTACGTATATGTACGTAATAAAAAGATCCAATAATTCTAAAATTCATAGTTGAAGGCTTTTTACTTGAGTATGCTTCTTGATGAGTAATGCTATTTAGTGCCTTTTTTTAGCATGTATTGCAATGGAAAGCCTAGATCTTCAAGAACACCCCTTTACAAGATTTCCCCACAAAGAGGCAAAGGAAGTACTTTGCTTTAGTGGAGGAGAGTACCAAAGTTGGATGCTTCTTAATTACCCAAGGAAGGTTACTTGAACCAAGTGAGAAACAATATCCTAAAACATATTTTCTAGAATCAAAATCTTCAACCCAAATTGATTCACAATACCCTGAAAAAGTGTCACATATTGTATAAATATAACAGAATCCAAGTTTCTTACAATGTACTCTAGAACTCACATGCTATATTACAATGGTTCTCTTTTGGTCTATCAAAAAATTTGTGGGATACTTCAACAAAATAATAGATATCTAGTCTAGTGTTTCACAAAAGGATAAGACTCCCAACAAGCTTTCTCTACTTCTTAACATCTACTTTCGATGTATCATCCTCTATTAAAAGTTTAATATTTCTCCCCATCGGTATGCTAGTGTCACCAAACTCCATTATTCCAAAAGATCTAAGCATTTCTCTAACGTATTTGATAGAACTTGCACAAGATAAGAGAAAATCCAATGCAAAAGAGTAGACAAGATATAACATAGAGAAAGCGAATTTTTGGCATTACAAATTTGAATCAATCGATACATCAGCTTTGAAAAATAGCTTCTTGACAAAGCCTCAACCTCCCGACCACCCTTGAGCTATCACAATCTCATTCACACTTGCACTCTCAATCTCACTCTCACTCTCAATCTCAATCTCAATTACAAGGTAATTCTCTGAATTTTTGTTTCCTCCATGATGGAGCAAATTCCTCTTAAAATAGAGTTGATCATCCCCCAAATAATTATGTGATCTTCCAAATTTAGAAAAATTTGGCTCTCCCCATGTTGCATGCAAAGTTTTCATAGAAGAATGTGTTTGTAGTAGTCAAGTTCTTTCTTTAGTGCTATCTATCAAGAGTAGAAGAAAAGGATTGAAAAGACATATCTAAAGACATTTGTAAGTGTGCATGACAACACATATACATCAAAATCACAGACTCAAATAGAAATAGAGAAGCCCACCTCTTTTTCCTTTTTTTTAAGTAGGAAAAAAATGGCACTTTTCCAAGTCCTATAACTCAAAAAGAGTGAGGAATTAGTTTAATCTTGTGAGAGGAAAAAAGTTTCAGATCTTTGATCTACGCAATAGTTTATGAGATGCCTTAGGTCCAAATTTTCCTCCAAATACCACTTTTGAGCCTTGCAAGTTTAGAAATTCTAGAGATAGACTAAAATCAAGGCATTATCTTATAGCGAACTAAATGTAGAGCCCAAAAAGAGGTACTTAAAACATGGTTCACAAAATTTTCACAAAGATTCTTTTATTCTCTTATGCATGCTCTACCTCTCTCCCATGGAGCATTTCTCTTAATTCTTCCATCTTCATGTTCAACTTTCAACTAGAAAACATGATGCACATAAGGTTTAGAGAGAGAAAATAAAACTTGTCATTCCCAAATTTCTCATGTATGCTTAAAATGACTTGATTATTCATTCTAAGCATTATCCACACAATGTATAGCAAAAAGTCTAAAATGAATTATTTCACTATGAGAACGCCTATTATGATTCTCCCCTTGTTTAGGAACTCTATCCTCAGAGTTAGAGAGGAGGATAATATGCTAGAAAGTTTTCTAAATTCATCAAAGTCAAATCTTCAACTAGATATGTGAGCAACTTCAACAAAAACCTCTACTATAGATCTATTCCTAAATAACCTTTCCCTCCTATCTAATACTATTTCAAGACGAAGCTCAAAAAAGCCATCATCTTTTAGCTTATACTTGTCCAGTAAAGCATGAGCAACAATAGGTACACATCTTTTAAGTAAGCTGACATGAAATAAAGGATCCACATTTAAATGTTTACGCAATTCCTATAAATAAGCAAGAAATCCAATCTTCTTCAAAAATTTAAAAGTACTTGCATATCAAGGAGAAATTCTATGATCGGTCCCTAACAACAAGTTAGATTGGTGAGGATTGACTTTATGAAATACCATGTAATTTGTCTGAAATTCATGTTCTTCTCTTAAGATCATGGAATTTATTTTGCCTTTTATAAGCTTCATTTTTGTGTTACTTAGTTTTTCCAAAGTTCTTCATCCATGATCTCAAGCATTTCGTTAGATACTTCTACTTTATTTGGAAAACCAAAAAACAAAGGTGGATTCAAATGATTATAACCATACATAGCATCAAAATGAGTCACTTCTATAGATGCAAGCCATGCATTATTGTATGCAAACTCGAATAACGGCAACTATTTACTCCAATTATCCTACTTTTCATTCATATACATGCACAACATATCTTCAAGTACCCGATTAACCCTCTTAGATTCTGCGTCAATTTGTGGATGGAAATTTGTACTCATATGAATTTGAGTGTCAATCGATTCAAATGTTGCTTTCCAGAAGTTTGATTTGAACCTTAAGTCTCTATTAGAAATTATGTTTTAAGGCATTCCATGCAATCGAAAAAGTTCTTTTATAAATAGTCTTGTGACATTCAAGGCAATGTTAGTCTTTTTCATAAAAATGAAATGTTCCATGTTGGTAAGTCGATAAACTCCCACAAATATGGTATCATGTTTACTTTTAGTGGTAGGAAATTTAGTGATAAAGTCCATACATATAGAATCCCACTTTTGATTTGGCACATTCAAAGGTTGTAGCATTCTAGGCATTCTCTTAAATTCAGATTTTTACCTATTGGAACTTTAAGCATTCATGAACATATTTTCCAATATCCCATTTCATACATGGCCAAAACTAAGAATATTTTGTTTTAACATAGGTCCTTCAATAACCTAGATGTGCAAAAAAGGTGCATCATCATAGTCATTAATATTTGATCTTTCAATGGAGACTTAGAATATATGCATAATCAATTACTACAATATGAAGATTCATTCTATAAACAAATTTTCTCTCGATACATTGATTCCTTGTTTCGATGCAAAAAATTCAAATAGAATCTTGTTTGAGTTCTTGTTGAATTTGATTGAGAAAATCAAATTTTATTGTAGAAAGGAGATTACATAAAGGTTTCTTGACTCAATGCATCACCAAACTTATTTTTCTCACCAGCCAAATACTTAATGTCAAAATCACAATCATTTAATAATTCAATCAAATGCGTTTGCCTATTGAGGGAAAACTCACATACCTCCATATCATCATAATTGCATTTCTCTCTTCCACTAGGCACACTAAATGTTCCTACACCTTCATCCACTTCATCCTTGAGCTCAATTAATTTTTATTTTGCATCGCCTGGTTGCTCTTGTTTAAGGGTTGTAATGTCTTTGGCAAAGAGCAGGCTACCAAAGGTCAGGGTATGGGAATGGGGATTATGACTGTGATAACCACAATCACAATATGTGTTTATGTTCCGTAAGTCATTGCCACATACTTTATAGATTTTGGATTATTGACGTTACACAGAGAGAATAAGATAACTTTAGAATGATTATAGTCTTCAGAATACAAGTCTGTGGAATATCAATCAATATTCATTACATACAAACTCTACTTTATAATCCTCAGACTTTGTACAACATTACAAACACTTCCGCACTCTCACAATTTCATAAGATAGAGTTCTGTTCTTCCTATTCTTTGAATTACACCATTCCACATAGATAGACTTCTCGGAATACTACACCGTTATGTTTCTCTCTCTCTTCACTACTACACATCATTCCATACTTGAGAATTAAGGAAACACCAAACTTCCAAAAACTCTTCACATTTTTGTAAAAATCAACCCCTCTTCCTATTACAGGTTACAATATTACAAGATTTTGGTGAGTCCATTTTGGTAGCTAACACTAGCATGCAATGTGGATCCAAACCCATTAAATTAAAAACCTTTAGCTTACAAGTCATCATCATTACTTTGAAGCTCAGGGCTCATAATACACTTTATGTCATACGCAAGTTCTTTAAACATTTCCTCTAAATTCTCTTCGGCTACTTGATCTCTGCTTCAAAAAACTCCTTTGGATCTAGTAATTACTGACTTGTACTTCTGTTCCTTATTGTCATAGTTTCTCATTTCACAATTCGATTTTGTAATTTATCTAACATATGATCAAAAGAGATAGTAATACCTGATAACTTTTTGATATATCCTTCTATTAGCTTTTTTGCTTCCTCGAACTCTGTCTTGTGCTTCAGTTCCAAAATTACCACATTTTTCTTCAACTTGGTGACCTTAGCTTCCTTCCATCCAGAACAAGGTTAGCATCTGTGTAGCTTTGTTCCCGCACTTCCACATGCTTCTCTAAATCCTCGATTCCTACTAACTAAGCCTTCCTCTCTCTTAGAATTTCCTTTAGATTCAGCCTTGAGTCTAGTAATTTTTGCTAAAGCATCATTCAGTTCTTTGAGAGCTTCTTCATAAGCCGCACTCTCCCTTCTAGTATTTTTTTGTCTTAAGTTCATCAATATTTGCCCTTAGTCTGCTGATCTCTGCATTCATATCGGCTTTCTCCGCTATCCACTCTTCTTTTTGTTGAGTTAAAAATGGTACAGTTATTTTGAAAATCCTCCATTCAAAGTCGACTCCAGTGAATTCCCCTATCCAAATCTTTGAGATACTCTAGTCGAGCTGGTTCATTTGGAAACATCCATGGGGAAATGTGGTCACTACATATAATAGCAGTAGCTTCACTCAGCCATCCATTTGTTTCCAATTATCATGAAGATTACATGAGGTGAAGGTAGGAAGTGGTCGAACCCTCCTTCTATTTTTTGAGCTTCCCAGATTTTGCTTCTACCTTCCTTTTGTTTTCTTCTTCTACCCATCTTCTGACTTCCTCATCTCCTTCTATCTTCTTCCTTGATTCTTCTTCTACTTGTCTCTTCCTTGTGGCCTCTTCCTTTGTCGCTTTCGGGTCTTCCTCTTGTTTCCACCAATTTTCCTCCACTTTTTGCCTCCAAGATCCTTCATCCTCATCTTGCGCACCTCTTCCCTAATCCTATGAAGTGCCTACAATGGGTTTTCTCTCTGTAGCTCTTTTCTTCAACACCTGCAAAAAAAATTCAATGGTTAAAATTTTGTATTCGCAAGGTACGAAGTAGGGTTGTTAGTAAAAAGCAAGGTAAATAAAAATCCGACTTTGGACATAGGAAAACAAGTGGAAATCCCTCATTACTACCATCTAATATAGAGATCCTCTACCAACCCTTGAGGAGTTGATCCCACACCTAGTGGTAGAAGAGGTTGCCATAGGAGACACATCCAAGAAGGATAGTCACCCATAGGTCCTATATGCTAGCAAAGGGAAAGGCAAGAGTGAAAAGAAGGGGAAAGGAGGAAAAAGAAAGTTGAAGCAATGCAAGGAAGAAGATTCAAATTGAGAAGGAGATAGCAAGGCATCATCTTCAAGAAAGGTCAAGAATGGCGAAGGGAAGACCAACCATCATCAAGGTAAAACTTGTCTTATATGTGGTAAGCATAATCATATTTCTTCAAATTGCTATTTCAAGGATGAAAAAGGCAAGAAGAAGAAGAAGGAGCAAGGGAATTACGATAACAACTTCAAGAAGGATGATGAGAACGAGGCCCTCCTATCCGTGAGACATGGCTACACTAATGATCCCAAGGCCACAATGTGGTACATAGACTCTCGATGCTCTAATCACATGTCATGTATGGAGGAATCTTTTGTTCATATGCAGGTCAAAATCTCAAAAGTTTATGTGGAGGTAGGAGATAACACTGAGCATCCCATTATAGATGTGGGAGATGTGAAGCTAGGTGAATGTAAATTTATCAAGACTTTTAAAGATGTGCTCCATGTTCCATCTATTTCCCAAGAACCTTATCTCTATAGGATAGATGGTAGAGAGGGGTATGTAGGTTATATTTGATGCAAAAGGGTGCATCGTGAAGCAAGGATGCAAGGTGATTGCCAAGAGAAGGAAAGACGGTAGATTGTTCACACTAGATGTTGCTCCTACACACAACAAGGTATGTTTTGTGATGATTGCGAACAAAAGGATTGTAGGGATTGATTTTTGGAACAAAGGGATAGGACATATCAATATTCTCAAGTTAAAGAAAATGTGCAAAGCAGGTTTAGTGCAGGGACTACCAAATCTTGAAGGCCAAGATCTACATGAGTTTTGTAATGCTTGTCAGCTAGGTAAGCAAACAAGGAAGCCATTTCAAAGGAGTGAGTACAAATTCTCTAAGCTCCTAGATCTTATACACTCAGACGTATGGCGCGCTAGCAAAGAATCTTCATTTGGAGCACCTTGTTACTTTGTCACTTTCATTGATGAACACTCAAGAAAGTTATGGCTATATGTTCTCAAGGAAAAATGAGATGTGTTTTCATGATTTCAAAAGTTCAGGTCCCTTGTTGAGAAAGAATGTGATGCACACATCAAGTCACTAAGGTCAAATGGAAGGGGAGAGTATTTCTCCAAGTAATTCACAAAGTACTTGCAGAACAATGGCATAAAGAGGCACTTTACATGTAGGTACACCCCTCAACAAATTGGTGTTGAAGAGAGGTAGAATAGGCATTTGGTTGAGATAGCTAGATGTCTCATAAATGAAGGTATGTTACCATTCTCTTATTGGGTTGAGGGTATGAATACAACTTGTTTCTTCATAAATAGGGTTTCAACAGGTGTTGTGCAAAACTTGACTCTACAAGAATTCTATTATGGCAAGAAAACAACCATGGAGCAACTCAAGGTATTTGGATGTGTATGCTTTGTTCATGTTCCTAGCAAAGTGAGAACCAAGTTAGACCCAAGAGTGAGAAATGTGTGTTCTTGGCTACTCAAATGAACAAAAACGCTACCGGTGCTACAAACCTCTCTCAAAGAAGCTATATGGCTCAATAGATTTTGTGTCTGATGAGTTAAGGTCATGGTATGGAGACAAGGGCAAGGAAAAGTTGGATGAAGAGGATCAAGAGGAGTATGTAGGCTTTGATGGGCAGATTCAACCTCAAGAGTCAATGAGAATTAGTGAAACAAAGGCTTCTACATCTAAGGTACACTCATATAATCACTCTTACACTTATGATTATGAAAGACCATCCCCTACTTCAAAGCATAGAAGGTTGCAATAGATAGACTATCACATTAGGGAAGCTCAAGAGGACTCACGAGAGGAAGATCTTAAGGATTTCATTACTCCTAATGTAAATCTCAATAGACTCAAGAAGCAATATCACAAGGGTCAAGAGAGGAGGTCTAGAAGGATGAAAGCAACCCCACAAAGGTATACATATGGTTCTTTCATGGCAAAACACTATGCATACATGATGAATCTCATTGCAGATCAAGAGCCAGATTCTTATGAGGAGGAAAAGACCAAACTAAAGTGGAGGAAGGATATGCATGAAGACTTCAAAGCTCTTAAGGAGAACAACACTTGGGAACTAGTACCCAAGAAGGAAGGAATGAAGATAGTCCAAAATAGGTGGGTGTATAAGACCAAGAGGAATGCAAATGGTAGCTTAGGAAGGTACAAGGATAGACTAGTAGCCAAAGGCTTCACACAGACACAAGGGGTTGATTATGAGTACACTTTTAGCCCTATGGAAAACAAGGCTACTATTAGAGCTCTCACAGCCCTATGTGTAGCAATGAGGTGGCCTATATACCAGATGGACATAAAGAATGGAATGCTTTCTTGAATGGTGAGTTAGAAGAAGAAGTGTTAATGAAACAACCTCATGGGTATATAGATCCACAGCATGCTACCTATGTTTCCAGGTTGAAGAAGACCTTGTAAGTCCTAAAGCAAGCCCCAAGGGCTTGAAATCAAAGGCTAGTGGACTTATTGAAGAGATGTGGCTTCTCTCCAAGCGATGTAGATCCATCCTTGTATGTGAAGAAGACAAATGACAAGATATGTTTGATATGAATATATTTAGATGATCTCCTTGTGATAGGTGATGATGATGTAGGGATAAGGACCATGAAAGAGAATCTTGGAAGAGAGTTCATAATCTTAGATTTAGGTGTGCTAAAGTACTTTCTTGGCATTCAGGTGATCTATGGGAAGGAAGCTATCTATCTCTCTAAGAAGAAGTATCTTCTAGATGTGTTGTTTAGGCATGACAGATTTCAAGACAATAGCTCAACCTATGGATTCAAATGTCAATTTGAACATGAAAGATGGTAAGAAGCTAGAAGACCTTACACTATACAAGAGCATTGTGGGATCAATGATCTATGCTACACTCAGAAGGCCTTTGCATATCCTACATCTCTCCATAGTCTATCATGCACAGATTTGTTGACCTAAACAAATCCATTTGAGGTTTTCTATAGCTTGTTGGAAAGCATATAAACAACACTAAGTGTCGTTAAAAGCTTAGAAGATTTGCATTAGCTTAAGGCAAGTGAATAAGAGTTTGTTGTAGGGTAGCAGAAAAGTTCTATGAAGGGACGTAGGTATTGGGTTCATTTCACTTCTATTGTGAAAATATGAGGGATCAAAAGGTGGTATACTAATCATACTGCACAAGACTATCCATAGAATAAGCAAGTGGTTTGACATAACTACCCACAAGCTTATCCCCAACTAGGCAGATACCCAGGTCAATACAATGCTCAACCTCATTATTATAGGCCCCCAAAAAATTATTAGGTACCATACCAAACAAAACCAAGACCTCAACCAGTCCTAGCTTAGCAACCACCACCATCCAACCGATGTAATCTCTATCAAATATGTTGTTGCACAAGAGAATCTTAATAGAGCTTTCGTACCTTCATTCCCTTTGATCATAGGAAATGACCCCAACTCTAACATTTTCAATTATATGCATGTAGATAGTCCACCTGCATACTACACCAAGTCACCATAACATATGGAAACATACCAATATGAGAGCCCAGTGTTGGAACCCAGCTAGGAGCCAGACTATGCTAATGTCATGTACATAAATCCCAACCCACGACCCCAACTAAGACAAGTAAGAGCATAGGGCCCCTAAAGAACCATGCTTTAGGTGCCAAGGAGATCATTACATAAGAGAATGCCCACATCCTCCAATACTAGGACAACCTCAATACTATAACTTTCAACGTTTTTGTACTGACTATGGTAAAGAGCATGTCATAAGAGAGTGCCCTAAGCACCCTACTAATGCCTCTAAGGTAACACTCATTAATGTGATAGGAATTGTGCGCACTTCAAGAAGATCCACACTCGCATATGTACTTATCAAGCGATAACAAGTGCCTAGGATCTATTGCAAAATCAATAGCCAAACCGAAATAAAATGGATGAGAATAGTGAAGTAATAGAGTCTAATGGCAGAAAAACTAGATCTTGGAAGGATTCAAGAGAAGAACTAAAAGGAAATGGAGTAAGAAGATAAGTGAACTAGAGGGAAGCAGAAAAGCAACTAGAGCCAAACTTTTGGAATTGGCTTCGCAAGAGTCAAACCAAGAGAACCCAACCCCAAAACTAGGATCACTACTAGCTCAAGCCATACCAGAGGAATTGGATATGATGTTTAAAGAATTCTAGACAAGACTAAGAGAAGGACTCAAAGTGGGAGAGTCGAGTCACAATTATCCCAAAGTAGACCTCAAAATTGAGGGAACTAAGCTCTATATGGAAATGGTAGAATTAGTGCACACAATGTTTGAAGCATCTCAATATGTTAATTGGAGAAACCTAGCTTAATTAGAGCTACAATTTCAAGGATTAATAGAGAGGTTAGAAGAATTGATTTCTACCAATGAGAAGGATAATCTTGAAATGACTTATCCTTTCCCTAAGGCACAAGAAGACTCCACACCTTCTGCATCACAAGTGCCTAATATCACGAACTTGCAGAACCTTTCTTCATTACATAGGTGATCATTGATGGAGAGTGTTAATCTCCAAAAAAACAAGCTATCCTTGATGTTAGAACACTTCTATATCAATCATAAGTCAAGAACTTGAGCAATTTTGGAAAACCAATACCAAACTATCAAAATTTGCACTAACTGTGAAGAGAGTCATTTGTAAGAAAAGTCTACTCCAAGTAATACACTCATTGACTAACCAAATGTATAAAGTTTTTTATGAAACTTTGGACATGGTGTCGCCTAAAGATTACGCACCTTCTCTAAGTTAAATCATCTCAAAATATTCATTAGATCTTGAGAAATGATCCAAACAATTCACCTAGTATGTCTAAAAGTATACTATTCTACATTCGACTTTGACACCTGCAACTTTAAATGCATAGTTCTCTCAAAGTACAACTCGTTTGTTAAATGCTTTTAGCCATAGCTAGCTTACCTTCCAAGTTAAAGAATGACTACTCGCTTGCTTAAAAATTTACATTGTGGAAGGAGAACTGAACAAAACGTTAGCATCAAATTTTGCACCTATTGCAACTTCACTTCTTCACATTTACACTTGTAAATGTTCCTACTCTCAATTCTCTCAGACTGATCACAAATAGGATCTAAAAACTTGTATAGAGGTCAATGAACTATAGACTTAGAAATTTACAAAAGCATTTCACAAAAGATTAAACATAGAAGGAGTACTTTGCAAAAGATCGGGTGCAATTTTTCTGCTTTTCTGAAAACTTTTTACATCTGAATGATGAGAGATCTTCTTCACTTCTAAAGATGTCTAATGAATCTTACAACTCTTAATTCCTCTCATGTCATGCTCTATCATACTTGTCCTGAATTTATACTTGTATATACAGGCATATACAAGCTCATGACCATTACAAGGGGTATATGTGAGCTAACTACAAATTAATGTACATATGTATACAAGTTTTCATTTCCTGAACATACTCTATCTTCAGTCTTCAATTGTTGATCTTTTCTTCATCCTTTCACTTCAATTCTTTATCCGAAACATCAGTTGGTGGTTGACTTGCACAATAGCTCACCCTCAATCATCAATCGAGGTTTTCTCTATCTTCTTTATACATGTCATGTCTTTGAACCTTTGTAGCTTTGGTCCATCCAAGATTTTGGTTAGCATATCTACAATCTGAACTTTTGTTGAACTATGTATGACTTCAATCTCCTTATCGATCACCTTCTCTCTTAAGAAGTGATACTGAATCTCAATGTGTTTAGTCTTGGCATGAAAAACAAGGTTAGCAGCTAGATACAATGAACTCATATTATCTCCATGAATAGTATGTCAAAACTCTTCATGAGAGTCTTCAACCATATGAATTCTTTTGCAGCTTCAACCATACCTTTATACTTTGCCTCTGTAGATGATAAAGCAACTATATGTTGCTTCTTAGAACACCAAGAGACTAACTTATCTTCCACATAACATAATTTGATCTCCTATCATCAGGATTACCTACCCAATCTATATCACTATATATCTTGATGTTTGTATCTGATATAAAACCATAATACAAACCTTCCTTGAGTGTACTCTTAATATATCTCAACACTTTTTGTCTTGCAACCCAATGTTCTTCCCTTGATGTTTGTATCTGATGTAAAACCATAATACAAATCTTCCTTGAGTGTACCCTTAATATATCTCAACACTCTTTGTCCTGCAACACTCTATCTCCCTTTTGTCATATTTACATCAACTTTCACCTCCCTCTTCCTTTTACAATTTCCAAGATGATCTCACACATGTGTAAGTGCCCGTCAATTTTTTAGAGGAGTGCATTAAAGAATAGGGCATTATTTACAATATATAACTCGGATTTTAGCATATAATATATCATTGGAAAGCTCTCGGAACGAGCTTTCTAACTAATCTATCAGATTGAGGATCCAACATAGTTTGAAAGAGGGTTTTTGTTCTCTAGATATGGACCCTACAACAATGGAGGAGTTTTGCAATTCACCTTTACCTAGGGTCTCACTCGAGCAACAATTAGAACTTATGTGACAAGAGCTTCAAGCAACTCAACAAGCTATACAAGAATGCAATGCTATGCTCCAACAAGTACAAAGTGATGATCGTAGCTTAATTAAAGTGGTGAAAGCAATTATCAGTGCACAAGAAGAAGGTGCAAGTTCCAAGATAGGTGCTAAGAACTTCCAATTCTCTAGATTCGATGGACAAAAGGATGGACAATTTGTCCTGTCATGGCTCTCTCAATTCCAAAATTTCTACTCTGATGAATCATATTCAGAAAGTGAGAAATTCAAGTTTGCTACCAATTTTGGTAGGAAGATCTCAACTATGGTGGAATGTTTTACGGAAAAGTACCAATCGTCCTACCATACGAGACACATTTCAGGCAAAATTTAAGATTCTTTCCTTCCTTCCCAATTCCATCTAAATGTGTGTCGTGCATAGAGAACTTTTGGATGGAGAGAAGGAGATAATGTATCCACTTATACTAAACCTTTTTGGCAATGTCTTTTATTACTTCATTCACTTGAGCAGTTTCTGAAGCAAGTTTGCAACAAAAATATGAAGATGGCTTGGAGATGGGAATCCAAGCAAAGCTCCATACCCTACGACCTACAACCTTGTATGAAGCTATCTCTTTTGCACATGATGTTGTAAAGGAGTTCCAATCTATCACCATAACACTTTGCTTACAACAAATTCATTAACGTCAACCACCCGTCAAAGAAAATTTTTCTTTTAAACATCCTTTTACTATGTTCGCTTCACCTACTTTCCAATGCCCTCCTCAATCCTATTTAGTACCATCCAACAAATAAACCTTTGGCCAGCCTCACAAACCTACCACTCTTCAAAATATGATGATGAATGCTCAACAAAGATGACCTCGTATAACTTGTTGGAATTGTGGAAAGATTGGTCATACCAAAGCTGCTTGTAGGTTGAGACCTACTAATAGGCAACCCATTGAAGCTCAAGTACACAACATGGAGGTTGTTCCTGCTGACACTGAACCTAACTGGTCTGAAGAAGTATTAGAGCAAGAACTAAGTACCCTGGGTAACGGAATTTCTAACCATTCTCTACAATGCATGCATGGCACCATTAATGGTGTATTAGTAAATGTTTTACACGATGATGGTAGCTCACATGATTTTATTTATCATAAGCCAGTTCAAAATCTTAACCTTACTACTCATCCTTCTATGTATAAGGTTAAGGCTGCATTTATAGGGAATAGGTATAATGTTACAAATGAGGTGCATAATATTCAAATTTGTATAGGATCATATGTAGATGAACTTTCATTTTTAATTGCTCCATTGAAATCATATGATGTTATACTTGGCATGCCGTTTTGACATAATTACAACCCCTGCATTGATTATGATACACACATGATTACTTTCAAATTTCAAAATAAAGATGTTTGACTATCTACAATGCATGATTTTCAACCCTTCCCATTCATTAGTCATACGCAAGTCAAACGAGCTTTTAGGAAAGGTTATAACTCATTTATTGTCTTTGTGAATAATATAATTGATTATACACATACACTTCCAAGTGCACATAAGTCATTTATGGACTCATATAAGGATTGTTTTATGGCTGATTTTCCTTCTACAATACCACCTTCTAGGGGATCTCTTGACCATAGGATTGATTTAATTCTTGGTAGCTCTCCTCCTCATAAAGCACCTTATAGGCATGGACCTTTACACCAAAATCAAATAGCTAGACAAGTTAAAGATTTACTCAACAAAGGACTAATATAGTCTAGTTCTTCTCCTTTTGGAGTCCTTGTTCTTTTAGTTGAATAAGAACAAGACATATAGAATGTGCATTGATTATAGAGCACTTAATCAAATTACCATTAAGAATAGGTATCCTAGATGACTTGCTAGATAAACTTCGTGGAGCTTGTGTCTTCAGTAAAATCGACCTCAAATCTGGGTATCATCAGATAAGAATGACATCACATGACATTTATGAAAGTGCTTTCAGAACTCAACACGGTCATTTTGAATTCATGGTAATGCCTTTTGGAATTACCAATGCACCCGCCACCTTTGCATGTATGATGAATAGTATTTTCCTTGAATACCAAGACTTCGTTCTTTTCTTCTTTCATGATATACTTATTTATAGTAGGAATGACAGTGAACATGAAACTCATTTAGCAATAGTCTTTGATTTGTTACGTAAAAATAAACTTTATGCTAATTCTGAAAAGAGTTATTTGTTCCAAAACGAGATAGAGTATCTTGGACATATCTTCTCTAGTCAAGGCGTTCATGTAGATCCCAAGAAGATTAAAGTAATTGAAGAATTGCCTAAACCTCAATTAGTGAGTGATGTCCCTTCGGTTTTAGGATTAGCTAGCTTTTATTGAAAGTTTGTAAAGTGATTTTCTTATATAGCTCTTCCCCTTGCTTTATTATTGAAGAAAATTGTAAAATTTGTATGGGAAGTATCCCAATAACAATCTTTTGATAAACTTAAGTATGCACTTTTACATGCATCAATTTTGCAATTACCTGGTTTTGCACAACCATTTCACGTAGCTACAGATGTTAGTGGTTCTAGTATAGGTGTTGTTTTAATGCAAAACGATCATCCTCTTGCATTTGAAAGTAGGAAACTTTATAGTACATATGATAAGGAATTGTTAGCTGTGGTGCATGCATTGAAATTTTTGAAACATTACGTTATGGGTTCGGAAGTTCTAATTAAAACCAACCAACAAGCTATTAAGCATTTATTACATCAACCATTGATTTTTGATAAACATATTGAATGGGCGTCATTTCTACAAAACTTCCAAAATCTGATTCAATATCATCCAGGAAAAGGTAATGTTGTAGGTGATGCTTTAAGTCATCTCCCATCCCCACAAATAACTATTGTTTTAATTAATAATGATTCTGCTATTCAGATTCATTCATTTCATGATATGATTTCCACTTATGCATGTGACCTATATTTTTCACAAGCGTGGATTGCTTTCACTAATTCCACATCACATCATGAGGATCATTACACATTTCATAATGGATTCTTATATTTCCAACACAAGTTATGCATTACACAAGTATTCAAAGAGTTTGTTATGAAAGAGATGCATGAACCCCCATATATGGGTCATAGGGGCATACAAAGTACTATTTCTGCATGTAAAAATTTCTTCTATTAGCCTAACATGGAAAAAGATGTTGCACAATATGTTTCTCACTGCATTGTTTGTCAGTGTGTAAAACGACATCATGGTAAAACATTCGGATTATTAATGCCATTTCCTATACATGATGGACCATGGGAACAAATTTCTATGGATTTCATTACTAGTCTTCCTACAACTGCATCTCACAATGATATGATTTGGACGATTGTTGATAGATTTAGTAAACATGCATACTTCATTTCTTCTAAAAAGACTTTAATTGCACCTCAAACTGCTAAGTTATTTATTAAATGTATTTTTCCACATCATGGTTTTCCTAAAGTTATTCTTTCAGATCAAGATGTTTGTAACCATTTTTGGATGGCATTATTTCAACATCTAGGATCAAAAATAGACTTTAGTTCTCCATTTCATCCTAAAAGTAATGGTCAAAGTGAGGCTACAAATAGTTACGTTGTTACTCTTTAGATAATCCAAGTAATTGGGATAAAAAAATCCCTTTACTTCAGTTTGCATATAATAATAACCCACACACTACTACTAGTCGTGCACCATATGAAATTGTTTATGGAAGAAAGCTTCCCACTCCCATGAGTCTCACTCAAACGGACATTCCTATGGCTGATTCTTTTGCACAAGATCATATTTCTACACTTGTTGAAGTGCATGAGCATATTAGGAACAATCAAGAACGTTACATGCATAGTATTAATAAGAAGCGCATAGCCAAACAATTTAATGAAAATGATTTTGTTTGGTTACAAATCATTAAAAGGCGTTTAAAAATATTTCTCAACATCTAGGGTAAAACTTCCCCCATGGTATTATGGACCTTTTCACATTATTGAGAAAATAAATGGAACATCTTTTTTATTAGATATACCTTATCATTGGGGTATACATAATTCTTTCCATATAATTTTGTGGAAATATTTTCAAGGTACTTTACCACTCACGCATATTTTTGATGATCCTCCTTTACTTGAAGAGGATGTGGAAATATTGATTCCCAAGAAAGTAATAGATTATGACGTTACCAGTACACGAACTAGTAAGCAATACCATAGGTATTTACTCAAATATGAAAATCACTCACTTGAGGAATCACACTAGATACATAAGACCTCCTTATCACCTCACTA